>CM074523.1:20907014-21507014 GCA_037379345.1 Perna viridis
CATGACCAATATGTTGTCGTATTAGCAGAGAAAGCCAAAAAAAAAAAAAAACAACATTGTTTTGTGAGCAAACCATATTACATCCAATGTTTGATATCAGAGGTAGACATACAGAATAATAGCAGTTATAAGACCTATGCTGCTACTACACTCTCCAAAGAAGATTTTGTGGAAAACCATAAAAATGCTATCCTCTCTTCGTTTCTCTACCAAAGACGATGATTGTAATTTACCGTCCATGTAATAGATTCCTAAACTCCACAAGAATCGACACAAAAAGGTTACATAGCTGGATCTGCAAATTGTACAGCCAAACCTCTTTCAAAATGTTTGACTTCTATACTCACGGATCTCCAGTTCTACCCAACCATGGTATTCCCTAGTGGTATAAATTCATTGTGGATCCTGGAAAATTCGCAAGATCTTCTGGAGACCCTCATTTCAAGATAATTATCAAAATATAATTGCATTCAAACATATGTTTTTTCAACGCTGTACTTCTATTCCCAATACTCAGTTAAAATCCTAACTTAAAAACATTATACATCATTGTTTTTCCAAAACGATGGTACACCTAGATACAAATATATCGTTCTTGGTAGAGATTCCTCATACTTTGTAAACAAAAATTCCAAATCACCTTCCAAGTAGAGAGAAGATATTTTCAAAATGCTGGAATTGTTTATCGACAACATTTGTCCATAGTAGTGGACGTGTTTTTCAACAAACGGTTGGCATTCGAATGGGATCTAAAGAGACTGACTTTATAGCTTGTAAGATCTGAAAGAAAGAATACCTTTAGCTAGATCCTTTAATCTCAGTTTCCGCTATACAGATGACGTATTATCTTTAAACAATCATATATTCGGGATTTGATATATAGCATCTACCCCAAAAAGCTAAGATAAATGGTTACTACAGACATTGTAAAGTCAGACTCATATCTTGCTTTACACTTAGAGATCGGTGGTAAAGGAAAACAATTGACCAAAGTTTAGAACAAACATGATGACTTTTTATTCAGAATTGTCAATTTTCCTTTCATGTGTGGTAACATCCCTTCAGCACCTGCGTATGGAGTTTTCATATCACTCATACGTTATACCTGAACTTACTGTAACTACGCAGACTTTTTGTATCGGGCTAGACATCTTACTATTATGCTTCTGGAACACGGGTACGTTGCTACAAGACTGACAACATTACTACAGACGTTTTGTGGTTATCATCATGAACTCATGGATCGTTACGGTGTATCCATCTACACCATGAAAACCAATTTGTTCAATGTGTCATAGTTTTCCTTTCCTATCTACTACCCGTGACTTGACATTTTTTTAGCAATTCGGCTGGTGTATCTAGAAATGCAGAGGACGCTTATGCAATCGGTGCTCCCAGTTTTTAGTGGAGTCCGAGTTGCTCATTCACATTTGTTATTGTGTATAAATTATTTTTTAACCTTATGTTTTTTGTGATTGTTTTCCATGTCTGGTCTTTGTCCCTGGATTACATTCTATTGATCGCTAGAATCTTGGTTCCCTTGATTATTCTTTTCAACAAATACCAAAAGGCATCAATGTTGATTTACAACAAGTCACACAATGAGATGTTATGTTTTGATTCAAAACAAACCCTACATCCAATTAATTTCGCAGACTATATGACAGATGCCAATCTTGTATTGGAAATATATTGGATATTAATCACTCTCTTTCTCAATTAGCAATACCCAAGTCATGATAATTTGTCAATTAAGGCCAAAAGATATTGTACTGTATAGAACATTCATATTTGACCCGGATGTGACTCGAAAATGACTTCCATTAACATTACATAGATATCTTTTTCATTTACAAGTGTTTGAAAAGAAACATAACAAAACAAAAACAAAAAATATTGAATTAGAAATATTGGCGAAAATACCGAAACATCCCAAAAGATGACCTAATCGTGAACACATGGAACAGAGCTATCTACATACACAATGTAGCAAATCAAATAAAACGAATAGAACTATTCCAAAAAAAAATTAAATAAATAAATATAAAATACTGTAATAACATTAAGTTTCCGTGAAGAGTATGGGGCATGTCATTAGATTACATTAAACATGTCATTAGATTACATTAAACTTGTCATTAGATTACATTAAACTTGTCATTAGATTACATTAAACATGTCATTAGATTACATTGTTTTGATTTTCATCTTGATTATGTTAATATCTCTTTGAATTAATTAACAAACAATACTTAAAACAAGATTCAATATCCAAACATATCCATCTGAAAGCCATACACAAACACATGTGTCGGCATATTCAAGGTTACTGTAAATAAGTTGCATATTTTGTAATTTTAGGATACATGTACCATTTATAATTGCAATTTTTTTAAACCAAATCTCAATGAGTCAGGGTGCAGGAATATATAGCATGCGTCATTTTCAGAATTCCTGTACAATGATGGTTCGTTGAACTTCGTTCTTTTATTATAGATTTCTCTTATACAATATACTGTCCATTTTTTCTTAGAATGTACATATAGATTAACCTACTGCAGTTGTCCTTTGACATTATCCACTTCTTAATATTTGTCTCCAGTATTTTACGATTACTTCTTTCGTTTCTATAGACGTGCTTATGGGTTAAAACTAACATATACGCATTACAATAAGTGTGTATCAAAAGAATGAAAAAAGTTATAAAGACTCTACCCATAAATGGTTGATGTACTTAATAATCCAGGGTAATTAAGGTATTTTCGGGAAAAATCCAGAACAAAATATGATAGAATTTACGGATCACTTTAAACCTCTCTTATTTCTGCCAGATGTTAAATATGTTTCTGTAAAAGTTATTATATAAGATAATAACCGATGAACATTAGATAATTTATGGTTTCTATATAAAGAATCGAAGGTGGGCATGTATAATGACACTTAAAAACACTTGGACGAACTTCACATAAAATCAAAAGTCCTGTTGTAATAATCCAAACAGATAAATATAACCAATACCTTAAAACAATGCGTTTTAGAAAAGTACAATGATTATATTACAATTTTGTTTTATATTTTTTTTATAAAAGTCTTGTAAAAAATGAACATTTTGACTCTCCCGCTGTTAAATTCTCACTGCAAACTTTATACTTGGTTAATATCCGTAGGCATAGCAGTTTTATAATTGCCATATTATCAAGTATCATAAATACATGATAGAGGAGTAAATCTGTTAGGCATATTACGCAGGACCTTATTAACTGCATCAAGTTGGCAACAAATCGTCCTTCCATTTTTTTGCAAAGTGTGTTCAATTTCTATTATCGGATCTCGATAAGAATAACTACGATATATGAGATAGAAGCATATCCGGCGTATTTTATTCGATATGTTAAAATAAATGTTTATTGTTAATAGGAACTAAATTTTGATACAAGCTCTCTTTAAAATAAAAAAGACAGAAATGTATAGGTTCTAGTTGAAATCAAAGTACTCATGTATATATGGCAGTTGCAGATCCGGGAGGTGGTAATTGCAGGGCGTGCAGACCACTCCTTTTTTGAAAATTTGAATGAAATAAAAAAAAAAGGTAGGTCTTAGCACCCCCTTTTTCTGAGAAAACCCGGCTTGCACTCCTCCTTCTTAAATGTGTCTGTACTCGCCCCTGTATGGGATAAGAATTCTTCAGTGGCTAAATAGAGTACGAAACATTTCGACATAACGGTTAAATGTTAATTTTATCAATGCAGAGCACTGTTTTGAAATGTAAGAAACTGTGATGGTTTTGGGTGTTTAGTCATGCTTTTATTTATACGTTTGTGTAGATTTTTGTCAAAAAAAAAAAGAACAATGGGAACCCCTTTCCTTGTCGGATTATGGTTTTCCTTTCCTTGCTAAAAACGAAATGTCTTGTTATGTGTCCAATATTTTTAGACGACTTGAAAATGAACGAAAGTTAACGACTGATTTCGTGATGTAAATATATGTAGATAGAACGTAATAACTGGTCCTGGTAAGAGGTTAGATGTTAACTGCTGTGATTGGGATGTTACTTATTCACACCAATTAATATGCTTTTCAGAGTAACTACTTTTTATTTTTTATTTTTTTATATTTTTTTTTTAATTAAACTTGATATGATTTGAAATAACCGTAAACTACGAAAGGGACCTATTATACCGCTATAACCTTGGTTCCATTGATTACTCTTTCTGAACCATGTCTTTCGTTCTGTAGTTAAATGCATAAATATAATAGACTTACGTATTCCATTTTGCAGGACACTGATAGCATGATTAACTAGTAACATGTATAGTTTGTACCGTTACTGTAACTAAAAGGTTCCCTTTTACATTTAAATACATGTATGTAGCACCTAAACCAACCATTTACCATTACATGCCCTCATCAAGAATTTCACAATATAATGGAGAGAAAACTATGTAAATTCTAAAGAAAAATGATTTATTAATTTACAGTGGTGAATGGAAAAGTACAAATAAAAAAGTATTACATATAAAATTGAAATAAATGTGTTCATCATTAGAGCTTCATTATACATATATATAAAGTAATTATACATATATACAAAAGAAATATACACATATATCTGAACAGCAGTATCGAGAAGTACTAACTAGTTTAATAAATAACTTCTACATTTCTTTACATAAATTCGACGTTAAGTAATATTTTTCAAAGCAAGCACTAAAAAGTATTAACATTATTGTGATTAATGAATATGCAGTAAAGAAAATCTTTCCTGTAATTGTTTGGCCTCTAGTAAATCTTACTTTCACCGTATTTTAAGGCACACATTTTGTGTTTTTTTTTATGTAGGTACATGCAGTAAATTGGACATAAATGTGTTGTTGTCTACTCCACGAACAAGTACTGTTCAGTGCAAAATGAAATTAAATGCATTTTAAATGCAAGATATTGCAAGAGTTTTCATATAGGTTCACAACCGATGGTAGAGAAATTTCAATTTCACAGGGAATATCATTTAATTTGTATTAAGATTTTTTCATAGGGCAGAGTTTTTAGTCTGCATGTATCCATTATGTACCATATCAATAGCAGATCAAACATCTAAGTCAAACATTACTATAGAATAGTGCTGAATTTCATACAAGTAATGGTCATAGAGAACAGATCAGAATGTAGCATGGCACATATATACATGTGTCATACGTGTCCTTGATATCATACTTCTGTGATGACAACTTTGAAGGTGGAAATTACTTTAGCTATACACTACAAAGATATGCATTGTTATAATTATTCTCGACTGAAGTTGTATACCTAGATATTGAAAATTCAGAACGTGTCAAGTTTGTGTTCAAAGTCGGGTCATTGATATTGGACCAAGAAAAATGCATAATTTCATGTGTATGAGTACAAATGGTAGAATTTCGATTAATATGGTTTATAAACATTATCTGTAGCTACCATTTCATACGTTGGTACATTGGAATAACCATTACAATACGTTCTGTAACGTTATTTTCTTCCCCTGTGTTTCAAATAAAGTAATATCAGCTGACAGATATATTATTAAGCTTCCCAGTAACGTCGTTTTCCATAAAAGGTAAAAATGAAAGCTCCGCCCACGACTAATGATATGCACATTCACAAATAGGCATATTTGCTCTTTTAAATAATGTTTTCTATTGTTTTACAATGACGTTTTGAGAAAACAAACATTTATTTCTTACTAATACAAGCATAATATGAGTAATAACGACTTGGGATATATTGAAAGAAACCACGTTGTTATGATCAAAACAAAGGCAATGACGTCGACGTTTCTAAAGTTACGATATGGCGCCATGTCAGAGTTATGTCGCCATATAGAAATCTAAATTGAAGTACCTTTGATACCCTTCGCAATAGAGTTGTGATACTAATCTGATTGTACACACGTGTGATATGCTGAATTTTACTCGTCAAAATCATACAATTTCAACCCAATTATCCTAAATCACCATGCGCGTCGTATCATATATTTAAACTTTACTTTAATGAGCTAAAAGTAAGAGTGCAATTATAGTTTGCAGTATAGGTTTTCGGAAGTTATAAAGAGAACGAAGGGAACATGTTCTAGCAGAAAACGAAAGACTGTAAACCAGAGACAAAGACCAGACATGGAGAACAAACACAAACACACACAATTCCCTAGAAAAATAATACATACAAAGTAACGAACGTAAATGAGCAACTCTGACTCCACTATAAACTGGGAACATGGACCAGGCGCGTCGGTTAGACATGCGTCCTCTGTTTATTTTTTTTTTGTTTTTTTTCTAGAAACATCCTCCGAGTTATTCTAAAAAAATCAACACCAGGGAATTGAAACTTATGACAGTTGAACAAATCAGTTTTTATGGTGCAGTTAAAGGGTTAAATAATCAATTTTAACGCACTTATAAAAAGTACATTTAAAACGTATATTATAGACTAAATTACTAACCTTTAAATGAGTTTTTGTCCATTAAATTAAAATCATTTAAATGTGAGTGATATCGTGATGCAGAGGGATGGTCCACTGAGATAATTGCAAATTATACCCCATTTTTAAACGCTGCAGGCATATAATGATCATGATGTCCGTCCGTCTGTACGACCGCCCGCCCCTTTACTTAATCCGCAACTTCTCTGAAACCCCTGAAAAGAATTTGATGAAACTGTTGCAGGTTCTTTATCACATTATGTCATTATATACTCTTAATTTCTGTCATCTTAAATCACTTATGGTTTATCATGTTTGATACCTGGGAAGAAAAACTGCTTACTGCTTTTCTAGTTGTTTATAGAGATTTATTTCTTTTACTTTTTCGGTATTTTCAATTATTTCAAAACTTAACTTAAATATTTATTCTAATAACTTTTATGTAAGGCTTCAATAATGAGTACCTTGTGGACAGGTATTGGATTGAGTAAGTGATAAAATGAACTGCTACGTTTCAATAGTAATAGAAAACAGCCTTATCAATTGCTTTATGAGGACATACACTTATTATTTCCAGAGCTGGTCGTGTCAAAATAGATTACTTTCTTATCGTATATTGCAATACACAAATGTCTACTGGGAAATTACATTTGATGTCTCCTGGATCTGTAATCTGTGGAAACGTTATTTGGGATTGTTAGTGACTGTAAATGTGACAATGAAAGCAAAATTCACCTAAGAATAATGCAGAATGCGCATAATCAGTTAAAACATTGATTAATTTAACAATAAAAGTTATGAAATCAGAATAAAAAATGCTGACATAGATATTGCCATTAAGTGATATGAACATGGCGAGAAGTACTCGCAGGGTTTGAACACATTAAATAAAAAAAAAACAAATATCATTACATCAAAATATACAGGAGGAAAGTGAGTTGAGTAAAAAATCTGTTTTGATGATCTCTATTGAAACTTGTAAATATCTTTGTTGATATTTTTCAATTTTTTTGTTAAACAATCCTAGTTACGGGGATTTGATGCATCGCATCTACTCCAAAGAACTTGAGATAAAGTATATTACAGACAGTGTGAAGTCAGCTTCATATCTTGACCAACACTTAGAGATCCATGGTAACGGAAAATTATTGACTAAACTTTACGCCAAATGTGATGATATTTCATTCATAATATTTTCTTTTATCAGGCTAGACTTCCTACAGTTAAGCATCTGGAACAGGATTATGTTGCTACAAGATTGACGTCATTACAAAATAAGGTTTTATGGTCGTCATCATGAACTCGTGGATTTTTACGGTGTATCCATCTTCACCATGAAAACTGATTTGTTCAACCTGTCATAGTTTCCCTTCCTCTTTTATCTACCCCGGACTTGACCTTTTATAAGCTACCCAGCGGGTGTTTCTAGAAAAGCAGAGGACGTTTATCCTACTGGTGCACCTTGTCCATGCTCCCAGTCTTCTTCGGAGTCCGAGTTGCTCATTTTCTTTAGTTATTTTGTTTGTGTTATTTTAGTTACTTTATTCTCTTTCTTGAGTTTATCTGTTTTCCATGTCTGGTATTTGTCCCTGGATAACATTCTTTTGATTTTCTCTAGAGACTTTGTTTTCTTGATTACTTTTAAGACAAGTTTCGCAAGGTTCGGTTTAGACAACTTCATGGATTATTATGGGTTTATTTCAGACAGGCAATTCGATTTTATAGAATTTGGATGTGACACGTTTTTTAATTATTCTTTGACTTAATTTCGGATTATTCAAGTGTTCGATTCCGATAGGATTGTGGATTATTCAGTGTTCGGTAATACAGGTTTTGAATTTGCATGGTTTGTAGTGACACGTTTTCAAGTTACTATCAACTGGGACTAATTTTTACTCTCATTAATTTTATTTTTCACTGAACGGATTTGAGTAGTTCTACAAAAGTCTTTGAATACTAATTCGGCAGAATTCCTGTTATCATATTGAACACATTAATTTCCGCGATGTACAAAAAACTCGATTTTTCCCTTTGTGGAAGAATACGCGCGAAAATGGTACCCGTAAAATTTATGTTTAACGCAATAAAACGTTGGGCGTTTGAAGGTCGCTGTACTTTACTACAACTTTACGGGCTATAGGACTAACCACATTAGGTAAGTTGAAATTTCACAGTATTCACCCTTGTTGATATTAAGCAATGACGAGGTGAGTTTTCAACGAAGTATGAAAAACATGTACATTATCAGTTATAATAGTAAACTGTATCCAAATAATGTAAAAGGCTTCAGACGTATTGCAAAAAAATATTCTGGTACCGATTACACTGATTTCCTTTGTTGTCACAAACTTTATATGTATAAGTATTGCCGTTATGTTACTTGCCTTGATATTAGTTATTTTCTGTTCTGGAATAAAATCGTCATTTTAATTATTTACAGTGTCTGGACTTCAAAGGTGCACTGACATTAAAAACAAAACAGAAACAAAACAGAAACAAAACAAAATATATGATACTTATATCGTTCATTGCTGTATTCAGTGTCTTTGACTTCGGTTCATTGCTGTATTCAGTGTCTTAGACTTATATCTGTTCATTGTTGTAATTGGTGTCGTAGACTTATATCGGTTCATTGCTGTAATTGGTGTCGTAGACTTATATCAGTTCATTGCTGTATTCAGTGTCTTAGACTTCGGTTAATTGCTGTATTCAGTGTCTTAGACTTATACCGGTTCATTGCTGTATTCAGTGTTTTATAGTTATATCGGTTCATTGCGGTATTGAGTGTCTTATAGTTATATCGGTTCATTGCGGTATCCAGTGTCTCTTTGACTTCGGTTCATCGCTGTATATAGTGTGGTGTCTTTTGAACTTTTTGTACAGGGACAATATTGTGATTAATATTCCCGAAGCTTCAATTAAAATAAATTACAGGGTGAACACAAGAAACCAATTTAATTAAAATCAATTCTCTGCGGTCTATTCAAATTTTCATTTAAGATCATTTATCTCATAAACCGCAGACAATGTCTGTCTCGAAATATTTTAGGAAAGATATTTCAAAATTTGTGCAATTTTGTTTTAATAATTGATTATGTATTGTCTGGAGGAATGCATACATGTGAAAATAATAGGTAGAATTAACAATAAAAACCTGAGGAACATGACAGGAACTGTTACATATCATATCGGAAAAACAACTTTTGTTTATATAAATGTTTATCAACGAACAACTATCTGCAACGATGTTTAATATCAACAATCGTCTCATCCAATCGTCATCTAATAACGCTATGTAATACCGCTTTATTACATATTTTACACACGAATCAGTATTTTTGTAATCCTTCGACCATGATTAAACTAACAAAACAGTTTAAGCATGATTTACGAAGTATATAAACAGGAAAGGTAACACACATATGAACATCTTTACATAAAACTGGCAATATGAATCCGGTACCCCATTATGGTAATATTACAGGTAGCTTATACTTTATTTTAATGCATATGTACGGTAGACTTGTGAGATAGGATTTCAAATAAGCTGTTTATATAAATAATCCGTTCTATCTTATTATATGATGGTTATAACATTTCTCCCACTGAATTTTCTTGTTCCAACTTAATGAATGTCAAATAGAAGAAGACCTTTATAAAATCGACAATGCATGGCTCAGAAAATCATATTAAAGCTCCCTGCACAAAATAAGGAGTTATCTACCTTTTTCAATGCTCTCTACCTAATGTATTTATCTTATTTGTTGCAGGTAATCAAACAGCAACATTCAAATTTTGAACAAAATTTATCATTTGCAACCACTACCTTAGTTTTGCATTGTCACCCTTATAATAAACGTTGTGTTTGTTGTTCGCATTCATTCTGCGTTTGTGTTCGAACATGTTGCAGGATTTGTTGTCTAGCAAAAAAGCACAATATACAGCGTGTCTTAATTTTGTTTCTTAACTCTGCAGACTTATGAGGCATCGTTATTAATTTATAACATTCATGTCAAGTCAAGCCAACGATTTGATTAATACATATGTGTACTAATCAGGATCAAAGAAAATTATTTTGGAAACAAAAGAAAAGTTGATCTCTAGGCTTTTCCAGACAACGATGTGTACTATGGCATAAGTTATATATTCGTTCTAAGGGGCACAATCCAATCACAAAACGTTGAAGTACAAATGATTAAAGTATACAAGCCCGTTAGAACAGCTTCCAAATTTAAAATTAAAAAGTTTATAGCTGCAGGGAAAATATTCGTGTCGGCATGGTCTATGTGCTATGAATTCAGGGAAAAAAAGCAGATACATGTTTCCGGTCAGTAAATAGTCCTGAAATTTAGAAACAATATGTTTAGCACATTTCAAACCTGTACAAGTACTTTTAGTTGTCAGTACCAATTTTTTGTAATTTAGGGAAATATGTTAGCTCTTAGATTCTTTAATTCGTGGACTTGACAACTTTATCATACAAATTGATGGGAAATTTTATTTCTCTTTTGTTTGGAATCAAATATCGTGGTTAACTAACCCCCCCCCCCCCCCAAAAAAAAAAATAATAATAAATAAATAAATAAATAAAAAAATAAAAAAATGTATAAAAATAACACGAAAATTGGTAAACCTAAACAATAATACTTTCATAGGAAATCGAACATTGAAACAGGTACAAAAGTCAACTGATCAAATTATTTCGTCTTAAATGTCCCACTCAGCTTGAGTTTGTGAATAAGGGTAACGACGAAATTACCGATCAATTATGTAACAATAATGAGGTAGATCGATTAGGTGTCCATAAATTTAACTTAAATGTTTTTAACGACTTTTACGTTATTTTATCAAAGGCCATACACTACAAATTTTAAGAAGAAAGGGTTGACTTCTTAAATTTCACTACTCCTCAAACAATATCGAAAAATATAATTCAGTTCGCATTCGCTTTCCATTTTGTATTTGAAAAGTCAGAAATATACTTAAATATTGCATAATTCACTTAAATTCCGAATGCAAGCAATGAAACTGGCGATCTCGTCGTAATCATCATTCAAACAAAAGAGATATTACGTACAAGCTTAAGAGTTAAAACATGCAACATTAATAATTGTGAGTCTCTGAAGGAATCTGGCAGTAAATGAAAGACATAAAGCAATTACCCTCATCTTTAATTGCATAATTAGACAACACATGTGGGAAGATTGGTGTTCATACATGTATATATTATATTTTCTTTACATAGTTATTATAATATATACCTAAAATTGATGTTTTCATTATACTGATAAACAAAATTTCTCCGATTTTCCCAGTTTTTAGTGGAGTCATTCACTTTTGTTACTTTGTATGTATTATTTTAGTGACTGTATGTTCTTTGTTGTTTGTTCCCATTCCCATGTCTGCTAGAATCTTGTTCCCTCGATTACCCTTTCAAAGATAAATCAATACCGATTATTTCATAGTCCTATACTTCACCTATTGCGAACAAAATTTTCAATCATAAAGGCTTCTGTTGGACATCGATGTTGAGGATTTCAAGGCTAAACCACCTTACATTTTTTTCTTCAAAATTCATCTATTCAAATATGGTCCTTCCGGTCATATCATTACGGGAGATTTAAACATCATCAATAAACGAATCTCTCCGTAAGATTTTTTCTAAAGGTACCATGAACCACGCACAGTAAATTGAATTTAACTTTAATGTTCTTATGGATGAGAGAGTAATCAAGGGAACCAAGGTTATAGCGGTAATCAAACGAATATAATCCAAGGACAAAGATCAGACATGGAAAACAGACACATGCAACAAAGAACATAAAGTAACTAAAATCATAAATACAAAGTAACAAACGTAAATGAGCAACTCGGACTCCACTAAAAACTGGGAGCATGGACCAGGTGCACCAGTAGGGTAAGCGTCCTCTGCTTTTCTAGAAACACCCGCCGAGTTGCTCATAAAAAGTCAAGTCCGGGGTAGACAAACGAGGAAAGGCAAACTATGACCCGTTGAATAAATCAGTTTTCATGATGCTGATGGATACATCATAACGATCCACGAGTTCATGATGACCACCATAAACTTCTGTAGTGATGACTTCAATCTTGTAGCAACATAACCCTGTTCCAGAAGCCTATTTGTTAGAGTTCTAGCGCGATACAAAGAGTCTGCGTAGTTTCGGCAAGCTCTGGCATAATGCATGAGTTGTGATACGAACACTCCATACGCAGGAGCCGGAGGGATGTTGCCACAGATGAAAGGAAAGTTGACAATTTTGAGTAAAAAGTCATCACTTTGTCGTAAAGTTTCCATGCAGAAGGTAAATGGATAAAAAACGAACAAGACGACATTGATTCTCTGTCACAGTGGGAAAAGGCTTTGTACACTTTAGTTTTGAAACGTTTTAAAGTTCTAAGTAGGTCAATGAGTGTCAATGCTACATTAGTCTACAAAAACCTCGATATAGCAAAATCCTGGTCTACTAAACATAACAAATATGTTGTCGTACCAGAAGATAATGCCGAACGCAACATTGTTTTTACTGCAAAGCGTATTGCATCAACTGTTATTATTGGAGGTTGACGTATAAATTGATAGCACTAACAGAGGACAACTGCATTTTGACATTTTTGACATTTTGACGTATCGAGGCGTAGACATAAGGGAACCGGTTGTTATGCAATAAAAACTTCATGACAGAACAGACGTTTGGTAAGTTGAATTCCCAGGCTTAGGCAGTAACTTTATTTCTTCATTTATTTAACTTTAATTGCACTATAAACCTTCTAACACCAAACGGCTTAATGTGCAGAATTTGGTCGCTTTATCAATAGGTCGGATTACGTTTCATACGTTCTCGTACGTGCTTGCCACATATATCAGGGTTACTGTTCTTGATTAAATGACTATTTGTGTTTTCATTTATATTTAATGATGATATTTGCTAAGGATATCAGTTAAATACAAAACTACTTCATATATAGATCCCGACAAAGTCTAATTAATTTCATTTTTGTTAAAATATATAAAGGAAAACTCGAACTTGACTGATTAAAAATTATATCAACCGTATCAACGTTTTCCTGATACCAACATCAAATTGTCTTCAAATATTCAATTTTACAGAACATAAAAATTTTAAATCTGATCAAGATATATAATAATCAAGAAATATTCATTCCAAATGATGAACGTTCATAAATCTTCTGATATCTCTTTTTTGTTGATTTTTGTTCATCTCTTTTTTACTTGAGCTGAATGTATTCTTATAATTATTTAGTGGTTGGAAACTTAAAAATTATGACTATATGCTTAATGATTTGGGGGTTAAATAAGAAGCTTTAGAAATTTTATTCCGCAGTGAATCTAGCGTGATTATCCATACTAGGAACGGACAGATACCATCTTGTATAGAATTAAAATACAAAAAGTAGTAACCTCAAAAGGTTCAACTCTGTATAATTAAAACAAAGTTAACCCTATATTGTTTTATCTTTTTTTCCAATTGCTGGTGTTTTAATGGCATTAGTGGCGCGTGCCCGTCTTAAAATGGCGATAATGGCAACATTTCAAAAATTCGAAGTGATTTCTGTACATGCAAGTTTTACATACTGTTCAAAGGGCTGAATGAAATTCGACAGACATGACTGAAATTATCAACAATGCTAGGTCGATGTTTTTTTTTATATTCTTTTCATCTGTTTGCTTTTTGGGGAAAGGAAAACACCCTTTAAAAAAACGGAAATCAGTTTAAGTTTCACAGCGGAAAACAACATACACTTCAATATTAACTAATACATGTAAGACAAATAAAAGAATTAAGTAGCAATCCAGTTAAGCAACGTGCAAAGGGCATTGCTACGTGCTAGGGTCATTTGGCTGGAAAAGTCCATAATTTTTTCTTAATAACCAAGTAAATTATATTTCTCATGTCCGGGCTCAATTGCATACAAGCCTACAGCAGCAATCGTTTTTATCTTCTCTTACTAATCGCTCCAGAGGGCCTTTCGAAATTCTCGAAAATTACTTAAATCATACGTCATTTCGTTTCACAATCGGATAACGTTGGGTAAAATCATTCAATTTTTCTCTGCTTTGCATTTTCTTAGTAGGCTGGCTGTGGCGTCTAAAGTTAGTTTTGAACGTCAGACTCGGTCAGTTGAGGCTTTTGTCCTTGTATGATATGATTTTGAAGAGCCAAAACAAGCAAGTTATGAAACAAAAAACACCAATGAACCCTTTTTATGCATGAATCACTTATTTGCACGATTCTTACAATGGATTGCTACCTAACTAATTCAAAAAAGAAATCTTTATTAAAAAGGGATTCATAATGGGGGGCGTTGTAATGATTCTGTTAAAAATATAGTATATTCTTTAAAAATGCGTGTATTACTGCCTTTCTAATGTGTCAATTAATTACAATAGTATAAAATGAAGTCACAACCCTACAAATAAAGGTCCCGATAAGAAAAACATATCACTGAAATTTATTGTGATCTCCATACAAAATCACGAGCATTTCTTTTTTTCAAAATTAAGTTTGAACGATGTGCATTTTTCATTATAAAGTAATAACTTTGAAGTAACAATAACACGATCATACATTTGAAAACAATATTTTAGTTTAGAAAACTAGAATTTGTGAGAATTTTATTCCGTGCATGCTAACTAATCATGATTGCGCACAACAAGCGATCCTTTTGCGTCATGCATGAATGCATTATGTGGCGAAAGATATTCATACATTGATAGGTGGGGACAAGTAGAGTAATGTCAAAATGCGGTTGTTCTCCTATTAGACCTATACTACTCTCCAAAGAAAAGATAGTGAACAAACATAAATATATGCTATCCTCTGCTAGTCTCTCTACCAAAGTAGACGTTTGTGATCTATCGTATATGTACTGGATTCTTAAACTCAACAAAATCCATAAAATATTACATAACTGGATCTGCAAAATGCACCATCAAACCTTTTTCAAAACTTTTGACTTCTATACTCACAGCTGTCAAAGAGGGTTTCCTGTCTTACCATAACACTTGTTAATCCCGTAGTGGTATTAATTCAATGTGGATCCTTAAAAAATCGAAAGATCTTCTGAAAATTATCAGAATACAATAGCTTTTAAACCTATGATTATACAACTGTGTACACTATTCCCAATACTCAATTAAAATCCCGACTCAAAAGCATTATACATCATTCTTACTCCAAAAAAAGACGTTCCAATTGGAACAAGTTGTACTCCTCTATGAAGCTGGATTTATAGCTGATCTGATCAAATGAAAAAGGAGAATCGCTTAGCAAGATCCTTTCATCTCAGTTTCCGCTATATAGATAACGAATTATCGTTAAACAATCCCAGTTTCGGGGACTTGATACATCGCATCCACATTTAAGGAGTGAGATAAAGGATACTTCAGATACTGTATAGTCATCCTCATAGTTTTTCCTACATTTAGAAATCGTTGGTAAAGGAAAACCTTTCACCAAACTATACGACAAACGCCAAGACTTTTCATTCCGTATTGTCTAATTACATTATCAAATGAATTTTGAAATTTGTCAATATTTGGGGGATATTTATATAACTCGTATAACTTATTTCTTTTAATAATTTTTTCATATGATTTAATATTTTAAAAACTAATTTCCGCATCCTCTCCATTCAAAATCCCCATCTCCCCTTTTCATTTACCATAGATATTAAATTTTACTCCATACAAATACTGAATGAAATTCTATCATCTTCACAACACACTTAAGTGCTATATTTAGTTTTACGAAATGTGCAACATTAAACTTCAAACACTCATTGAGATATTATGGGTAAATAAAGGGTGTGCATATTTTCATTTGATATTGCAAAGTTGTGATATTAAAAACGCAAATATTAATCATATATCCCACTGTCATACTATTGAAAAAAAGTCGATTTTGGTCGTTTGTTAATAAAGGAAAATTACAAGTAGGACATGCACTACCTTTTTTGTAACTTGATTGACCTTTTCCATGCAACAAATTTTCCTGTGTCAAACATCAATGACATGAGGCTAAGACGTAGTGGAAACCCTCATTTCAAGATCATAATCAGAATACAATAGCATTAAAACATTTGATTTTTCAACTTTTCATACTTCTATCCCCAAAGGTCAGTTAAAAGTCTTTAATGGCTAGGAACATACTGTATCATCATTTCCTAATGCAGGCGATCAAAATGTATGCATATCTACATTTCGAAAACAGGGGAAAACGCTTTTAGCTTTGATATGAAAAAAAAATGGGAAAGTAATTAACAAACAAACCACATAACGAGCTCAGATTCCGTTTCCTTACCTTTATTTTGACTCTGGAAAAAAAGAATGTAATCCAGGGACAGAGACCAGACACGGCAAAATCAAACACAACAAAGAACGTAAAATAACCAAAATATTACATGCAGTGACAAAAGTAAATGAGCAACTTGGACTCCAGCAAAAACTGAGAGCATGAACCGCATGCATCAGTAGGGTAAGCGTCCTCTGCCTTTATTCGTCCTTTATCATTGTTTTACTTGTTAATAGTATAGTTCATACTAAGAGTAATCAAGGAAACCAATATTCCAGTGGAAATGAAAAGAATGTAATCCAGGGACTTACATCAGATATAAAAAACAGACATATACGACAAATAACATAAAAAAAACTGTCAAACGCGTAAATGACTTCTCTGGCACAAGCATTAATCTGCCGATTCCCAAGGGGTTAGACGTCTTACTTAATTGCATCCTTTTTTGCAGTCCCACCTTGTTATGTCTTATAGAAATGAAGGAAAGTATCAATTCGTCGGCGTATTTCCTATTAAAAAGGAAATAAAGATACTGAATAATATTATAAAACAAAGTGTTGGGGAAAAACAGGTTATTAAAACAAATACTTCCGTTGGGCTATATTTTATTCAGAGCCATTATATTTAGTTTTCAATATTCACATTACAGACATTTTGCATACAACAAATGTTAACTCAATATACACTATGTTATACTAGGATTTATTACGCATGGTCGAAAAAAAAACTAAAATTAATTTTTGGACCTGGGATGAAAGGGCCTGACCAAGTATTCGTTTGTTTTTTTTTAATCAGAGCTGTCATTAAATCTGCCCTATAAGAGACAACAGGGAATACGTAGTGGTTAAAATACATGTAATTTCGTTTTGTATTATGAGTGACATTTGAAACAGAGTTATTTTGATGCTTGCATGAAATTGACGTAAAAACATGGTGAATAGAAATGTTCCAATGATTTGTAAGAGTTGTATTCCTAACTATAGGTCTACCTCCTTAATGTTTACTCCATCCCGTACCAAGATATTGTATTATATAAAAGATGAACACAACACAAATCACATTTGTCATGACATGAAGAAATCAACACTTCGTTAAACATGAAAGCGTGTTTAAACAGATTGAATGTTTAGCCGTATATGTTTCAGGTTTCAAGTGGATTTATTGGATAAATTACCATTAAATACAAATCATGCAGTAAAAAGTTAAAATAAAAACGTATGCAAAAGAATGAACACTAAATGATAAAAAAACAGAGGATAATCAAACTATCATATAATTGAAATTCAAGGTAATTATAGGAATCTTGTGTTTATATGTGGTAATTTTGTTTAGCAAATGTTTTGATTAGTTTGAAACTTAAATTTAAATTGAATTGTTAAAATAAACTCTGTAGACGATTACATACCATGGTTTATATTTCCTGGGTTTATTGCCGAATAGATCGCAGTAGATTTTGGCCAATTATAAAGCAGTTTTAGTAACATTGAGGTTACCACATTGTTAATAGCTACTGAGTTAATAGAAGCGACCTGTCTACCATATTTATTGAATTATTTATTTTTATCTATATCTTATAATTAAACAATGAAACGAAATGTTCACCCTAAGCTATCAAGTCTTGTTTGGTATAAACGTCCCCCTTATACCATTTTCCATCCCCCATTCCGTATTCCACATATAAAATCTCCTTCCCTATACAATCCACCGTGCGTATTTCTTATCAAATATTTACAAAATCAAATTTTATATTTCTTAATTTGGTTTTAATTTTTATTAAAATTATCTTCATATAAAAGTTGGTTTTAAAATTCATTTCCCCATCCTCCCTATTCAAAATCCCAAACGCACTAGTTCTCATACCCGATCCCCCACATTTTAGATAGGCTTTTTGTCATTGTCATTCTATTAACTTACAAAATCAAACGTCAGTCACTCTCATTGTGTAAATTCTAGAAACCATGCTAACAAGACGATGTTACGCAAGGGCAACTTTCATCTTAGCAACGACATTTATATTGTGCAGCTTAGGGAAGGAAGTGTGTCCTCTCATGGCTGTAGATCATCTTTGTAGAACCACTTTTAATATTTCCAGTGAAGACATTTATATTTGCACAGGCCAGAAATTAATCACCTTACCGTTGGAGATAAATTTTACTGTAATTTGTGTGTACGTGACTATTTTCACTTTTACATTAAACAATATAACATTTTGCTTTAAATATAAGCTGAATTGTCAGATTCGAGATGTGATGAAATAGTTAAATCAAGCTGAATCATTCGGAATACAATTTAAGCCTTATATGTCTCAGGCACATGTAAACAAACATTTAAATATGATAAATAAACGTGCTTGTTTTGTTTAAAAATGCAAAAGAGCCTACGTATTATAAACCTAATACGCTACACAATCTTTTCTTTTCTTCTTGTATATAATGGCTATGGCTAATAAACATTAATACATGTTAAAGAGTAATCAAGAGAACCAAGGTTATAGCAGTAATCAAAAGAATGTTATCCAGGGACAAATAACAGACATTTAAAACAGACATACACAACAAAGAACATAAAGAAAATATACTCATACATACAAATTAACAAAGGCAAATGAGCAACTCGGACTCCACTAAAAACTGGGATCATGAACCAGGTCCACCGGTAGGATAAGCGTCCCCTGCTTTTAAAATAATGTAATATGAAGACATGGTAATACCGTTTAAATTTATATTTATACAGATAAATAGGAGTTCACAATCATACCTTAAAATTTAAAATGCTACTGATATTTCAGGGATTTTAGCCAAAACATGCTAGGACCAACATTGCAGAGTACTTTTGAAAACTTTCATAGTCTTGAAATCCTGTAAGTTGGAAAGTATAACAAGGTAGCGTGCGACCAACAGCATACACATATTTTTTAAGTAATAGTCCAGCTAAAAATCATGCACATGTGGTAAATGGTTGGAAAGCACAAACATTTTTTAAATATTCTATTCAAAATGATTAGGCAAACGACAAATATTATGTTGCATTTCCATAGAGATAAATAATGTAAATAATGCAAAATTCATATAAGAGGACATAGTTTGGTAAATGACTCTTAAATATATAATTAAACTGTTAGATTATCAATGGGAAATAACTCCTAAGGGCACACAGTTTGGAATATTTGATTATACATTTCATCATATAGACTCATAAAAGCAACTCAATAAAATAATAACGATGTGTAGCCTTTTTGAGGGGAAGTGCATCAAATTTTATATACATGTAATTTACGTGATTCTTACAAAGACTGCTACTTTAAAAGTCATCTATTATGCTTAAAACATGCTGTATTGTATGACTTTACTATTTTCAATATATGAATACTTTATAAAAATTGACGGAAATAGGTTTTTAAATGTCAGCACAATGTTATTCTAACGTTACCTTTTAAGATTATAATTGCAACATTTTTTTTCACAATTCATGTCTATAAATTGGAATGGAGTTTTTGTGAATGAAATGTTTCCGTGGAACCATTTTGCCTTTAACTTATTCATTGAAAGAGTAATCAAGGGAACCAAAGTTATAGCGGTAATCAAAAGAATGTAATCCAGGGACAAAGACCAGACATGGAAAACATACATATAATACTTTCATTTTGATTAAACAGAATTCAGAATTTTCATCGCTCAACTATCATGGACTTTTTTGTGGGGGGGGGGGGGTCTAGGGCTTTTAATTCTTGCCGAATTCTATTGGTTGTCCTGTTGAAGGTATATACGTTTTAGTGTCAATGTTTTACGCTTGTGCTTTTATACCGTTTAACATATTCGTCAATATTCGTCTAAGGTACATGTATAAACAACACAAATGGTCAAGTTATACATCGGAGGTGTCAAATTAGTTTGGTAATCGTTGATAAAAAGTCGAAAAATCGAAAATACAGCAGGATAATCAATCTCCTCAAAACAGGTTTCAGTAGATATGGACGATCTGAATTAACAAGTACAAGTACAATAAACAACATGACAAAAACAAAAACAAATACACTTGCCCAGTAAAACGAAAAAGCAATGCAAGTGTGTTTAATTCTGCTAGAAAGTATAATCCTGTTGTCGTCAAGTTCATTGATTGTCAATCAAACTGATATATACAACTTTAAAATTTACAGATGGTTGCAGAACAACAGCTTGGTGTCATTATCTTCAAACTTATTTAAGGCGAACACAAATTTAAAGTTTTTGTGAGTAGAAATATGCTTTATGCCAAAAATAATTACTCGTATATCTGTGAAAACATACTAAAATAAATCATGACTTATGTGTATATTTGAACAACGATTAATTTGAAAAGAAAAATCTACTCGATCGTTAAGTAGAATTAAAACGGTTGCTTTAAAGAATATAATTATACAAAAAAAGAAAAAGAAACAGAAACAGAAACAGAAACAAAAATACATGACAAATTAAAAAAAATTGTTTGAGTTTAGATCCATAAATTCTTGAAAATGTAAGAAAAAAGAACCAAAATTTGTCTCACCTGGTTATAACCTTACTAATAAACCGAATCATTGTATAATGTTTGCAGATTCTTGGGAAACAATCGACTGCAAAGTGTTCCTTCAGACTTATTTCAAAATAACGCCGAATTAATTGAACTGTAAGTTTTAAAAATCTGGGTGCAACGTCAGAAGTCAATTTCCTCTCATTCGCCGCTGCAAAATGATTTTTTTTTAAATGATCTCACTAGAAAAGAATTTCCATCATTAAACGCAAAAAGAGACAAAATTTGCTTCTTTTACCTTTGCTATTCACGAATGATCATTAAACGGTACACTTTTACCTCATTTGACAAAAAAACTGCTTCAAGGTTGTTGCTTTTAGCACACAGTGCTTATATTTTTAACAGAGTAACTAAACCGTCATTCATATTTAAATAAGTGAATTACTCGGGAAGAGAGTGTGTCCTTTAAAGTTGTAGGTACCAATCAAAAACTCTTGCACAGTACTAAGTAAATAACGATAAACGGTAACTATGTCAAAGTGACAAAAACCCAAAGGCCACCATGTAATATGATTTCATATTCTGTGGAGTTATTAACGTTTCAACCGAGTCAAAATTTAAGGTTACAAATGTGTTCTGTAACTGTTTCTAAAAAGGCAAAATGAAATGGATATGGTTTGGATTTGATATGTATGAATCACCTCGTATTTTTTTTTTTTTTTGGATAAAATCTGCCATTTTAAACAAGGGTCGATGTTTATTGGCATACTACCGCATAATACATCCAAGAATTTATCTTCTTGTATTTTAGGGATTTATCTTTGAATGCACTGCAAACGCTTCCAACAGATTTGTTAATGGAAAACCGGAAGTTGGAATCATTGTGAGTATTTGCTGAAGGTTTCTTATTTACAATTTATTTTCAACAACTTATCTTTCTACAATACCAGATAGTATTTAGAAGATTCTTTATTATTTGTGTGAAAGGGTGATCAAGGGAACCAAGGTTATGGCGGTAATCAAATGAATGTAGTCCAGAGACAAATACCAGAATGGAAAACAGACATGCACAACAAAGAACATAAAGACAAAAATCAAACATACAAAGTAACAAAAGCAAAGAGCCTGGGAAAAATGTATAAAATCAAGTAAAACTATGTTTTTATTATTCATTGCATCGATATCCGAACAACAACAAATAAAACGATCATTTTCTCCCTCGTTTTGCCCGAAGTCCGTAAGCTTGGAAAAGGAAAAAAAGAACCAAAATGTAATCGTTTATTCACTAACTTTGTTATTTTAAGCTCTATCGACAAAAAATTCATTATGGCATGTAGGGCCCAGAAATATTAGCTGCAGGTACAGATACTAATATAGTGTAAGGAGTTCTGAAGATTTCACCTGACGTTTTCATGACCGAGAACCTTTCTTTCTTGAATAGTATTGTTTTTGCCACTTCACATGTATTATTATTTATTTTGTATTCAATAGGGATTTGTCGCATAATGCATTTAAAACACTGCCACCCGGTTTGATCAGTAAAAACCCAAAGTTACAGTTTATGTGAGTAAGCTTAACACATTCACAGTATTGTTTTCATCCAACATTGCGAACTATATGGAAATATAAGTTTTCAAACATCATTACATGTCTATAATCAAACTGTACTCTTTTCATATAACAAGTCATATTAAGTACTTAAAATTACCATATGGGTTTTATTGATCAATTAAGAGGAAGTGTCAATAACCATGGAAGTTCATATTTAACATATTATATAGATGGAAATTATTATAAAAAAGCCGATAGTTTTTAGTATTAGAAATGATTCATCTGAAAATAACTATGACAATAATGGCCTTTTTGGTACCATGACAACAATACCTTAAATGTACAAAATATTCCCAAATTAGCACAAACTGATAGTACATTCTTTTGATTACCCCTATAACCTTGGTTCCCTTGATTACTCTTTCAACTGCTTCTAGCTGCTTATATTGATAAATTTATGTATATAAATAAAATTTAATAAAATATCGTTTTGTGGTACAATATTTATGCTCTCAGTGACCAGAAATAATTAATATATTGATAAAATAGACTGAGGTTTGAAATCATTTTTCTCACTATTCCTTGTTGATATCAGAACGAAAAAAATACCATAACACCAGGCATACTATTCGTACACAACAATCAGTTTAACAATATGGTAAAAAAATAGAAAAAGATATAGAAAGAAAATATTTGCAATTTAAAAAAAAAGCATAATTTTCATGGATTTTTGACATCAGAATGATCTCCACTAACTGAGCTCTTCATTCAAGGAAACACGACAGAATAAACACTATATGAACTTACCTACAAGGTATCCTAAGAAATGCTTATGGAGCATTGAATATAAAGACGTAAAATGATTGGTACATACACAAGCATTCATTGAAATTCGTTTATTCTAATAATTCAATTTCCGAAGTAACACTGTTTCGAATTAGAAAAAAAATTCCATCATCTCACATACCAAACTTTGCAATGTGACCGTCACATCATCATCCTTTTAGAATGATTTACTAGTTGAAATAAGATAATGGAAGTGAGTTATAAGAAAAGACTGTTATATTTTATATTTACTGTGCACCACGTGATTGAGGTTATATCTTCATAAACCGAAAAAATATATCAATCATTCCTAACATATTGAGAAGCTATGACAACAGTAAGGTCGAATGTTACAAAATATGTTGATCACCTAAACTTCCAAAAATATAAATAAACTAAATAAAACATTGAATATGGTTGTTCTATTGCTATGGTCTCACAGAGAAGTCAAAGTAAGGCAGAATCTTAACAAACAAAAAATTCTCCTCCATAGGCACCTGTTTATGTCTATATTGACACTTTACGATCATGTGACACCATTAGTTAAAGGAGGTAAATTAATAACGGAACCCACTAAAACACACAATGTTTTTGCCGCTTTATTTATAAAAGTTTCATCCTGACAAGTTTCCGTTTATATATGGCAACACCCCTTCAGCACCTGTGGGCCGAGTTTAACATACAACTATTATCGGTGGAGATTAAGCCAAAAAAAACAACAAAAAAATCTACTATATATCGGAAATGAATTAAAATGAAAGAAATATTTTTGTCAATTATATTGAAGAAAAGTTTGAAGGAAGTGAACACAACAAATCAGAGTTTAATCGATATATCAGGAGGCACTTCCGACACCGCTATAACCTTGCTTACTCTTTCTGAATCATATCATCTTTCTTGACTTTCATAGTTTGGTCTTCTTAACTGTAATTTTAATTCCCACTTTGAAATCTCTCATAGTTTTACTATATGCATGCCTTTTCGTATTTTGTTTTCAAATTGAGCAACAAGTTTTAAAATAATACAGAGTATGTCGACATTCAAGGAGTACTTTTTGTGAATTATAACTGGAACACATTAACCATTTGAACTAAAGTGTTGAATACCAATTTTCAAATATAGGCAACAAGTAAATAATAAACTATCAATTTGAGAAAAAGCATTCATCAAAATTAACAACCATTTGATTCCGCGGAACGCTTTGTGGAGGGGGTATTGGTAATTTTGTACATCAGTATACTTGCATTATCTTGGCTTTGACAAATTTATAAACGCGTACATCTACTGTACTGTATAATGCAAATAAGTAATCTAACTGCATAGCTCTCGGAAATACATTTTCTGAATCGCAAATTGTTCAAAATTATTATTCTGTCCGACCAAAACTATTTGCATCTACTTCTATGTAAAAAGTATGGTACTAGAGCATTGGACATTGAAAGAAAACAAAATATTGTTAATTCAAACTTTGTTGGCATAAAATGTCGAATAAAGATCAATTTGTGAGCTTACAAAATGCGATAAATCTTACAAACAATTGAAATTATTTACAGATATATCTGTAGCCTTTTAAACCATATGATTATATTTATGTTTAAGCACGTGCTTCTGGTGTTTCGATTGTCAGTGTCTCCATGCAGATATAAGAACGTTAATACGACAGCCGTTATTCAATGGGTCGTTTTACAGGTTGTTTGACTGGAAGACAACAGGTTGCCTTGATGGCAGAATTATTTTTCGCCCAGTTGTGTATGAATATTGTGCAGGTAAATGTTAAATAAACAAATCTGAAAGGAAACCGCGATTTTCTTTTTATACGCAGCGACAATTTGTTTCTGACAGATTTCAAATCTATCGTTTATCGACGAAAGTTCCATCCGACGAAAGTTACATCCGTCGAAAGTTCCATCCGTTTGATTATTAAACCAACAGCTTAAAAACTTATATTAATTTGAATTTCCATGATAAAGCACCCTTATATTTGAACCAATGAGAAAAATCAATAATAACAGTTTCGCAATTGGAAATAAATGTATAATAACAGCTTCGCAATTGTAAATAAATGTATAATGGTCAGACTATTTCTTATCGTTTTACATGAGGGCAATGGAAATAAAGACCTCCCATTGAAAATTAAAGTGAGAGAGACACACACTTGCATACACTAAAAAAGTCTGTATGTATTTTATAAAATTGAAATACGATTAGTACTTTATACAAGATCAAAGTCATTACCTCAGAGGTGCTATAATCTTCATTATGAAGGCTTGAATAGTTATAGTGTATCTTTCTGTATTATATGATCAAATTTCCTCACCGTGTCATAGATTTTGCTCCCCCTTTATCTAACTTGCACTTGCAATTTTATGAGAAACTAGGCGGATTTTCATGAAAATCAAAGTCGCTTACCGGTGCACCTGGTACATACTATGCTTTTATTGAAGAGTCCGAGGTGCAATTTACCTTTGTGTCTTTGTTCGTGTCACTTTGGGTGAATCATTTTTTCCTGTGTCTGTCTATTTTCTCTATTCTATATTGTCTAGTCTTGATACTTCGAAAGAGTAATCAAGGGAACCAATGTTATAGCGGGAAATCAAAAGAATGCAATCCAGGGACAATGACCAGACATGGAAAACAGACATACACAACAAAGAACATAAAGTAACTAAAATCATACATACAAAGTAACAAAAGTAAATGGACAACTCGGACTCCACTAAAAAACTGGGAGCATGGACCAGGTGCACAGGTAGGGTAAACGTCCTCTGCTTTTCCAGAAACACCCGCCGAGATGCTCACAAAAAGTCAAGTCCGGGGTAGACAAACGAGGAGAGGAAAACTATGACCCGTTGAATAAATCAGTTTTCATGGTGCAGATGGATAAACCATAACGATCCACGAGTTGATTATAACGACCATAAAACTTCTGTAGTGATGACTTTAATCTTGCAACCACATAACCCTGATCCAGAAGCCTATATGTTAGAGTTCTAGTGCGATACAAAAAGTCTGCGTAGTACCGGCAAGCCCTGGCATAACGTATGAGTTATGAAATGAACAGTCCATACGCAGGAATATACTATTTGATTTCAACTCGGATCTTGATTTCCTTGACTATTCCATTATAGTATTAACGATGTGCGTGAATTTTCTTTTCGTTTTCAAAAAGATGTTTTTTCTGTAGAATTGACATATGATAATTTGATCACGAAATGGCATTTGCATCTGTGTCCGATTATTTTATATATCATATTTATATTCAACTATTTTAGAGTTCACCTACACTAAATTGGTCACCTTTAACAGTACTGAAGAATATAATGCCTATGAAGTACCGAAACATATAGAATGTGACTGTAGTCGATTGGAAATAAATTCTGTAGGTCCGTTGAGTATAACATTATAACGTAAACCTTTCCTAGCACAGCTTCTGGAAATTAAAGACTTCCAAATTTCTCAAAGTATAGTTAAACTGACATTTAAAAAAAAATGCTCTAAACTAATGTACACAATGCGGGAAATGACATAGGACACAAAGAAATCTCGTTCTATGATGAATACATTTCGACAAACAACATGTTAACAAATGACGATGTCATTATTTTAATGATCATCATAATGATACGTCACTCATTGCAAGATTATTATACATAATGATACTTAAATGGTACTTAAATGATCAACAGAAAGGGTAAATATCACCAATTGTTTGCTTATCTGAATTCTTCATTCATTCGTTTGAGACATTTACGAATTATTCAAACAAAAGACATGTAGAGTGGCAATGTTCAGAAATTTAAATAATTGCTATATAGATAAAACTACATATCGAAACAGGGCGGCTGGTGTTTTAGAAGAAAAGGAAATGCCCATTTACATTTGTGTCTTTGCACGTTCAAATTTTTTTATTTGATATGTTGTGTGTATTTATGTTCCCTGTCAAGTCTTTATCTTTGGTTTTTATTCCTCTGATTACCGCTCCAGGTTTGGTTTTCTTGGCTACACGCTTCTACAACTGTTTTATAGTGTCATCTACTCTTTCGAGAAGAACTTGAGATCAGAACGATCAGAACATACAAACATATTTAAGTCTCCTTTCTTAACCTTGCATGTTACATATTGCCAAAATGGAGTTTACGTCTTTGAACTCAAAACCTCTCTAGACATTGCAATTATGTTAAACCGTAAACAAACGTCGCATATTTTAAAGTTAATACTTTTGTAATGTGACGTAAAATTGCTAATTATCAGCTTGCCTTCAACTTCTCATTTGTCAATAAGATGCAAGTTTGTGAAGAAAGGTAAAGAACTGAGTGTGCGTGCATGCGGCAATATTAAGCTAAAGGTACCTTGAACTTCTAGTGTGCGAACAAAGGAAACCAACAGCCAAACACTTCCGGAAACCATTTACTCGATTAAAAATACAACACCGATTTTTAAACGGTAGAAAATCCCATTTTGGATGGAGTGTTAGTGGTCATTGTCTTTATATTTATGCAAAGAGGTATAATGCATGAATAAATGATCAATGTTTTTTCTTAATATTTTAGCCGAGACTACAAACAATAACATTCAAGTATCAGGACTCAGCAAGCCGACATACACACTTTCCACGGCCACTTTACATATCGGAAAAGACAACGCCAAAGATGTCAAGGTTGAGAATCCATCATTAAATGGCGTGATATTGGCCGTCACCACCTTTGTTTGTGGTACAGTGTTTTGTGCTACGTCAATTGGATTGCTGATTCACTTGATTAAAACAAGCAATTACTCCTTTAACAGAATAAGCAAGGTAAACGTCAGGTTAATGTAAAGTTAGAGTCTTCGGTTCTTGTTTTCTTTCTTTCTTTCTTTTCGCTTAGCAGTAAATCTAAAGTATATTTATCATGTTTATCTTTGAAGTAAACTTATAGAATATCTTGCTGAAAGAAATGTAACGTCGATAGTTTTGTTTGAATAGATTATCGTTCTATTGATTTTTGTCGACATGTGTAATGGGGCAAAAAGGAATGGTGAGGCTGAATATACTGCTGGCAGAAATAATGACTGTAGTGACCATGCAGTCAAGATATAACTGAGGAAAAAATATAATGTCTACTAAAACGCTCATTTCGGTTTACTTAGTCATATTTAACCGTATCAACACTTAAAATGTTCATCAAGAACACAATTTGTCAAACTAAACACAAAAGTACGTTGTCTAAAAACATCGAAGCAAATATAGTTTTGAGTAGGCCACAAAATGTCTAACGCAACGTTTTTGTACTTTGAGGTGGATACATTTTGTCTATCACAACCCAACAAGTGTTGACGTAGACATTTTGTGTCTAACTCAGCCAAAACAGCGTTGACATCGACATTTTTTGACTTACTCAACCTAAAAAGTCTTGACATATCAAAAAATATCTACATAAACATTTTATTTTGTTTAAATTGACAAAAAATGACTGATGTAACATTTTTTACTGTTGTGGTAGACAAATTGTATTTCTCATAAACAGATAATGCGTTGATTGAGCCATTTTGTGATTTTATCTCAGTAAATGACTGTGGATGGTCATGTCAGTCAATATTTTGCCTTGTTGTGATATGTATTCCATACGAAAGCTTTAACAACATTGTTTTCTTAAGTTTCTTTGCACATTACTTTGCAAAAAATAAGATG
The DNA here is from genome assembly GCA_037379345.1 of Perna viridis. Lineage (NCBI taxonomy): Eukaryota > Metazoa > Mollusca > Bivalvia > Mytilida > Mytilidae > Perna > Perna viridis. Next base: position 20,936,332 of record CM074523.1, read on the forward strand.
GAATGTATTTGTTTGTAAGGGTAATCAAGGAAACCAAGGTTATAGCGGTAATCAATAGAATGGAATCCAGGGACAAAATCCAGACATGGAAAAAAAAAACTTAAATCATACATACAAAGTAACAAACGTAAATGAGCAACTCGGATTCCACTAAAAAACTGGGAGCATGGACCAGGTGTACCGGTAGGGTAAGCGTCCTCTGCTTTTCTAGAAACACCCGCCGAGTTGCTCATGAAAAGTCAAGTCCGGGGTAGACAAACGAGGGATGGAAAACTATGATACGTTGAACAAATCAATTTTCATGGCGCAGATGGATACATCGTAACGATCCAAGAGTTCATTATGACGCCCATAGAACTTTTGTAGTGATGACTTCAATCTGTAGCAACACAACCCTGCTCAAGAAGTCTATTTGTTAGAATTCTATCGCGATACAATAAGTCTGCGTAGTCTCGGCAAGCTCTGGCATGGCATAACGTATGAGTTGTGATATGAACACTCCATGCACAGGTGGTGAAGGGATGTTGCCACAGATTAAAACAAATTTGACAATTTTGAATGAAACGTCATCACGTTTGTCGTAAATTTTGGTCAATAGTTTTCCTTTTTCATCAATTTCTAAGTGTAGGTCAAGATATGAGGCTGACTATACAGTGTCTGTAGTATCCTTTATCTCAAGTTCTTTGTATCAAATCCCCGAAATTAGGATTGTTTAAAGACAATACGCCATCTATATAGCGGAAACTGTTTGTTTTTGTTTGTTTGTTGGGGTTTAACGTCCGAGGAGCAATATTTCGGCTATATTCAGACGATGAACATGAAATGGATGATAAAATGAACATGAAATGAAAAAAAGGATGGGACACAAGGATAATATGGTCGACAAATTTTGATTGCCACTGGAAAAAGGGGGTATGGGTAAGGTCGGGCAATTTAGCCTCCTGTGGCGGAGCGTAAAGGTTCCTACTCCTATCGAATACCACAGCAGGGTTCTTTAACGTGCGAGGAACGTGGCATCTTTCCCAACACGGTGCACCACTATGGTTTGCGGTCAGATTTTCCGTATTATAGCCTGACAATCCCAGCATGTAACACGCCAGGGGTACCCCAATCCACCACCTGGGGCACACATCCCAGTTGCTCTGTGGGCACTAGCGGAAACTGAGATTAAAGGATCTAGCTAATGATATTCTTTCTTTCGGATCAGATCAGCTATAAGTAATCAATACTTGAATATTTTTTACTTTTTATTTGATGATTATTTTGACAAAAATAGCAAAACGTCAATATAAAGGCAGTATTTTCAGTAGTAGTACGTTGTTGATTGGACATTAATTTTCAGTGATCATTTTAAATAGAGTGTACTGGTGAATTGTGAATGACTTCATAAATTACATGAATTACAAAGATTTCTTAATATTTTACCTGAGATAATAAGCTAATTACATTTTTTTAGTCTCAGTCATATATTATTTTTTCTCTCTTATGTCATTATGGGATAACATTCAAATATCAGTGTTTTTATTGAGAAATAGAGAATGCCTTCACTTCATTCGTGTATTAAGTACAGCTGTGTCTTAGAACCAGGCAGAAGCTTATGATAACATTACTATTGAACTTATTTACATGCTATTCGCTTTTTCAGGGACAGACGAACGAGATGCATGCCTGGAATATAGTCGAACAGTTTGTACAGAATGCTAATGATTTAAACTTTGATACCGATCTTACTACGAAAAAGACACAGTTTACCAACATTCCCCCAAGAGATTGTAGAATATACCCATAACCTTACCTCATATTATTGAAGCAATAGTATAAAGAAATAACGATGTTGTTTGTTTGCTGAGGGTCTTAATACTTCTTACTAAATGTTTGTTTTAGGGTTGTATTTATTTTTTTAATTATGTTATGCGGAATAACTTTATTGGGGCTGTTTATGCATTATGCATCGCCAAGCGGTTTATGAACAAACTGTTTCAAAGTTGGATATGCGAGCGTTACTTGGTCAAAATGAAAATAATACCGATAATTTCATTTTCTAATCGATTCAGGTTAAAGTTATGATTTTTATTTTCTTCAAAGCCTTATATACTTCGGAATTATTTGATTTGCGGACTGCCGACCATTGTAGGTTAATGACATCAGATTACCTATTTGGACAAGGAAAAATAAGAGAATAAGAGATGGAAAGTTTACAATCAAATTAAATCATACGAAAATAAACAGCACCTGGTTTCAATTTACGTAAAAGGGAAATCAATTGAGTAGAACGCATTTATATGTACAATGTACATATACAAAAATGATGAGTATGGCTTTGCCAGGATGAAATGTTTCACAGGTAATACCGCAGAACTAGTACAGTATTAACAAAGTTGAAAGCAAAATAAAAACAGGATATAATAACAAAATGTTTTTGCCCGAAACTCTTGCAGAGTTTGCTCGAATCAACCAAAAGATGAATACAATAAATTGAGTCAGCGGGCCTATCATGTCGCATACAAGAACTACGACGATAATTTATGACAGGAACAGCAAATTGTGAACAAATAGAGAGTACAAGGGTAGGCAGGAAAGCGTTAGCCGTGACTGACGCATCAGTAAATTATTTGAAATTAAATATTTCAAAAACATTTTAACTTAAGTTGCTCTCTTTAAAAATGAAACAGCGGTTGATGAAGACTTCAAATTTGGTGATGAAATTTAGAACTCTTACCACAACGTCTATTATTTAAACGATTTTCAATGACAATTTGTATTTATATGACTGGTTTAGACTTATCAATTTAAGGAGAGATGCCAAAATTAGTGAATGTGATCCCAAAAGGGGAGGCTATTAAATACGTTGTAAGAACTTCATTTGCGGATCAGTTATTGGCCCTGTTGGGGCGAATATAGGACAAAGACAGAAAGAATCGTCGGGGGGGGGGGGGGTCATTAATGGACTATTTTGAAACGACGTGGTTTTAACCAATCTCTAGTTTTCATTTTGTTTAATCTTTACAAAGTTTAGGGGGAAAGAATCTTTTAAATGTGTATCAGTTTTGGTTTCAATGCATTTCTTTTAATAACTTAAGTAGAAGCCTAAATTTGACTCAACGTCATATACTGACATTGTCTCGTTTTCTGTCAGTAATGCACTTTTAAAATCTCATTGGAGTTCCTGGGCACTTATTAACAGATTGTGTTTACATATAGCAAAAGTACTTGAGGAGCATATTACGATCGTTTTAATTCACCAAAGATATGGTGTGTCTCTCGATGTAGTTTCTTGAATAAAATACCTGTTTTATTAAAAGATATTACCACTTGAGCATGTTGAGACGCGTATGTTTTAGGTTTATACACGATAAACACTATGAAAGTAACATCTAATGAAATGCGTCTTACTTATTAGAAGCTATTCCTCTTTATGAGCTTGTGATTTATTTAAATATTGACAACTATATTTTATTTACTTTTTGATAACTAGATAATTTATATACAAACATGTTTATAATATTCATTTCCAATTTAGTTTGGATATCTTTAGTTTTCATTGTATTCTTAAACAAACGTTTTAAGTACCAGTCAATATGAAGTTTTGAAACAGCCGATAGTACACGTAAGTGATTTATGCTGTAGAAAACGTTGCTTCATTGGTCATTGGTCGATATATTTCAATATAACAACAATAATTTCTGTATCTGGATCTGCACTTTTGAGAAAATCATACATTTATCATACAAGTCAAACAAAATCAAGAACGATAACTCTTGCACAGTGCCAATTTCTTGTACAATCTATATTAGTCTTTTTTCTAAAGCGATACCACCAGATTAAAAAACTAATACTGATTATGTATCTTTTTCTGAACAAGAAACAAAACTTGCATTGTGAATTATTCATTCATTAACATTCTAATTTTAAAAAATGGAAAAAAAATAATAAATGAGCTCGTTGATGACTTAAATACAATTTTGATATTAATGTGTACATATTATTTGTAAACTCAACTTTATAACGAACTTAAAAATAACCTTGCAGTCATGGTAAGTCTGTTTAAAAGTACCTGATATGAAATTCTATCTTCAACAATTTGTCTAAAACACATACATTACTGATCTGTTCAACGTGTCATAGTTTTCCTTTCTCTTCTATTTCGACTACCCCGGACTTGACTTTTTATGAGCAACTCGGCGGATGTTTCCAGAAAAGCAGTGGACGCTTAACATACCGGTGCACCTGGTCCATGCTCCCAGTTTTTAGTGGAGTCCGAGTTGCTCATTTGCTTTTGTTACTTTGTATATATGATTTAAGTTACTTTATGTTCTTTGTTGTGTATGTCTTTTTCAATTGCTTATCTGGTGAATTTACAAACTATTTGTTTTAATTCATTGGTTAAAAAAAGCAAATTTGCAAATTTAGATTAAATCTCGCAGGAAAGTTAAGGCAGTTTAAGTGGGTTTTCTACTACATAAAATAACTTAGTCATAAAGTGCTACAATGTCATAAGCAATGTTTACGTCAACGTCTGCAGACGGTTACAATTTTCCGTTTAGCAGACACGTTTCGGAAATGCTATCTAGATATATAGGAGGAAAAAAATAAATAAAATGTTTCACTCATCACTTCATTTTTCAACTTAAATATTCTTTAGAAGTTTGCTTATTTCACATTTTTTTATGATTTTAGTAGGCGCGGCTTATTTTCCATAGATGGAAAACGGCGTTGTTTACAAGCTTGAACATCTCACGACACCCCCTCCCCCTGTTAGTACAATTATTTACTCAGCGTTTCATTTGTATGTTGAATATTACCCACATGATCATAATAGTCTATGCATTTACACCATTAAAACATCCATAAAATTATGAACACAGGCGTGTAAATGCAATAAAATGCATCTCCTAAACAACTCACATCAGTGCTATATATACTGTCAAATTACTATTCTTCGTGGGGTGCCAATTTTCGTGGTTTTCGTTGGTAGACCAAACCACGAAATTTGGTTCCCAAAGAAAAGAAGATTCCCACCGATATGTATCCTGAAAACCTTATAACCGCTAACTCAAGAATCCACGAACTTGTTTTTCCTCCGTAATCCACGAAAATTGGTTTCCACGAATTAAAGAACTTTCACAGTAGATCAACGAAATGTGCAGCATAATGCACCCTTGTATTACAAACTTAAAGCATTCACTGTGATACAGTAGATGAGGTACGAATGTGCACGGTTATAATAAAGCACATAAGTGAAAGAAAGACCGGGCATCTTAATGTGTCACTTAATCTTGAGTCTAAAAGCAGATCATTTGAGCGTTTGAAAACAAAAGAGAAACGGAAGTTGGACACGCACTCTGTCGATTTTCATCTCGCCCGACCTTTTCCACTCAACCGATTTTCTGGTGTTATACATCAATTGAATCGGAATGAAATAAGGAATCTATTTGTATCTGGCAAAAAATCGTGAGGGATAGTGAAACAAAATAATCTTTCACCGACTTTGACAGATTATCAAATTTCACCGCACAACATATTTCTACTGTGATTTTCTTGACTAATCGGACGATTCATTTCTTTTCAAAATTCAGGACAAATATATAAATGCAAATTATCTTGCCAAATTTTAACAAATTTGGTTGCGATTAACAGGTCGGGCAAAAGTATATTATAGTTGAGTTTAAGATGTCAGGAAGTGATCACGTGATTCACAAGGGAAAATCCAAATAAATCGAAAGTAGAATAATCGCGTATTTTCAAACGTGTTTTTATCAAACAAACCTCATAGAAAACGTCTAATAGCAATTTAAGTTTAGTCATTTTAAAATACTTTTACTCTATAATGCGACTTAAAAGATTTATTTTTTTTTTTATAAATTTCACTTAAAACGGCCTCAACTGTCGTCCACTACTTTAAACAATGAAGGTTCGATTAAATTTGATTTTTTAAAAATAAGAAAAACATGGCGTTGTAGTAGATTTTGTTGTTAGTTTTACGTCCTTTAAAAAAGACGACAAAATGTGACAGATTCCGATGGCAATAAAAAACAATTTCAATCGAACAGAGATATGTACTCAAGATTTTTGTTGAGTTCAAGTTGCAAAAGATTTAGGTTGTGCATGCTTTATTCTTTTCCTCATTTGCAGTTCTATATTTTGATTCTTTTTTCGTTGTTTATATTGTGTATATATGTTTAAATTGTCCTTGTTTCCTGTTTTCCATTTACTTGAATGTTCATAAAACTGCAAACTTAGTTTAATATTTCTTTTTCCAATAATTAATATAGCATCAATAATACATATGTTTGTTATTCAAATACTTAAATGTCGATTTCGTCATCTCTAATGTTTCATTCAATTCGCATTGAGTTATAAAGTGATAGTAATTCACGTGTTTTGTATAAATATTTTTCATAGAAGAAATTACAATCCAGTATATATAAACCGGGCTATTTATAACTTTTTCATACAAACCTGTATCGTGTTTGTAAAAATACATACAACCAATGTTTCTGACTTAAAAGCAAAAACAAAACAAAAAAAAAGAAAACAATTAAAACATTTATACATAAATAAATAAATAAATCAATCAATCAATCAATCAATCAATCAATAAATAAGATGTTCATACTGTTTGGTGTCAATATTTTGTTAAAGAGTAACCAAGGGAACCAAGGTTCTAGCGGTAATCAGAAGAATGTAATCCAGGGTCAAAGACCAGACATGGAAAACAGACATACACAACAAAGAACATAAAGTAACTAAAATCATACATACAAAGTAACAAACGTAAATGGGCAACTAAGCATTATCAAATATTTTTCGATTAAAAATAGTAATTCACAGGAATCGAATCAAAATAGCATCTTTTGTTTTCCATTTTACGAGTATCCTGATAATTAACTGTAGCATTTGTTTCGTTTTTTAGACTATCAGTTCCTCGTGACATTCATATCTTGTCTCGAAATAATTTGCAAATATAGTTCACTAGAAACTAGACGTCTCAATATTGATTGTTTTTGTTAAAGACTTAATGAACAATCATATCTTACCAATATCGAATATGTGTTTTAACATTCTTTTAAGAAAATAACTCCATCGAGAATAACCCCCTTGGGTTCTCTCACTCAGCTTCGTTAGAGAACGATCAAGTCTTTCACTCGGGTGTCTGACATTTCCCTATCTTGTACTTGTACATGTATTAGATTCTTAATATCTTCCTTTTTTCAATGAAATTCAATGCTTGCTATGTAATTTACGTTCCTTTCCGATGCAGTTAAACAAAAACCAACATATAACTTTGAGAAAAGATGCATTTGCGATATAAATTGGACGATTTTTTTTTAATAAAATTGTCATGTTCCATCCACTGCCTTGTTTTTGCATGAACGCCCTCTTAAGGTAGTTGACCTAGGGTAAGGAACACAACCCTTACAAATCAACGTTTGTATTCACCATTTTATACTAACATCATGTAAGCATCAACGTAACCTGGACTGATATCATTCTGTTTCAAAGGAAAGCTTGAAACTTTGATAAAATTGCATATGATACAAACATATCACTGATTTGAAGTGTTATGTCCCTTACCCCAGGTCTACCTCCTTAATCCTTTGATATGTTGATATGAGCATTCACATAAGCAAACAATATGGAAACTACCATTGTCCACCACCCTTATATACTTGTTGTTGTTTTATATGAACTTTCATTAATTATTATTATTATGATTTTACAATGTTATGGTTGTATAAGGAATGCCATATATATACGTTGTTTTTGCATTATGTACAACAATTTGCAGGAGGAATTGACTTAGTTACGTCTCTTTGTTTGAGAGACCGGATATTAATTTTCATACATTGGGCAAGTTCAAACTGCACAAGCTGCTTCTTTTCAAACAATTACAACTTGATATGTCAAGGTAATACACATGGTATATTGTATTTCGAATTCGAAACCCCACAAAGTACAGTGATTGATCTGAAGATAAGACTTAAGTCGCAAAATAGTTCACGAGACTGAAAGTTTCAGAGGTATCAGTTACAATTACAATCATTTGTAACGAAATAAGAAACATTTGGGTACAGACTAAACACTATCATAAAAATATATCTACACAAATAAACCTGTCAGTATGTTCTCTATTATCTCCTTACCAACGAGCTGGTAATAAACCTGTCAGTATGTTCGCTATTATCTCCTTACCAACGATCTGGTTATAAACCTGTCAGTATGTTCGCTATCATCTCCTTACCAACGATGTGGTAATTAACCTGTCAGTATGTTCGCTATTATCTCCTTACTAACGATCTGCTAACAAACACTTTCCTTCGCCTACATCTAAAAATAATATTCAATCCTCATAAAAAGTTTACTTTTACGGAGATTCTTGGCTCAATAGGTGTCTATATATCCAATTCTTTCGCCTAGAATTTAAACTTTTGACCATTTAGAAGTTACAGAATTTAACAGTATTTAAAAAAAGCGTTAAAACTGAGGCCTCACTTGGGAGATATTCCCGGTGCTGAATTTGGCTTCCTATGTCAATATGTTTGGTTTCGATTCGTTTTGTGAATATTAATTGTTTTATCTTGAACTTCCTAAATAGTTGGTCATAATGCTGCTGATGAGAGATTACTCCTGAAACACGTTTACAGCATGTCAATAAGAGTTGTATATTTTGTTGTTGTATTTTACCAACGTACATATTTACATGTTTACTTTCCGATGTATTTAAGTGTCATTCAAAATAAAATTAAAGGTTATGTGGCCATAATAGGAATTTAGACAATTTTTCCAATTGTGATTGGTTTGACTTAGAAAGGTCTATCAGTATGGACGATAAAGAATTTTTGAATATTTGTTTGCAAAACGTTTTCGTATTAGAAGGAAATCCTTTGAAGAACACACATTAATAGTTGTCAGTTTGCTTATAGTTTGACATATTTTTTTTCACTGAGCACAGATAAGTCATATATGTTTACAAAGCAATTGTTGTCAATGGAAAATTAAGGTCTAAATAGTAGTATATCACATCATGGTTTGATTTTATTGTAATGTTTTTAATGTGAACAGTGAACGGTGTTTCTATCATAATAATTAGTAGTTACAATTTGAGCGAAATAAAGTTTCTATCTTTTTGAATATCGTCTTTTTAATATCACGTCTTACCGGATTAACAACCCACCGACCTTGTCACTAACTGGATTATCAAACCATCGACCTTGACACTTCCCGTAAGAACGACCCACCGACATTTACGCTTGCCGGATTAACGACCCACCGACATTTGACACTACCCGTATTCAAGACATACCGACATTTACGCTTGCCGGATTAACAACCGATCAATCTTACCATATACCTGATTTCACTCACTGTATTTTACTCACCGCAATGTGACGGGTGCTGCTAGTTGAGCAGAACATGCTTAATCCTCCGAGTATTGGATGTCACTCCCGTTATAGTGTTTTTGTTATTCTTGCACGGTTCTTCCTCGTTCTTGTATGAGATTGCAGTGCTTTATCATTAATTATATATTAACATTTTAATAATTTGCCATTGGGTAGAATTTGGTTCTTATGTTTAGACTGAATATTGATTATTGATTTTCATTTTATGGACAACAACGAACTTAAATATACTCATACATATGCAAATGAATATTTCAAAGCAGTTTCAACTTGAATGTAATGAATATAGTAGATGGAAGAAATTAGTTTCATTTGTACATTGACACCACACGATACAGATTAATTCGATATCGGCAAAACAATATATGGACGTAAATAATCTACTTTTAATTCAAATATATGTAGTAAACTATTTGATAAAGTTGGTGCTGCTCATTTTTCCTGTACTTTGCCGTTGCCGTTTGTTTGTTTGTTTACGATTTTTTAAACTGAAATCCTGGTTACTGTCGACAAGCGCACAAAAGAAAGACACATTTCCTCTTCATTACGGTTAAAATGAATAACAAATTATTGAAATTTTTATTGTAAACAAAGTTCGATGAAATTCACAACATTCATACAAAATACATATAGTTGGTTATACCTCATTTAAAGCGACATAATATAGTGAAAACTGCCGAAACTGAAACTGAAACCATTTAGGAGTTTGTTTCGATTTAGACAGGTTTTCAGATTACCAAGGTCCATAATACGTTTAAATTAACATGAAGGGACTTATAAAAGGTGTCTGGTTTGGACAGGGTTTCGGGTTTATTCAGGGGCTTGTTTAGACAGTTTTTACTGTACATACTTTTTATTAACAGCCTACTGTTACAACACGATGATGGCTGTTACGTGATAAGGATTTCACCCAATCAACCATTTCTGTCAAATGAAGTCATACGGTAAAGAAGAGTAGATAAGACAGGACCCTTGAAATGGAAGACACGGTATAAGCCATCATGCAAAAGCAACATACCAAATATCTTAGCATTCCCTCCATTAGAATCTGAGAAATCTGTTAAGTTTCTACCCATTCATAATCATTTGTCGATTTCAGACCAGTCATAATTATTTATCAGTTTCAGACTAATCATAATCATTCACCAGTTTCAGGCCAACCAAGATTACTGATCAGTTTCAGTCTAGCCATAATCATTGGTCAGGTTCACACCAGTCAAAATGATCAATCAGTTTCATGCTAGTCAAAATCATAGATCAGTTCAGATCAGTCGTATTTGTCAATCAGTTTCAGACCATTCATTTATTTCAACTTCTGTATGCAGGCTATTTCATTTACTTCTGTATATTAAATGTAAATATGTACCTGACAGAGACAATTTGTGACACTGATAAACAAAAAACAACAATACAATTGTATGGAATACAGTTACACTAGCCATGTAACCTTGAAAACAAATCTTACACTAGGCTATGCAAACAAAACTCTGGTGGCCCAAAGATCCAGAATTTGGCAAAATTAATGGTAAGCAATATACAGTAAAAAAATAATCAATGGATAAATACTGGTTAAAAAATGGAAAATTCTAATAAAAGCTCAAGAAATGCATGTCTGCAAAATAATCTAGGTACAGCAGGACCTATTAACATTCACATTAAAGTTACATTACGTTATCCAGTAACATTAATAAACAAAACAAAAACAGATTTTAATCTGCAAGAAAAAAAAAACAAATACAATACAAACACATAAAAAATATCACAAAATGGAAAAAATGTAGAAATAACCTTTAACAAAATGGTGTTAGATATATAGTAAACACTTTTGTACATAATAGGCTTGCTTTAAGCATTATATGTAGGGACTGTATATAGGAACAAAATCAGTTTTCATTTTAACAATATAAGGACCTGTAACGATATATGTCAATTTTAAAACCATTTCAAATACCTTTTTCACGACAATTGTCTTAAACTTGGGAAACCATATGAAAAATATATTTTATCAATTACTAATCATACATTTGTTTTCTTCAGTCCAAAAAATGTTTTATCTACTTAAATGTTTCAAATTGGTCCTTCATGCATGAAAAATACATTTTCAAAATATATATATAACTATAGGGATTGCATGTGGTGTGATATAAAACCTTTTTTTTTGTTAATTCTTTGGTTTTCAAGCCACAGGTGAGGGTGGGGAGGGCTTATTCATTTTAATATTCCCTACATGAAGTGGAGAGGCATTATGTGGTACCCTCCAAAAAACGTGTCTCTCTCTCTGTTCATTTTCCAACAGTTTCCAGATGATAACATGAGAACAGATCAATGTTCTTTTTTTTTTTTTTGTTTCTTTTTTTTAACTTTGCAGAGTTGTTTAGTACCATAAAATACAAGTTAAGTTCAATTTTCAGCAAAATCCCATATATATATATATATATATATATATATATATATATATATATATATGCAATAACACCTGGATTTTTCAAAAATACAAGTTCAATTTTCAGCAAAATCCCATATATATATATATATGCAATAACACCTGGATTTTTCATAATAAAATCATGTAAAATTCGTCACAAAAATTAAAAATGTTCATTTCTTACTATATAGAACTACTTTTCCCTGAAAAAAATATTTTCAGTGCATAATTTAAAAAAACATCTGATTCATAAATGAATAGTGCTGTATGTTTTTTTTCATTTTCTAATATAGCACTAACAAACTAGTCACATTTAGAAACACAATGTTGTAAAAAAAAATTTTTTTTTTTTCATTTTCTAACATAGCACTAACAAACTAGTCACATTTAGAAACAAAATATTGTAAAAAAAAATAAACTTAAATTAAAACTGAAGCTTAAAACAAAAAAAAATTAGTGGCTAATTATCAGGGCCAATGCTGATTGATCATGTTTAATATATATGACTAGAATTCAGGCTTTGATCAAGATCTGAATAAGACCAGATTTTTTTTCAAGATAATGTTCAGATGGTGCTTATAATTTTTATCCTACAAAATCACCATGCTTACCTGGAATACAGTAACTGAACCGATCAATGCAACTATAAATATCATTCTTCAGGGATCATCATCTATCGGTTTCCAATCAGTCATCATTCCGTCTAAAATTTACACCAACTGATCAACAGTAATCAATCTTGCGGCAATCAATTAGTCATCAATTATCTATCCATCAAATAATTGTTTATCCTGGAAGCCTGGGTAATATTTCAGTTCAACAAGTTTCTCTCCAATACAACCCTAGGTCACCAGTGACCTGAGTCTATATCTGTAGCAATTCCTAGGATCGCTTATGAAATTGGCCACAAAACCAGATTTATAGTTGTCCAGATCAGTTCATGGACTGTAACATAGCTTTAAAAAGCCAGTCTGGGTATCTACACACATATCCTCTCATTTATGTCTTTTTAAATGAAATGAATATTTTCTACAAAACATGTAAAAACCCATTTTCCTTCATAGATTCTGTATTTCTACACAAAATACATAAATACCAAAGCAAAACTAAAATAAAATCTATAATGCAATTTCTTCTAAAAAATTTAAAAAATAACAACAAAAGCAGTAACAAAATATATATAGAATGCAGTACCTGAATCAGTGCATCAACTACTTGATTTGTTTGTTTGTTTTGTGTGTGTGTTTCAATTTCTAACTACAATTTAGGACAAAACAAATATCCTAATAGAAAATCAATAATTAAATCACGAAACGTTAAAAATGATCAAAAGATGGATTTCCATCAAATTAGGAGTGATGTAATTTGTAGTTGATATACCTATAACATGAAGTTACATGTAACACACACTTGAACAGGAAGTTGATATTGGACAGCAACCAAAACAGATTACTATGTACGCTCTATCTATATAGCCTCACACCAAAGTTAAAACAAAAGAATTTTGACAAATGGAATGACAGACGGATGGACAAGGTGATTCCAATGTGTGGGAGTTTAATGAAATTATTCCCTTTTGGGTTTTGGCCAAAGTAAGTAAAAACAAATAAATCAAACAGTTGCATGGATTCAGGGACCATGTTCTAAATATAGAATTTTAATCACATATAAAACAACCTGTAACTGTCATTCATGAAATTTATCAAATTATCTGCCCTTTGCAAAATTTAGGAGGTTAAACTGTGCTTTGTATTGCTTTAGCGCATTGTAGTATTAAGTAGTACTCCAGCTAAGAATCATGCAAATTCTGTAATATGTAATAGATCCCAAAAAAGGCTACACATTTTTATCTTTGTTATTATGTTGCTGTATAGGTTTACATAATGAAATGTATAATTATTCATTCCAATCAGTCTGCTCTTTGGAGATAATTCACAATGAAAATCAGATGGTTTCTGCTGTATTTTAATGTCACTTTCAAAGCTATCAATCTGCCTTTATTTTGAATTCTACAGTAATCAATGTCACTTATGAACAGGGGTTATGTGAAAAACCACATGTTAATTTCTGTTTACTATAATGTTTTAAAGGAAATATCCAAAAATGAAAAAAAATTATGTAGGCCAATTCCAACCATGAATCACATTTTGCAAGATTCTTCAAGTTGGAGTATTACTTAAGGAGGTAGGCCTAGGGTAAAGGACGCAACTCTTAAAAATCATTGGAACATATATATGCAGCACTTAACATCCATCTTAAGTAAGCATCTTATTATAATTAACTTGCATTGATTTTATTCTGCTTCAAACAAAAGCTTGAGAGACTTTGGTGAAATTAAATATGATACAAACATACCACTGATTTCAAGAGGTACATCCCTTACCCTAGGTCTACCATAAATAAAACTTATGCAAAACATATAAAAATATAATTCATATATAATTTTGTCTCAATGGAATCTAGAAAGTAGAGTTACCTCCCTTAGACCAAATCATTCCAATTTTTAACACTACCTTTTTTCTAAACAAAAAATAGACAAAAAAACCACAATCTCTCTGTAACATGTTTATAGCTAGAGAAGTACACTATTGTAAAGCTATCAGTCTATTTTTGAAATATGTGCCACCATGTGATAATTAGTGGATATCGCTAAATTTGTGTACACTAATCTGTAGTAAATTTCCTTGGCAAAAAAGTATGACAGATTGATGAAAACATGACAAAATTATTATAAAATCTGATGGACAAATGATCTATAATTGTTAGCTGTTTATAATGGTTCCCTGTTGATGTGCATACTGGCATCTACACTCTCACTGTTGTACGTATTCGGGGACGGGTTCGGGCAGGTGAAGCTGTTTTTAGCATCAGCACATCCATCTCGGGAAGCAACTTTAAACCAGGAATGTTGAACACAGATGATGCTGAAAGTAGTTTTTACAGTCAAAACAGCTGTTACTCTGTTTATTGGTGAATAGACATGATTTTACTTTGTCAAACCAACATGATTTTATTAGTTCAAACCAATATGATTTTAATAGTTCAAACCAACATGATTTTATTAGTTCAGACAGACATGATTTTATTACGTCAATCAGACATGATTTTACTAGGTCAAAGAAAAAAGAATTGTTATAGTAAAATCCAGATTTTAACAAACGGAATTGCACTTTAAAGCAGAAGATGTCTGTGGTGATGTTTTCATCATAGTTTTTGGACATCCTGATAATTACCTTACAATTGCCTTCATTTAAGATATGTGAAAACTACTAATTCATTTAAATCCAGTTACAACTATCTCCTTTGTAGTGTGAAATCTCTTTCTAAATGACCTCTTAAAAGAGTTACTGTAAACATACTTATTTTCGTGGTGTACTAATTTTCGGTATTTTCTCGGTGGACAGAAAACCGCGAGAATAATACCTGCAAAATTATTTTCAAACACTGTATAAAGCCAAACTTATTTTGAAACCCCGAAAATTGACACCCTCAAATATGTTTACTTGGCAGAATCTGCAAAAAACAAACACCAAAAAATGAATACCTTTACAGTAACCCTGGGCATTTAACATATTCATGTCGTTATTAGACCAGAGATGATTTTACGAGGTCTACAAACAAAGTGGAAATTGGCACAATCAGATGTACATATACAGTAAAAGGAAGAATAGTAATGATAAAATACGGATTTGAAATTGCGCAACTCCGCTAAATAGCGAAAAAAATCATGTCTACAGACTTGCTCCTTCCATCTACTTTGAATTCTGTTATTAACAAGTTAAATAAAAGTGTGACTTCACAATAAAACAAAAATAATGATAAATTATGAAGTTTGCACAGCATACATGTGTATAAGGTAGTTGGAATACCAAAATATCAAACACATAATTGTTGCAAATTTCAGTATACAGAACATGTGTTTTATGGAGCAGCCTAAGAAACAAATACATAGGAATTCAAGAAATTACAGAACAATGGAAAATAAAATGTTTAAAATTGCCAACAATTTACTAAACTAACCATCAGGAAGCTCATGTACCATAGGTGGAAGATCCATAAAGTATTCATGCTTCATAGCAGCTTGGGCAGATATCCTCTTCTGTGGAGACATCTACAATGTAAATATAGAATATGTCAGAGGAGATGGATCTCCTTAATAGTGATATCAGCAATATAAGAAAAGAATATGTCAGGAAAGATGCTTGTCCTCCGTTGAGGCATCTATAATATTGAACATGTCAGGAGATATGCTTCTCCTCTGTGGAGACATCAGCAATATAAGAATGGAATATGTCAGGAGAGATGCATCTCCATGGAAAACTGTGATGTATATATATATATAATGTCTGCAAAAATTTTTCTCTATGGAGAACTTTGCAATATGAAAACAATATAAAACATAATATGTGAACTAAACCGCTCCTTGGATTTTAATTATAAATCAAATCAATGTGCAAAATGAATGAATTTATTGTCAGATTACTCCAAAGGGAGATAATCTAACTTAAATGTTTTTTTACATTTCACTTTACTTGTATTTCAGGTAAGTTATCTGTATTCTATTTGTGAGCTTGCTTACAAAGTTTCAGTTATAAGATGGTTAAGTTATTTTTATATTTATACAAGGTCAAGGCCAATTAAGGGTTGTGCATGCTTTTATCCCCTGCAACATTTGGCAACTATATGCAACCAGAATTGGAGCAGGAATTCATAAGTAATGAATAAGACAAGTATATAACTCACCTGTAGGAATTGACTAGCAAGCTCTTCTGCATGAGGAATGAAAGACAATTTTGGAATTGCTAAAGACAGTGATGACAACTTGTCATACATAACAAACTTTTCTGTAAAGAAACGGAAACTTCAACATTTATACAGTATTAGTGTATTTTATGTACTGGTATTCAAATTTGGATAAGTTTGTGTAAAATAGTTTTTAAGTGCCAGCCAATACAAAATTCCAACACTACCTATGCTAAAGTGATTCATGGTAAGAAAAACACACACCAAACAAGAGATGCTATATTTCTATGTAACAACAGTCATTTTTGTATTTAGATCTGCACTTTAGAAAAAAAAACATACATTATCCTCCCACTAAAATCAACCATATCAAATAAAATCAAGAACAATAACTCTTGCAAAGTGCCAATTTCATATACAATTTACATGATTTTTATTTCAAAAGCGCAACAACCAAATGACAAACTAAGACTATGTGGTCTGTAAATGTTTCTGAATTATAAATAGACGTGAAACCAGTGGGTTTTTGTCATGTCTGAATCCCCTCCTCCCTGATTTTTATAAAGACTGTTACTAAAGTAATAGTTGATATTAGTGTGGTAAAAAGTGATGGAAGTGTTGTGAAATGTTTTGAACCCAAGCTTGGACACTGTTATATAAGTTAAAAGAATTGCAAAGGCTTCGGCTAAAAAATTAATCCTTAATTTGCTAAGAAATTTTTCGATAGAATAATAGAAAACTGAGGTTTTCAACAGAGTTATCTGTCCTTGAAATGTTCATTTTCAGTGCATTTCAATGAATTTATAAAAGAAATAGAAAATCTTGTCTTTTTTCCTTCATACTGATGGTGGCTTTTTTCATATCAAGTTTCATACACTGCCTGATTTTTACAGAATCTGACACTCAAATCTACTATCTTCTACAATGCAGGTAAAATTTATTGCCACACATTGTTTTTTTTATTATAATTGACAACATCGCCCCATGCATTCTATTGTGCAATCATCTTGTGTTTAAACGAATGCAACAGGATGTGTAAATGCACGATAAACAATACACTAACGCTAAAATGGGAAACATGAACGTTTCAAGGAGTGTAACTCTGCGCAAAATCTGATAACAACTTTTTTCTACTTTTTGAGTTACAAATTACCCAAAAGTAGGTATCCCCAGAGACAGAGAAACAGACAGACTGTAATGATCCTTGGATTTGGCAATAAAATAAGTGTTAAACCAGGTTTTATTGCATGCTTAATCTCCCTCTTCTTATATGGTTCATTATTACCAGTATACAAATGTATTTCAACACTAATGGGCTCCATCCAATAGCCACCAGTCAATATCAGTGAAACCACTAGTCAAACCAATACAGAAGAGATTAACAATAAATAAAAAAAAAACAAATTCAATAAACATGTTGTAGCAACAAGTTACACATAAAATACAAAATAGACTGTTGACAAAAAAAGACAACTTACTGAGATTATAGTGAGGTAACTTAGACACATCTTTCCATGTTGAATCTGTTGGGGTTCCCAGCACCTAAAATGTAAGCAAAGTATAGCAAGAATTATCCGCCACTACATGCGTAAATCTTGAGTTCCAAACAATGAATGGAAGAGCTATAATGGTACTGCAGCAGATTAAGTAGTACTCAAGTTAAGAATCATGCAAAATATGACTCATGGTTGGAACGCCTACATATTTTTATTCTGGATATTTTGTTTACAATTTTATAGTTATAAAATACAGCAATTAACATGTAGCTTTTCATATAACCACTGTTCATAAGAGGTATAAATCATAAGGAATGTACTATAGAGTTCAAAATTAAGGGAGATAACTTTGCAAATGTCATGGAAATAAAACAGAAACTATGTAATTTTCAATGTAAGTTATTTCTTAAGAAACAGGCAGATTGGAATGAATGATCATACATTCCATCATATAGACATATAATACAACTAAATAACAAAAATAAAAAAAAAATGTGTAGCCTTTATTGGGGTCTACCACTTATTACAGAATTTGCATGATTCTTACAATGACTGCTACTCAATACCTATTAATAGTTTTTTTTCATCTAAAGGGTGCATAAATATAGATTAATAGAAGAGAAACTGTGAAGAATATAAAAGCGGGAAAATTTGATATAGTACATTGATTGATTGATTGATTATGGGTTAACATCCTTTGACATACATATCATGTATTTTAGAACAAAAACTGACCAATAAAACAGACTCTGCTTTGACCAAGCTGAATTTGATTTTTATTATGATGTCACAGAAGCAACAGCCTACAGGTAGGCATGCCATCCAATTCAGACACATTTTTTGGACTCCAAGCCAACCAGTCATGATTCTATCCCCTTAAACATGTGTTAGGCAGATAAACAGTGACTATCAATTTTAAAGTCTTTGTTGCGACTCAGCTGGCCACACTCAAGCACACTGCCCTCAGACCACTGAGGCAGTACGGAGAATATGAAAAATTAACCAATATGTACATAGCTCATGTGGCAGGACAGTTCATACACCGTATCATTGACATTGTCATTTCAGTTATCCAAATATTTTTGTAATGGCAAGTGACTTGCAAGATGCAGAACCTGTTCATCTTTTAAATGCTCTGGAGTCATCCTCAGTGTTAGTGTGATTCATGCCCTCCGTCTCCCTGTGTTCCTCAGTGTTAGTGTGATTTATGCCCTCTATCTCCCTGTGTTCCACAGTGTTAGTGTGATTCATGCTCTGTCTCCCTGTGAACCTCAGTTTTAGTGTGATTTAAGCTCTCTTTCTCCCTGTGTTCCCCAGTGTAAGTGTGATTCATGCTCCCTGTCTCCCTGTGTTCCTCATTGTTAGTGTGATTCATGCTCTCTGTCTCCCTGTGTTCCCCAGTGTTAGTGTGATTCATGCTCTCTGTCTCCCTGTGTTCCTCAGTTTTAGTGTGATTCATGCTCTCTGTCTTCTAGAATTCCTCAGTTTTAGTGTGATTTAAGCTCTCTGCCTCCCTGTGTTCCTCTTTGTTAGAGAGATTCATGCTCTGTCTCCCTATGTTCCTCAGTTTTAGTGTGATTTAAGCTCTGTGTCTCCCTGTGTTCCTCATTGTTAGTGTAATTCATGCTCTCTGTCTCCCTGTGTTCCTCATTGTTAGTGTGATTCATGCTCTCTGTCTCCCTGTGTTCCTCGGTTTTAGTGTGATTCATGCTCTAGGTCTCCCTGTGTTCCTCTTCAAAGTATATGTGACTTATCCTATCTGCATCCCTAGCTTTGTTTTATATGTGACTATCATACATAAATTATTGAGCATCAAATAATCATCTCATATGGAATTTTTACTTACCCTAAAGATTTTATCTAATTGATCATAGGTATCCTTCATTCCTGGAAATGTTGGGGCACCTGCTATCATCTCTGTAAATATACATCCAACTCCCCTACAACAGATTGAATACAATTGTTACATCTTTTTTTACCTGAATTGACATCTGAACCAAATGATTGAACAATTAAGTTTTTTTTCAATAAAAAATCTTCAAAATCAACCAAAATTGAACGGTTTTGACAAATTGGAGGTCTGTACTACAAGATTACAACTTACCACATGTCTAAGGACACTGAGTAATTGGTGGAACCAAGTAAAACATCAGGTGGTCTGTACCACAAGGTCACGACCTCATTGGAGTAGGTATGACTAGGAATGGATTTTGCCCTGGCTAAACCTGGAAGAAAAGATTGACAATAAAAAGATTTTTTTCTTGAATGGACTAATGATATCATTCATTTACAACTCCAATCCCTTCCTTACAGCACTGGAACAGTAGAAACATTACATAATAGCTTTAAATAGACCTTTTTCATATTCCCAACTTTAACTTTGTGTTTTCTTTTTTTAATTTTGACCAAAAGAAATTAACTTTCCAACCAAAGAGACTGGTTTACTGTCCGATTGGGGCAATGGACAGCAGTAGACTTCAAATTCGAACATTTGACTTATTGGAGCTAGGGTAAGTTCTTGATACTTTGAAATAATATATTTCAAACCATTTAGCGACTTCCCAAGAGAAAATATTTTAAAATTTAAAGAAAAATATGTACTGCTCTAGACCGCCAAGGTTGGCGTGTGTAGATGGGTAACTTCCCTTTGAAAAACTTGCTTAAATGGCTTGCATTCCGTCAACATGAAAACCCACTATTGGGAAAGCACCAATACATTTCATCCAAAAAAAAAAACTCCCTCCATAATACCTTTAAAACAGCTTCCTACTAATGTAACTTACCAAAGTCTGCTAGTTTAAGGTCACCTTGTTCACTGATCAGTAGATTCTGGGGTTTCAGGTCTCTACAATGAAATGAAGATGATTTTCCATGTTATGGCAAAAATTAAAAATATCCTAAGTTCATGTCCCCTTCCAAATCAATTTTTTTCAACCTTCCGGAAAAATGATATCTTGATTTTGTCAACTTTCCTTTCATCTGTGGCAACATCCCTTCAGCACCTGCATATGGAGTGTTCATATCACAACTCTTATGTTATGCCAAAGCTTGCCAAAACTACTCAGACTTTTTGTATCGCGCTAGAAGTCTAACAAATAGGCTTCTGGAACAGAGTTATGTTGCTACAAGATTGAAGTCATCACTACAGAAGTTTTATGGTCATCATCAAGAACTTGTGGATCGTTATGGTGTATCCATCTGCACCATGAAAACTGATTTATTCAACAGGTCATAGTTGTCCTTTCTTCGTATGTCTACCCCGGACTTGACTTTTTATGAGCAACTCGGGGGGTGTTTCTGGAAAAGCAGGGGACCATTAAACAACCGGTGCACCTGGTCCATGCTCCCAGTTTTTAATGGAGTCCAAGTTGCTCATTTGCTTTTGTTACTTTGTATGTATGATTTTAGTTACTTTATGTTCTTTGTTGTGTATGTCTGTTTTCCATGTCTGAACTTTGTTCCTGGATTACATTCTTTTGATTACCGCTATAACCTTGGTTCCCTTGATTACTCTTTCCCTAATTCAAGTTAATGTCTTTCAAATTGACAGCACTTTTCACTTTAATTTGATGAAAAATAAAAAAAATAAAATATGCGTCACCCCCAACCCCCCCTTTGCCCCTAGTTTTAACAAATGGATAAAAATCTATGATTTTTTTTATGATGGTCTTTCTACATTTTTACTTAAAATATTCTAAACGAGCATGCTAAATTGTGTCTTTATAATTTTGAGCTGAAGTAGGATAAGGGGAAAATCAGAACTTGAGATTTTTTAATTAAACAGGGCAGAATATTAGTCTTATAAATGGTAAGCAAGGATTTTACATATCTGAGTACCATAATAAGTCCAGTACTATTGAATTTGGTCTTACCTGTGTAAAATCTTTTTAGAATGACAATACTTCAATCCTCTGAGCAACTGGAACAAAAATATCTGAAAAAAAAAATATATCAGATGATGAATTTCAAATCACTGTGCTAGTGTTATCTGAAAAATTCAACATTTTGTATTTTTAAGTACTTGTCTTTAGAAAAATCAGACAGAAGGTGATTCATGTATGTCAACAACCCACCAATTTCACTTTAATTTCTTTAAACAGCTACAGATCACATAACTAGTCTTAGTTTTTTATTTGGGCGTTGCGATTTTGAGATAAATTTATATAGATTGTTCATGAAATTAGCACTTTGCAAGAGTTATCGTTCTTGATTTTGTTTACTTTGTTTGATTTGGGAGATAAATGTATGATTTCCTCAAAAGTACAGATCTGAATACGGGAAGGACAACCCTTACATAAAAATATAGCATATGTAGATTGAAAAAGCATTGTTTGTTTGGTGGGTTTTTCTTCACCATGAATCACTTTAATATTGGCAGTGTCTGAATTTCATATGGAATGGTACTTAATTAAAGATAGTATACCAAGTAATGTCAGAATTTATCTTCTCTAGTTTTTCTGTGTAAAAATGGATGACTGAAACAAACAAATCCTTAAAATATATTAACCAATCATTGGTCACATGATGTAAAAAGGAAGCCATCACTGGTTTAAAGATCAGTGATCAAATGCAATTATAGTTGCAAGGTTCTGTTCCATACTAGATCAACATACTGAGTCAAATTTGGAAAGTGCTAGCTAACATGCCGAACATTCCACTTCACGAACATCATTCTCACAAGTTGTGCTAGCTAACAGGAGGAACACTCCACTTCAGAAACATCATTCTCACATGTTGTGCTAGCTAACAGTAGGAACATTCCACTTCAGAAAAATCATTCTGACAAGTTGTGCTAGCTAACAGGAGGAACATTCCACTTCAGAAACATCATTCTCACATGTTGTGCTAGCTAACAGGAGGAACATTCCACTTCAGAAACATCATTCTAACAAGTTGTGCTAGCAAATAGGAGAAACATTCCACTTCAGAAACATCAATCTGACAAGTTGTGCTAGCAAATAGGAGGAACATTCCACTTCAGAAACATCATTCTCACAAAACTATAGTCATCACTTCATTTATACAACAAAGAAGTGAATCACTGTTTGACTAGGCCATGGATTGAACCAATAACTTCAAAATAACATGATCACACCACAGATGTGAATCAAACTAGTAATCTGTGAGTGATGGCTATATCCCCCGCTTTCAATAAACAGGAACAGGAAGTTGATGTCAACTTTTTGCATCTTTTCCTACCAAATTATTTACTTCTTGAAGTAAGATATTTAAAGTTTTTGGATAAACCAAAGTTCCTTTTTATTTTGCAGAGAAAATTACTACAAAAATTTTAACTTTCAAAATGTGTCAAAAATATACAAAGTCTTCAGTAAACAGGAAGTTGTCAAATTTTTCTGAAAATGTATCCCACCATATGGCATACCTACAGGAAGAATGTGTTCAACTTTTAAGCTGCTGTGATGAGTTGCTGCTGAGAAAACAGTGGCGGAAAAACTATTATGGAAACATGAACACATAAAGACAAACAGAAACATTGACAAGGGTAAAACAGTATACCCCTAGCTACTCATGGGAGTGGGGACATAATGAGAAAATGAAATCAAGGAATATATACATCACCAAGTCTCAGATTAACAAGTTCTTGATGGAGTATGTAAAAGACTGCCGAAAGTTCTTGATGGAGTATACAAACGACTGCCACATTCTCAGACCTGTACTTACCTTAACATTAAATGCATTTAAACCACCAGGATGCTTCTCCAAATATTGGCTTAAATCTGTATGCTATACAAAAGAAGTATGTAAATTGACTTGATTTATATGTATATAATCAAATGTATAATCATTCTGCTCTTAGGAAATAATTTGTATCAAAAATTAAAAAGTTTCTATTGTTACATTGTCATTACAGATCTAGAGTCAGCTCCCTTAATTTTGAATTCTAATAGTACATTCTTTAGAATTAATATCTCCTATGAACAGAGTTTATATGAAAAGTGACATATCATTTTCCGTTTACTATAGCATTTGAAACAAAATATCAAAAATAAATAGCTGGAGTTAATTAACTACTTAAATGGAAAGATCACCTTTGCATTGAGTTAGGCTCTTATGACAAATCATACCCAAGTAACCAAAAATAATTAAGATCTAATGCAAAATGCGCTTTTACAAAATGCACAAAAATTCTATATCTTAGATATATATATGTGAATAGCCAAATCTCTTCTATCTGAGGGAATTGAGATAGTGTTGTTCTTATCGAACTTCATTGTTTTATTTACCGATAGCTTCTGATTGGCTCAGGACTTCATTAAGTCAGTTTGATACTGATACAAGTACTGCATTATGTAAACAAAAAATAAATATTTCTAGGATCCTATTTTTCTAATTAACAAAACATTACCTTTTTATTTTTACTTTACAAACCGACTTTATGACGGCACATCTCAACCGATCATGGTGGCGCCCATTATCAATTTTACTAATTTTATGAGTTGCAATTACGTAGTTAAAGAAAAAGATTTTTTTTTTCCAATTTAATTTCAATTAACATTTAAAATATTAGTATCAATTTGTATCGATATTAATGACATAGCCTTCTCCTTTAACTACTTGCAAACTGAGATCAGACCTTCATTGGTTCTAAGGCCATAGGTGTTATTTGTATATATTACTGTTATGGTCTCACTAACCACTTCTAATGTTTCCATTACTTTACATGTTAAAAAAGTAATTTTCAAATTTTCACTTAGAATTCCCAGGACAAATGACTTCTTAAAGTTGTACACGGTTGCGAAGCTTGGAAAAATAAGGCTTCCGAAATCATTACGATAATGGTATGATGATTGTAGAAATTCTTCACAAAATTTATTTGAATAAATAATACTAAAAATCCACATTTTTACCTTTTCTGCTAACTGACAGCATGGAGGCAAATTACTCACACATGTAAACAATATTCATACACTTTAGTAGTTAATTACATATATGATTTTAAAGTACACATTCTCAGCTTTATTTTGACTACTTTTAATCGTAATACACACAAATAATGCACTTATGTGTTTTTGGTACTACATAGGGGTGCCATTTGACCCAGAAGTGATTAGTGAGACCTTTGAGGACTTTGTCCTTTAAATAATAATTTAAAAAATCATAAAATTTGAAATTAGACATTTGATTGCCTGATTAGAAAAGGTCATCAGAACAGGAATACAATTTAGTTGTCAAAGTTTTGTCAGGTTCTTGTTAGGGTTTTACAATGTGGTTATAAGCATGCTGTTAGTGTTGCTATGCTGTTGTTAGGATGTTGTTATGGTGATGTCAGGATGCTGTTAAGGTGTTGCTATGCTGTTGTTAGGATGTTGTTATGGTGATGTCAGGGTGCTGTTAAGGTGTTGTGATGCTATTGTTAGGATGTTGTTATGGTGATGTCAGGGTGCTGTTAAGGTGTTGCTATACTGTTGTTAAGATGTTGTTATGGTGATGTCAGGGTGCTGTTAAGGTGTTGCTATGCTGTTGTTAGGATGTTGTTATGGTGATATCAGGGTGCTGTTATGGTGTTGTCAGGCTTTTGTTTAGGCATTGTTATAGTGTTGTTATGGCGTTGTTATAGTATTCTTTGGGGTTGTTATGGTGTTATTGTTGTTATGACATTGTTATGGTGTTGTTAGGGTGTTGTTATGACATTGTTATGTTATTATGGTGTTGTAATAACATTGTTATGGTGTTGTTAGGGTGCTGTTATGACATTGTTACAGTGTTGTTAGGGTGATGTTATGACATTGTTATGGCATTATCATGATGTTGTCATGCAGTGACTGAATGACACAAGTTGTATGACTAATTATAATTAGACAAAATTTTACAATGGATTAATACTATAAAAGAAAATTAAATACTCACTACATATTCAAAAACAAAAGTCAATGTTTCTTTTGTGTGAATGATATCATGTAATGTTACTATGTTGGCATGTTTCAAACCTCGCAGTAAGGAAGCTGAAAAAAAACACAAAAAAGTTAATATCAATATTATGAAACAATGAAGATACCACACTCACTCAGGCATCTATGTGGAGATACCACAATCACTCAGGCATCTATGTGGAGATGCCACAGTCACTCAGGCATCTATGTGGAGATGCCACACTCACTCAGGCATCTATGTGGAGATACCACAGTCACTCAGGCATCTATGTGGAGATACCACAGCAGGGAAATCTGGCATCTATGTGGAGATACCACAGCAGAGAAATCTGGCATCTATGTGGAGATACCAAAGCACGGTCACTCCTTTGGAAATCTGGCATCTATGTGGAGATTCCAAAGCAGGGTCACTCCTTTGGAAATCTGGCATCTATGTGGAGATACCACAGCAGGGTCACTCCTTTGGAAATCAGGCATCTATGTGAAGATACCACAGCAGGGTCACTCCTTTGGAAATCTGGCACCTATGTGGAGATACCACAGCAGGGAAATCTGGCATCTATGTGGAGATACCACAGCAGGGAAATCTGGCATCTATGTGGAGATACCAAAGCAGGGTCACTCCTTTGGAAATCTGGCATCTATGTGGAGATACCACAGCAGGGAAATCTGGCATCTATGTGGAGATACCACAGCAGGGAAATCTGGTATCTATGTGGAGATACCACAGCAGGGTCACTCCTTTGGAAATCAGGCATCTATGTGAAGATACCACAGCAGGGTCACTCCTTTGGAAATCTTGCACCTATGTGGAGATACCACAGCAGGGAAATCTGGCATCTATGTGGAGATACCACAGCAGGGAAATCTGGCATCTATGTGGAGATACCAAAGCAGGGTCATTCCTTTGGAAATCTGGCATCTATGTGGAGATACCACAGCAGGGAAATCTGGCATCTATGAGGACATACCACAGCAGGGTCACTCCTTTGGAAATCTGGTATCTATGTGGAGAAACATTACCCATTTCAGAAGAACATCTGCATATTAAATTATTCATTTTATAAGATAAGCCTTTCACACCACTGGGAAACATTCCGATACCAACCCAACAAGAAGTCACTCTATCCCCTAAGTGAAGCAGTGATAATCAATTCTACAGTTTTCGGTATGCCTCAGATTGAGAGGTACATTACCTATGGCAATTTACTCAGTTGACTGTAACATTTGTGCACTTAATAGTTGACCTCAAATAAATATTTTGTTGACTTTAATAATTTTTAAATTTGTAAACAAACTGCTAAAATACACCAAAACCAGCATCCTGTAAAAATGTCCTGCTATTCAACATTAAATAATGCTTTTACATTACAAAGAAAAAGAGCATAGCTCACAATCAATGAATTATCCTTAAAGAAAAGTCTCTATACACATATTAACCAGATCAATGGCAGAGAAAACTATCAACCTTACAGACAGTCAAAGGGATTAAATGTCAGTTTTTGTAAGAATCAGGCAAAATAGGAAAAATTAGAAGCACACATGTCAAAAACCAAACAGTCTGGAATTATTTTACTGAAGGAAGCTTTCTCTATTTGAAAAGACCATCATAAGTGCAAGTATTCAAATTTAACTTTCAAAATGGTGTTTTTTTTTTCATACCATGTTTTACCCACTGCCTATTTCTTACACATACTGATACTTAAACATCTAGGTAATTAACTTATTTTGGTTTTCATAGATGTAAAATGTGTAGGACAAATGAACAGTAAATAGGACCACAGACTCCAATGTAAATATCATTTGTTGAATAAAAATGTAATGGGGATTCATATAGGGGTGGGTGGGGATTTTCTATGGAACGAAGTGTTTTGTGGTATAACAGAAAATTGGAACGTAAGATTTTCTATGTTTTGAAAATACAAAGAAGGTAGACCTAAGGTAAGGGACATAACTCTTACAATTCATTGGAATATTTGTAATCAACATTTTACATCAATCCCATGTAAGCATCAAAGCAACTTTGATTGATTTCATTCTGTTTCAAATGAAAGCTTGACAGGCCTTGGTGAAATTGAATATGACACTAACATATTACTGATTTCAAGAGTTATGTACGTCCCTGGCCGTTGGTCTACCTCCATAAAATAGTTATCATGCTTTCTATATGTTTAGGACAGCCATGAAAATCAAATCTTTCTGACTAATTGATAAAAAAGACATATGGTACTTAAATGATTTCAATAGGAACGACAAGAGTACGGTTTTCATATGATTCTTTAAAGAACAAAAACATATTTTTACCATACTGGTCCTAAACAGATATGTTTCCACATGTTTTAAAACATATAAAAACATATGTAACAATCTTAGTAATTGTAGGAGTTACATTTACAGTATGAATAAAATGTATCTGTGTGTATTGGACTTACAGAGTAATTGATTCATGTTCTCATCCTGAAATGTACTATCTACTATTAGACTTAAAACCATAATCTACCAGTCAATCAATCAACAATCAATCTACCAGTCAATCAATCAACAATCAATCTACCAGTCAATCAATCAACCAATCAATCTACCAGTCAATCAATCAATCAATCTACCACTCCATCAATCAATCAATCAATCTACCAGTCAATCAATCAATCAATCAACCAGTCAATCAATCAATCAATCAATCTACCAGTCAATCAATCAATTAATCCAATCATGAAAAATACAAGCACCACACCAGTACATTCCAGTCATATAAAAATAGTTTCTTCCCCAGTTTAAGATATGCAAAAAGCCTTATATATTTAGCATTAATGAATTATTTCTTAGTGGTAATCTCCAATGACACACAGCTTTAACCAGATCAATTAAAGAGTGAAATCTTAGACTTAGACAGACAAAACAATTACATACTGCCGTTATTGGAAACCCATTACAGACTTACAATCGTAATTTGTTCATCTCGGAAATGTTTAGGGATCATTGATTTAGCATGTTGATCTATTGCTTCAAGGCCATAAAGAATCATGTCTTATATTCTCATGCATAAAAAAACTACAATTATTCAGAATACCAGTATATAGAACTATCATTATG
This sequence comes from Perna viridis, assembly GCA_037379345.1. NCBI lineage: Eukaryota > Metazoa > Mollusca > Bivalvia > Mytilida > Mytilidae > Perna > Perna viridis. The sequence continues at coordinate 20,965,382 of CM074523.1, forward strand.
AGTACCTGTGAATTAAGTATGACTCTAAGAACCAGGCAAGGTGTGATTTATATTCTCAAGGTAATCAATAAAACTGTTCAAATCTTAAAAACATCTCACACATGTTTACTTCCTTCCATTTGCTATGTATTATGAAATATTTTTTGAGTGATTATAGCGTAAAATGGCAGGAAATTTTTCCACAATTTTATGTAAAGAATGTCACAAAATTTTAAGTCCTAATACCTCAAATGGGCAAATTTCATTTGCACTTTAATTTATTTCATACAGTTTATATGAGGCCTAACTGAACGATATCCAATAAAAAAATATTTGGAATTAAAAAATTTATGAATCACTAGTCATAAGTTTATGCCTGGTATTAAGGCAGAGCTGTACTTCAATACAGTCTGTGTTTTAGATACAAATATAGCTACTATTGTAACATGCATACAATTAAATTCAGTAAAAAACTCCCATTGCTTTGTTAGGAAACCCATGTTTTCAGTTATGCCCTTGGCAAATAAATCCTTAGAAAGCAAAAAGTTTTTTATGTAATACTCTTTATGGTTCATCAGCCAAGTTATCTTATACAACTATCAAAACATCAGGTCATTTCCTTGCAATTGTTATGGCTTGTTTACATACAATGTGAAAATGTGCTAAATTTTGACCCTAGCCCCACCACTGTTTAAAGTTCTGTGAAAAAAGTATCTGAAAAGCAAAATAAAGAACTGGAATATTTTGAAGTGCAAATTTTAAATATACATGTGTATCTTTCAAATTATATTAAATTGAAAAAGAAATATTCATCAATCCTATGGCCAATTGGCCTTCACAAATTATTCTCCCCCAAAAGGAACGATACTTGTGACATCATGCATACTGTATATACACCTGTATGCTTAACATCAGTCCTATAGTATATGTTTTTTTTTTTTTGTAAGTTGAAAATTTATTTTCAGAAAAGCGTTTTTATTTTACCTTGATGTAATTTTTGCAAAAATTGCCTTCATCATCCCTTATTCTTTATTTCTTCAAACATTTCTTACCCCTTTTATGCTTTTCTGTGTACTGATCAAGCTTAGATAAAAGATTGGGGATGAGGCCTTTAATTTATTGATCCTGCTATGAAAAAAGATTGGGAATGAGGCCTTTAATTCATTGATCATGCTATGCTTAGATAAAAGATTGGGAATGAGGCCTTTAATGTATTGATCATGCTATGATATAAGATTGGGAATGAGGCCTTTTATTTATCATGCTAAGATAAAAGATTGGGAATGAAGCCTTTAATTCATTGATCATGCTTAGATAAAAGATTGGGGATGAGGCCTTTAATTTATTGATCATGCTATGATAAAAGATTGGGAATGAGGCCTTTAATTTATCATGCTAAGATAAAAGATTGAGAATGAGGCCTTTAATTCATTGATCATGCATAGATAAAAGATTGGGAATGAGGCCTTTAATTTATTGATCATGCTATGATAAAAGATTGGGAATGAGGCCTTTAATTTATTGATCATGCTATGATAAAAGATTGGGAATGAGGCCTTTAATTCATCATGCTATGATAAAAGATTGGGAATGAGGCCTTTAATTCATTGATCATGCATAGATAGAAGATTGGGAATGAGGCCTTTAATTCCTTGATCATGCTATGATAAAAGAGAAATCAAGGGAACCAAGGTTATAGCGGTAATCAGAAGAATGTAATCCAGGGACAAAGACCAGACATGGAAAAAAGAAAAAACACAACAAAGAACATAAAGTAACTAAAATAATACATACAAAGTAACAAAAGCAAATGAGCAACTCGGACTCCACTAAAAACTGGGAGCATGGACCAGGTGCACCAGTAGGGTAAGTGTCCTCTGCTTTTCTAGAAACACCCGCCGAGTTGATCATAAAAAGTCAAGTCCAGGGTAGACAAACGAGGAAAGGTAAACTATGACTCGTTGAATAAATCAGTTTTCATGGTGCAGATGGATATACCATAATGATCCACGAGTTCATGATGACGACCATAAAACTTCTGTAGTGATGACTTCAATCTTGTAGCAACATAAGCCTGTTCCAAGATTGGGAATGAGGCCTTTAATTCATTGATCATGCTATGCTTAGATAAAAGATTGGAAATAAGGCCTTTAATGCATTGATCATGCTTAGATAAAAGATTGGAATGAGGCCTTTAATTTTATCATATAGTTTGATATTTAAATGGTTGAACTGCAATTTAAAGTAATAATATGATGTCAGTGTATCACCCAAGCTTGTAGAGTCCCTGAATCGATCCACACAATTATTTGACGGATCAATGACCGTTGACTGATTGATCTTCCACGGATTGATAACCACTCTGTGATCATGTGATGTGATCATCAGTTTAATGGATGGGTTTGACATATTGAATGACTGATCAGTAATCGATGACAAATCACAATTTCAGTTGCATGGATCGGTTCAGGTACTGTACGCAATTACAGATTAAGCCAAAAGAACTTGCCGTTCAAAAACTAAAATCATTATATAATTATTAGTTAGAATGATAACAACTGTTAAGTTAAGTATGCTTTGTAAACTGTCTTTGCACAATCAATATCATTTATTATAAGCATTGTTAAGAGACGGTCGTAGTTTTAACTAAAATTGGAATATTGTGTAACATTACCATATCCAGCAGACATGTAGCTATAACCAAAGTTTTGGTCGTTATGGTATATGTTCTTTGATGGATTAAAAATTCTTCATATTTCTAGCTCACTTAGAAATGTTGATTACTTTAAGTACCACACATTTGAGACTTTCAATGGAAGGAACTTTGAATATGTTGGAGAGTGATTTGTGTTTGTTTGTAAAATAAAAAAATAAAAAGCTTCGCTGAGCACAGCATGATCTGACAACAGCCAGTTGAACTCTTTTCACTTAAGGCAAATATGGATACAATATTAGTTTCTGACACATTAAACACAGGGACTTATAGTTCATTAAGGACATAACAACTCATTTGGATACAATATTACACAATATTTTGAAATTCATTTTGAGTACATAGTTCTACTTCAGGATCACTTTTCACCTCATAAAAAACAGTAAATGATTGAGCAAATTATCTAAGCATACTTCTTAAAGCTCTTGTATTTAGGCAGGGATTTTCATAAGGAATCCAATAAAACAAAATTCAAAATCACATCAAAAATATACTAAACATTGCCCCTAATGGGATCAATACCCCCAAAAGCATGTTGAAACCTGTACATTTGGGACCAATGTGGACATTCATGTAACATCAGACATAACTTTTATGGTGGATAGACTACACACTTTTGACAAACATTTTGCTGTCATTTCTAAAACACCCAACTCCAAACAGCAATCAGTGATTTTGTTGACAACACAATAACAGAACAGAACTTTTACGGTTTCTACAGATTTATAATTAAAACCACTCATTATAGAAATGAGAGTTTAACACTTCATGGAATTCATTTAACAACTCTACAGAATCTTTGCATTCATCAATAAACTATTTTTTTCAGATCATGTTACATCCACCGCATGATTCTTACAGAGACTGGTACTTCTAAACAATTAGGCTGGCTGATTTCCATTGTCAAACAGACAGGAAGATTGTCATGACTGGATAAGAGATGTCAATATATCTCAGGGGAGATAATTCAGTGTGATTCCACATTATCATCAGATCTGACAACTATTGATTACAACAGAAATAAGATTATTATAATAACAAGGACTGGACTTTTTTTATGCCAATCTGTATCCCCCTGATGTGGTTAACCACCTAAACCACCAACCCAAACTGCCTACCCACCCAACCCCCCACCCCCACTCCTACTTCCACCACCCTCACAAGGACAAAAAAAACAGAATAACATAGATTCCATGTAAAATACCATTTATTATGCCATAACATCAATAATGCTCAGTAAAGAATTGATCTTGGCCATTTGAAGTTAATTTCTAGGTTAATTACATTTGCAGAAAAGAAGGAGGCAAATTTCTATTCATTGCATAAAAAAAATTAGGGTGCTTTTACAATGTTCATAACCAGAAAAAAATAATGAGGCTGCATAATTTATTTCAAAGTTGAAGACAAAAATGAGTTATGAGACATAGAAGGGCATGAGAAAAAAGAAATTCTTTTTTATCACATAGAAGGGCATGAGAAAAAAAAAATTGTTTTTAATACATAGGAGGGCACGAGAAACAAGAATTTTTTTTTTTTACATAGGAGGGCATGAGAAACAAGAAATTGGTTTTTTTTACATAGGAGGGCACGAGAAACAAGAAATTGTTTTTTTTTTTTACATAGGAGGGCATGAGAAACAAGAAATAGTTTTTTTTACATAGGAGGGCACGAGAAACAAGAAATAATTTTTTTTACATAGGAGGGCACGAGAAATAATAAATAGTTTTTTTTGTTTTTACATAGGAGGGCATGAGAAACAAGAAACTGTTTTTTTTTTTTACATAGGAGGGCATGAGAAACAAGAAATAGTTTTTTTTTTTACATAGGAGGGCACGAGAAACAAGAAATAATTTTTTTTTACATAGGAGGGCATGAGAAACAAGAAATAGTTTTTTTTTTACATAGGAGGGCATGAGAAACAAGAAATAGTTTTTTTTTACATAGGAGGGCACGAGAAACAAGAAATAATTTTTTTTTACATAGGAGGGCATGAGAAACAAGAAATAATTTTTTTTTTACATAGGAGGGCATGAGAAACAAGAAATAATTTTTTTTTACATAGGAGGGCATGAGAAACAAGAAATAATTTTTTTTTTACATAGGAGGGCATGAGAAACAAGAAATAGTTTTTTTTTACATAGGAGGGCACGAGAAACAAGAAATAATTTTTTTTTACCTAGCAGGGCACAAGAAAAAAGAAATAAAAAGACACTGTGCACAATTGCACATGTAAGACAAGAGGACAAGGGGGTAGTTCCTATAATAAGACAAGAGGACAAGGGGGGTAGTTCCTATAATAAGACAAAAGGACAAGGGGGGTAGTTCCTATAATAAGACAAAAGGACAAGGGGGGTAGTTCCTATAATAAGACAAAAGGACAAGGGGGGTAGTTCCTATAATAAGACAAGAGGACAAGGGGGTAGTTCCTATAATAAGACAAGAGGACAGGTGGGGTAGTTCCTATAATAAGACAAGAGGACAGGTGGGGTAGTTCCTATAATCCTGTCAACCCCAAAACTTATGGGGTGAGTAAAATTTTAAAGAGCTCTTAAAAAAATGTAGTAGCTAAGGTAACAACAACTTCATTACCTTCACGTATTGCTGTAAATGGAGCCCCCTCTTCCTGCTGCAGTCGGATTTCTTTCAATGCAACAATTTGATTGGTTAAACTGAAATATTACAATACAATATAAACAGTGATAACACAGGTTTAAAATATTTTACTCTTACTAAGGGCTGTTCCATTCAAATATATGAAGTACCCAGTAGTCACTTTTCACCAGGGTGACCCACCCATATAAGTTCTATTGCTGTTATGTATTGAACTTTGTATTTTGCCAACAGAACAAAAAACCCTCCCGTTCCTCACCAATCCCCCCATACACAAAGAATAAAAGTGCCTCATATGTTTAACTAGAACAGCCCTGAGAACTTAATTTTCAGTAAAGAAAGGGTGACTGAAATGTTACAATATATATATTTATATAACATAACATAAATGTTATAACATAAAACAACAATATATTATATTAGAATTCAGCAGCTTTGTTTTGAAATTTTGATATGATCTTATATGTACTAAATGGAGTGATATATTCAGCTCCAATCAAATTGGTTGATTTAAACTTGAAGATAATGTGCTGTCATGCTGCCCTCACACAGAATACCCATGTTCATTGAACATACAGTGCCTGGACCAATCAGTGCAACTATAATTGAGATCGTTCACAAATCACAGATCAGTTTCCAATTAGTCATTCATCTGTCCAACTGATCCATAAAACCAATGACTGATTCTATTTTACATCCCAATTCCTACACCAATTTAATAATTAATATAAATTCAAACATATATTTAATTACTTTTCTTTTAAATCTGCTATTGTTTATGAAATAAAAAACCCTGATTTCTGATTTTTATTTCCAATTAAATTTTATATGGAACTATAATTATCTCGTAACATTCAAAATTCTGAAATTTACATGAACCGATTTTCAATCAAATCACATAATGAAACTGCCATTGGTTATTGATCCCTGAGCGATCATTCAATCATCGGTCATTAATTTGTCAAATAGTTGCGAGGATTGGTTCAGGGACTATAGCTTTATCATTGTTAAGCCATATTTCCACAAGAATAACATATGAACAACCAGACAAGAGATAGTTCCATTGCCTTGGGTTATAACACCTACTTGCTAAAGCCTTTATAAACAGTAGCATAGGATCCTTCTCCTAACTGTTCAAGTTTCTGATAGGAATCTTGTCTTCCAAATTGACCCTGTCAAATAATAAAAAAATCCATGGTAGTCTATTACATATTGCCATTAGTACTACATAACAGATAATATTCCTAGGTGCCAAATTTTGCCATTTGCTTGATAAGGGGTCAATTTTTACGGTTTTTATTTTTCATTTCCAAAGATACCGTCTAATGGAAATCTTAAATTTGACATGGTTTTATTTTCTTGATTCCTACAACCATAAAATATTACAAAAATTACAACCTCATGAAAATTTGCACTATACAATATATAATAGGTTTCCAACATTTAAGCAATTCACACCAGTGGTCTTTACAAGACGTAAGTTGAGTAAGAAATTTGCATGGCAGATGTCCCAAATCTTATTTCATTTACAAACAAAAAGTAAATGCATAATACCTTTAAAAATCTTTTAAAAATTATTTCTTCAAATTTGATCTCCCAAAAGAAGCTTTGATTTAAACAGGGTATTATTTGAATTTGACAAAAATTTGGAATTGACATGAAGTGAAACCAACATGACAAACGTAGGTTGGGGAGTTTCCCTTGGCTTCAGTTATCTTACTTAAACCTAATATAGCTGAAATATTGCTGCTCGGACGTTAAACTCCAACAAACAAACAAACAAAAATAAACCTAATCCCTCTGTATATGCTGGTATGACTAAGTTTATCCCCCCCCCCAGTAATGCTTACTTACACAAAATATTTTTTTAACTATTTTGCAATATTCCAAAATATTGACAAATTTAAATAAAACCTTTAATATTCAAAATACATATCAATTATCTAAACTTGACAATCAATAAAATGTTTTATCCAGACAGATATCCATTGATTGATTGATGCAATTATCACATGTCTGAACTTGACAATCAATAAAATGTTTTATCCAGACAGATATCCATTGATTGATTGATGCACCAAAAAACAATAAATCACAGTTATTTAACAAAAGAAATACAATTAATGAAAATAAGAAGACTTCAAAGTGTCATTTTTATGTAAAGTAGGTATACAACACAATTTTTGTAATTATTTGAATTTGTTAAAGTTGTCATAAATAGAATTTTTTAAGGCAAGTTTCTCAGGCATGATTTCCTCATTGTCAAAAAAAGTAGAGATTCAGAGAAAAAATATTAATTAAGGGGGATAAGGTCAATAAAATCAGTGTTTTTTGTTTATTCTGACAAGAATTTGTAACTTTTGGTACTGAAATTTCAGATAAAAATGTAAAAACTCCTATTCAAGAAGGAAGACCTAAGGTTAGGGACACAACTCTTACAAATCATTGGAATCTTTGTATTCACCATTTTACATCAATCTCATGTATGCATCAAAGTAACTCAGACTGATTTCATTCTGTTTCAAATGAAAGCTTGACAGGCGTTGCTGAAATTAAAACATATCACTGATCTCTAGAGTCCCTTACCCAAGATTTGGCTCCTTAAGTAGGAAGAAAATCATGTCTGGTTTTTATTGCTAACAACAAATAACATTTTTACTCTGTATTTCTGTTTTAGATTAATATGTACATACAAATGTACATTCAAGTTTCAATTTAAAAATTGTAAGTCAGCAAAACTTGTTGTCAAGATATTTGGTCTTAAGCTTTTGTGAATGTTTTATTTGTGTTTAAATATTCATGCTTTAAAAAATCACTTGATATTTTTTTTCTAATAAATTCTAGAAAAGATCTAGCTTCCAGATTCTTAGAGATATTTGAGGTCACCAAAACATTTTTATTTCTTTATTTATTTATTTTTTTTTGGGGGGGGGGGGGGAGGGCAGACAGAATAAAAAAAATTATTTTCAGTTAGATTAAAGGTAAAAAATAAAAAAGTTTATCATACCCCATAACTGGAAGTCCGTTTTGGTGAGAACTGTTTCATATATCGATGTCCTTCAGATCTTGGTCGCTGTCTATCGCTATCTTCCTGGTCCAATTGATCAAGCATGTCACCTGCCGAATGGTGGCGCTTCACTGGAACATGGTTGTTTCCTGCAAAAATAAATTAATTCCATCATATCAAAATAAACCTTCTCAAGCCTGTCAACCACAGTGCTAACTAATTTGCATTAAAAAGAGTTAATTTCACAGTTCCATACCTACTTAAATCCCTCTACCTAAAGGGAAAAAACTTTAAACCAACTAATTTTCAACAAAAAACAAGTGACTCATAGCCATATGTTCCCCACCACAACAAAAAAAGTTTTAGTGCATAAGTCCCATGGTGGCGGTAAATGATCATATTACTTCAACTGGTGATGCTGTGTTAAATTCCAATAATCAATCAATCAATCAAATGGTGATTAATCATCCTATAAAATGTGAACAAACTCAGCATTTCGATGAAATTATAAATCAACTTTCCAAAATGATACAGTAAATCTTTTTTTTTCCATAATTCTGATGTTGCTAATAATCAAATAACTCTTTCAAATTGGTGTTTAACCCACTGCCTGATTCTTACAGAGACTGACAATTAAAAATGACATCCTCCCTCAGGGCAGCTGCCTGATTCTTATAGAGACTGACACTTGAAAATGACATTCTCCCTCAGGGCAGGGTTTTAAATCTGCGAGTTTGGTCCATTTCAATGCACGGGTTTAGTCCATTACAATATTACATGGGTTTAGTCCATTACAATGTGTGGGTCCAGCCATTGTTTACCTGTAGTGGTTTTTATTGTTGTGATTGGTCTTCCAAGAGTATGATATCCACCTTCATGACAGTTGGCAGGGTTAAGTCCATTACAAGTCAAACTGTAATCGTCTTTCAGACCACATCGACTGAGAGCAAGGTTTGGGGGCGCTGTTGTGCAGGAACAATCGTCACCATTCCTTGTAGGTTCTGACTAAAATGGATGAAAAATTACAATAGTTATGATTTGTTATTAAGCGCATATTGTGCTAGATATTATAGAAGGCAAGTACTTAATGCTTATAACATTTAAGCATAAGTGCTTGCAAGAATCAGGCAAAATTGGAAAAATTAGAAACATGCATTTCAAAACCCCACAAATCTAACAATATAATATTGCTCAAGGATATTTTCTCTTTTTGAATAGACCACTATTTGATCTCTGCATCACTGGCTTTGTTCAGAAATTTTTCAATAGAATGTGAAAAATGAAGTTTTCGACAGAGTTATCTACCCTTGAAATGTTCATTTTCAGTGCACTTCAATGAAACTGTAATTTCATGGTCCAGCATGTTATGGAAAACCTTGTCTTTTTTCCTTGATTCTGATGATGTAGATAGTCAAATTACACTATCAAAATGATGGGTTTTTTTTTAATACCATGTTTCACCCACTGTCTGATTCTTACACGGACTGACACTGATTCTAGAACCATAATTCCCTTGATTACTCTTACAAGGATTGATACTTAAGGTTTAGACCACTTCAGATAAGAACTTTACGGGTTGGTTCCTGCACTGATTGTGTACAGATGAACTGTCTAATGTGTTCAACAAGAAAAATTTCCGAACAGAATGAATTTTTTCTGACACCTCCTTAATTTGGTCAGACATATTTCTCTTAGAATGACTGTGTGCATCTATCATAGGAGATGTACAATGATCAGGTCAAGATAAATCATCCATCTGTCAAACAGTTCTGTTTAAGAAATGTTCATTGCCCTGTTTTAGAATAATCAAGGTAACCAAGATTTTATCAGAAATCAAAAGAATGTAATCCAGGGACAAAGACCAGACATGGTAAATAGGCATACATAACCTGAACAAAGAACATAAAACAACCAAAAAACGTAACTGAGCAACTTGACTTCACTGAAAACTGGGAGCATGGACCAGGTGCACCAGTAGGGTAAGTGTCCTCTGATTTTCTAGAAACACTCTCCAAATTGCTCATAAAAAGTCAAGTTTAAGGATGTTCACTGCTCTATTTAAGAATAACACAGATTTCAAAGGCATGATTCCTGTGTTGTGAAATCTTTTAAGAAAAATATATGTTGAAATATTTTATTGATCAGTGTGCTTTATTTGTGAATATCTGGCAGAAAAAAAGATTTATCTTGATTTTCTGGGAGGAAAAAGATTTATCTTGATTTTCTATTTATTCTGTCATACACTCCTTGAGACCTTTAGGTTACCCGCATGTACAATACCCAAACGCACGCTAAATGTTCAACAAACACATAATACATGAACACTTCTATCGTGTGTTTAAATGAAGGCTTCCAGCATGCATTTAAACGCATGATAGACGAACAATGATAATGATAATATTAAAAAATAATGAAGAAAGAAAAAGTAGGAAATAAAATTAAAAATAACAAATAATATAAAAACAACATAAAATCAAGGAAATAATCAAAGTGCAAAAATAAACGAACGCTTCTCTCGTGCCTTTATCATGCGTTTAAAGAAATGCAAAACAATGTGTAAACGCAAGATAAACCATGCACACATGGTAAAATGGGAAACGTAAATGTTTGAAGGTGTGTAGTAGGTTTATCTATTAAAAACACCGAAAGAAATAATAAGGATCTCATAAAACTTCTGAAATAAGATTTTAAGTTGGGTTAAACGAAGATATAAAAACTGGGAGTCTTGGGAAAAAATATCTATGGTATGCAATGAATAAAATCACAAGAGTCTGAAAATCTGACAAAAATAGGCTGAAAATGAGCAAACGTCCTGGACTTACTAGCTTTTTACATCATGTGACTGCTGATCAATTCACATACACATTTTACAATCTAATTAAGGTACCAGTATCGTATTGCATATCCCTGAGCGGGTGTACATCAAAACATGCATGCTATTAAAATATAGTGCATTTTCTTTTTGCTTCTTTACAAACTAATGTTTTGTCAAAAGATATGAACAATGACTTATGAAATAGAGCAAACATCACACTGTAAGATGAAGAACTTTTTTAAAAGAAAATCTAACATAATATGTTCCACTGAAAGAGTTGGTTTAATGAGTGCAAAACGAAAATGAAAGTAGGGAAAATGGCTATTTATAGTTCAAGACTACTTTTCTGTCCGATCTTCGTGGACTCACCCTATTTTCTTTGCGGGAAAATATTTTTTCACATGTCCTTAGAAATGCTACATAAGTGAAAGTTTCATTGAATCAATTTAATTATTTTTAAAAAAATCCTGAAAAAATGCACTTCACTATAGAAGTCTATGGGAAAATTAATACGATACTGAGACCTTAAAGTTAAAAATACTGTGAGCAAGCTTACTAAGAGAATACCCCCTGCTTCAAATGGAACTGCATGAAAACCCTTGTTGGATTATCACCTCTTGGCTGCTATAATCATCCAACAGTAAATATATTCCTTTATGCACATCTACATATGATACGCAACCTTCCTTTAAATTTCACAAAAACCTCTTTAGTAGTGCAGGAGGAGTTGCATTACAAGGTTTTACTTTGCAAAACCCTTAATTTAGATTATCTCCCTCTGAAGTCCTTTGACAGAAATTAATTTCCTTCGTGGACATCTACAAATGTATAAATGATACTCAAACTTCCTAAACAAATTCATCAAAATCCCTGAATGATGAATTTGTTTACAAAACATCTCCCTCAAAAACATTTTCAAGGGAGAGTTTCAAAGTTTTTACTGATTTTGTGGGAGAGTTCCCCCTAGTATGTATGTAGGAGGGATAAACAGGAGTTGTACATCATGAAACAGGTCAGTCACCGGTCATCATTAATTATACATGTATACCCTAATCTTTCAGCAATAATTACGTAGTTGAAAAATAATTGGTCATTTATCCATTCCCCAGTAAAGGTTACACAGATCTTTTCATGGATTGTATAACTGTCACTGACAATTGCAAATATGTTTTACTGAAGTAGTCTGAGAAATAAAATATCAGGCCCCAGCACCTCAAAATTTGAAAAATTACTTAAATCTGAGAAAATTTTTTACTGTTTGTGACATCACCAATTTCAAAGCTTTGATTGGAGTTATCATGGAAGTTAAGAATATTATCAGTCTTTTGTATATATTAACTTTTGTGACGCTGGGTCAAGGGCATCGATTCATTGAAAGTTATAAGTGTAAAGTTGATCGTAAGTAATGACTCCACAACCTGAAATAGCATTGTGAAGTCATTATTTACAATCAATTTCACCTGTATAACTTTTTGTGAAATCGACACCAGACTTTTAGAACATATGCAAAATGACACATGGCTCTGTGATTAAGTACTATACATAAATTAATTAACATCATCAAATATTTTCAGACACAGTCCATATAATTTCGCTGTTTACCCTTTGACCTTAAAAACCCTCTTCCATGGAAATCTGAATGCAATTCTGCTTCCTGATTGGCCAAAAAGTGACAATTTGGTGGCATTTGAAAAAAATAGTATCAATAATTGAAATTGGGGGCCACATGTTTTTTGCTATATGAAATGTAGAAAATTATAAGTAAAAAAGAACAAAGTTTACTCTCTCAGCTATATTTTTTTTTTAAAATAGAACATTAAACCTCTCTAAACTGAACCCCTTTCTGACTGTAGAATTCAGTCGTTGTGGACAGGTATACGATTTATCCAGGTTCAAAATGCATTTTGACACAATGGGACTTCAAAATTTGTCTGGTTTAGGCAGGTTTTTGGTTAATTCAGGATTTTGTTTAGACAGGTTTTCAGTTAATTCAGAGTTTGGTTTGGACAGTTTTAGTTAATTCAGGGTTCGGTTTAGACAGGTTTTCAGTTAAATAGGGTTTGGTTTAGACAGGTTTTCATTTTAATTCAGTGTTCAGTTTATACAGGTTTTCAATTAATTCAGGGTTTGGTTTAGACAGGTTCTTGGTTTAGAGAGTTTTCACTGTAGTTGTTTAAAATATCTTCTTGAAAATAAAAATCTCACCTCTTGATCACTCTCCTGGATTGTATCCTCTTTGGATATTGCTGAAAATATAAAGAAAATAACATACAAATTTTATCAAAAATTACTGTACTGATAACTAGGTAATTATATCCCCAAAATATAATTTATTTGAAGAATATATTCATAATGTTTGCAGGTCTTAACATGAAATTTCCAAAAATTAAACTGTCACCAAATTTTCAGGGTTTACAGTGTTTAGATGATAGCTAAGCCTCAACAAAGAAAGAAGAAAGGCAAGAAATCTTCTATAAACATTTACAGTAACCTTCATTATTAGGACAAATAGTCAATTACCCTACCAATGCACCTGGTCCATTTATTTTTGTTTCTTTGTTTGGTCATTTTGTGTTTCTGTCTTGTATTTATCCTTGAGTATATATTATTTTGAAGTCTTGGTTCCCTTGCTTACTCTTTAACATATCAACACTACTATCTATTATATACTTGGTGTTCATGGGCAATAAAAACTGATATTGTCTAAATGGAACCCTGAATAAACCCAAAACCTGTCTAAACCAAACCCTGAATAAACCCAAAACCTGACTAAACCGAACCCTGAATAAATCCAAAACTTGTCTAAACCAAATACTGAATTAACCCAAAAACTGACTAAAGGGAATTTTGAAAAAAATTGAAAACCTGCCTAAATGGAACCCTGAATATACTGTAAACCTGTCTAATGGGAACCCTGAATAAACTTAAAACCTGTCTAAACCAACCCTGAATAAACTGAAAGCCTGTATAAACTGAACCCTGAATAAAATGAAAACCTGTCTAAATGGAACCTTGAATAAACTGGAACCCTGTCTTCCCAAGACTTTTATAAAGTCCCTTCAATATAAGCAGTTTAAATGTATTTTGAACCTTAATCAACCAAATACCTGTCTTAAGCAAACACACTATATGCTAAACACTGTATAAGATTGAGGCTTAGAACCACAGGATTTTTTTTTTTTTTCAATATCATTTATTTTTTCAAGTGAATGGTTTTTGCCCGTAGTATACTTCAACAAAAGTATTAAAAGAAAAAATCATTATTTTAACCAGAATTTTTATTTTTTGATTCAATGTGAACTGACATCCTGGCAACCCAAAACAATGAAAATGTTGTCATTGAACATAATGAATCATTTGCAAATCTAGAGCAAGTTCAATTAGAACTGTAGCGGTAAAAAATTATACCAGAGCATTCAGGTAACTAATATAAGGAGAATGGGAATGGAAAAGAGACAACAACCATAACAGGATGAAAAAATGCCATCTCAAGGCCTGACCCATGGGTCTTCAATGCCACAAGGAAACCCCCCACACCAGAGGGTACAGGAAAACAGTTGCATCTATATATACTCCAGCAACATAAAAATAAACTGAAAGTGAAAATGAAACCAAACATACAGAAGCCAGAAAAAAACTATTCATTAATTATATTTATTAGGCTAAAAAAAGAGTCTGTAAATAAACTTTGGTCAAAGGAACAAACAATCTCATCAACAAATGCTTATTCTTAAATTATTGTAAATTAATTCCTTACAAACCCATAAATAGGCCAGAACAGGTTCCTGGGTCTAGACATAAATTACGTAGCGGGGTTAAACATGTTTGTGAGAGCTAAACCCTTGCCTTATCCTTGACAATGGTGGGGTTGAACATGTTTGTGAGAGCTCAACCGTCGCCGTACCCTAGACAGTGATGAGGTTAAACATGTTCATGAGAGCTCAACCCTCGCCATATCTTGGACAGTGGTGGGGTTAAACATGTTTTTGAGAGCTAAACTCTCGCCGTACCCTATACAGTGGTGGGGTTAAACATGTTCGTGAGAGCTCAATCCTCGCCATACCTTGGACAGTGGTGGGGTTAAACATGTTTGTGAGAGCTAAACCCTCGCTGTACCCTATACAGTGGTTGGGTTAAACATGTTCATGAGAGCTCAACTCTCGCCATATCTTGGACAGTGGTGGGGTTAAACATGGTTGTGAGAGCTTATCCCTTGCCGTACCCTAAACAGTGGTGGGGTTAAACATGTTTGTGAGAGCTCAACCCTCGCCATACCTTGAACAGTTGCATCTATATATACTCCAGCAACATAAAAATAAACTGAAAGTGAAAATGAAACCAAACATACAGAAGCCAGAAAAAAAACTATTCATTAATTATATTTATTAGGCTAAAAAATAGTCTCTAAATAAACTTTGGTCAAAGGAACAAACAATCTCATCAACAAATGCTTATTCTTAAATTATTGTAAATTAATTCCTTACAAACCCATAAATAGGCCAGAACAGGTTCCTGGGTCTAGACAAAAATTACGTAGCGGGGTTAAACATGTTTGTGAGAGCTAAACCCTTGTCTTATCCTTGCCAATGGTGGTGTTAAACATGTTTGTGAGAGCTAAACCCTCGCCGTACCCTAGACAGTGGTTGGGTTAAACATGTTCGTGAGAGCTCAACCCTCGCCATACCTTTGACAGTGGGAGGTTAAACATGTTTGTGAGAGTTCAACCCTCCCCATACCTTGGACAGTGGTGGGGTTAAACATGTTTGTGAGGGCCCAACCCTCACCATACCTTATACAGTGATAAGGTGAGAGCTCAACCCTCCCCATACCTTAGACAGTGGTGGGGTTAAACATGTTTGTAAGGGCTCAACCCTCGCCTTACCTTGGACAGTGGTGGGGTTAGACATGTTTGTGAGAGTTCAACCCTCCCCATACCTTGGACAGTGAGAGGGTGAGAGCTCAACCCTCCCCATACCTTGGACAGTGGTGGGGTGAGGGCCCAACCCTCCCCATACCTTGGACAGTGATAGGGTGAGGGCCCAACCCTCCCCATACCTTGGACAGTGGTGGGGTTAAAAATGTTTGTGAGGGCCCAACCCTCCCCATACCTTAGAAAGTGGTGGGGTTAAACATGTTTGTGAGGGCTCAACCCTCGCCTTACCTTGGACAGTGGTGGGGTTAAACATGTTTGTGAGGGCCCAACCCTCCCTATACCTTAGACAGTGGTGGGGTTAAACATGTTTGTGAGGGCTCAACCCTCGCCTTACCTTGGACAGTGGTGGGGTTAAACATGTTTGTGAGAGCTCAACCCTCCCCATACCTTGGACAGTGGTGGGGTGAGGGCCCAACCCTCCCCATACCTTGGACAGTGATAGGGTGAGGGCCCAACCCTCCCCATACCTTGGACAGTGGTGGGGTTAAACATGTTTGTGAGAGCTCAACCCTCCCCATACCATAGACAGTGATAAGATGAGAGCCCAACCCTCCCCATACCTTACACAGTGGTGTGAAATTAAAGCAATGAAACTAACTATAAACATCTGTTGAATTAAGAAGAAAATGTTGATATAGCTTTAGACTCCTTAATAATTATTGAGGTTAAGAAAAATCTTCTATAAACAAACCTCAGTCAAGAGGACAAACAACCTCTATTGACATACCACATACCTCAATGTCTATTAATTAACTCAGGCCTTCACCTCATACCTCAGGATGTACACAGCTGTTGTGTTGATTGAGGTAGAATGATTTATCCCATAAAATACAACATGTTCAGAATACAGTTGTTGTACAATAATTACTTCTAGATGCCTTTTTGGCACCTAATTCATCAAGCTTCTCTAATGAAGACATTTCTTACTATTTTCTATACTTTACACTAAGAGAGGCTCATAATAACTGACTGTGTGTAAATGGTAGTGACATCCAACTCAGAAGTTGCAGGAAATATTATATTATTATATATATGTACATGTAGACATTTGAAGAATTATTTGAGTTTGTATATATCTAACAAAAGGGTAGATTTACAGGTGCAGATTCAAAAGGGGGGGAAGCAAAGGTCAAAGACCAGACATGGAAAACAGACATACACAACAAAGAACATAAAGTAACTAAAATCATACATACAAAGTACTCCACTAAAAACTGGGAGCATGGACCAGGTGCACCAGTAGGGTAAGCATCCTCTGTTTTTCTAGAAACACCAATGGAGTTGCTCATAAAAACTTAAAGAATTATCTCCAATTTTCAATTGATTTCATTGCTTTCTATGTATATTTTTTTCTCCTAAACAATTGCAGTTAATAAAAAACTAACATCCAACTCGGAAAAAGATGCGCTTATGATCTGAGATGGAAATTGTCATATGCAACCGTGACTGTCTGCTTTTTGCATGGACTCCCTCTTAATTGCATATGAATGCGTGCTTATATGAATCCCATTTTCCTAACGTTCCCCTTTCATCTAAGTGGTTGTAATATTTGGAACTGCTCCTCTTTGTACAGATGGAATTAAGGGCTCTAATTATTATAATCAGAGGTGAGTGGCCATATGATACCTGTTGATTCGCAAACCCTTCAAATGTACTTGGACACCCGAAGTTTTTTTTAAGTGAAAGGTAGAAACAGGTAGGGTTTTCTAGCTAGCAACAGGCACAATATTTGCTGTACCGCCAGTCCCCTCTGGTTGTTACAATTGAACCCTAAACAATAGTACAAGAATGAGCAGTTCCTCTTACAATATCAACAATACTATCACCAAAAAAAGTTCATGCCATGGTAGTTTTGAATGTGTGGCATTTGGAGAATAAATGTGATAATTCCACAATTTCATGCCCCAGAACTATCCCTGCCTGACCTTCCTGACTCCTGGAAACTGGAAAGCATGCGAATCGGGGAGATCCAGGATATCTGGAAGGGGCTTAATTAGAATCAGGGGGGATCCAAGATATCTGGAGGGGGGCATAATTACAATCAGTGGGATCTAGGACATCTGGAGGGGGTGAAATTAGACTTAGGGGGAATTCAGGATATCTGGAAGGGGGCATAATTAGAATCAGGGGGATCCAGGACATCTGGAGAGGATATAATTAGAATTAGGGGGATCCAGGGATATCTGGAGGGGCGTAATTAGAATTAGAAGGGATCCAGGATATCTGGAGGGTGCGTAATTAGAATTAGGGGGGATCTTGGATATCTGGAGGGGGTGTAATTAGAATCCGGGGGCCCCAGGACATCTGGAGGGGGCGTAATTAGAATTAGGGGGGATCTTGGATATCTGGAGGGGCATAATTAGAATTAGAGGGGATCCAGGATATCTGGAGGGGGCGTAATTAGAATTAGGGGGGATCTTGGATATCTGGAGGGGGCGTAATTAGAATCAGGGGGATCCAGGACATCTGGAGGGGGCGTAATTAGAATAAGGGGGGATCCAGGATATCTGGAGGGGGTGTAATTAGAATCAGGGGGATCCAGGACATCTGGACTGGGCGTAATTAGAATACGGGGGGATCCAGGATATCTGGAGGGGGCGTAATTAGAATTAGGGGGATTCAGGATATCTGGAGGGGGCATAATTAAAATCAGGGCAGATCCATGATATCTGGAGGGGGTGTAATTAGAATCAGGGGAATCCAGGACATCTGGAGGGGTATGATTAGAATTATGGGGGATTCAGGATATCTGGAGGGGCATAATTAGAACCTGAGGGGATCCAGGATATCTGGAGGGGGCATAGTTAGAATCAGGGCAGATCCAGGATATCTGGAGGGGGGGTGATTAGAATTAAAAGCCAAGGATAGCAAGGCAAGAACATTTTTTGGTGGTAGTAGTGTTGTTTCATGGATGCTCTGATTATCTGAAATGCCACAATAAACATCTAGTAATTAAGTGCAATCTTCTCCATGCAATTTGTATGTGATTTGTCAACATAAAGTGAAATACTTTTGTTGTTTTCATTTATTATATCACTCTTACACAGCACATCTCAGAAACCAGTTCCTTTTTAAAAGTCTAAAAAGTTAATTTTTGTTTCTAAATCATGGTTCCAACTTTCAAAATCATGGCATGATTTCATACATTTTTTGAGTATAATTGATTTCAAAAACATCCGGACTCCTCTTGTTCATTGTCTTTCATCAAAATTTAAGCTATCCCAAGTCATAGTTATCTTAATCCATAAGATTAAGAGATAATTTCTATGCAATGACAGATTAAATAATGGACAGAAAGACAAGGTGATTCCAATATACCACACACACATTAAAAGATTAATTAAAACACTAATGCACAAAAATACAAAAATATGTAATATATTTACAATATTTATATTCAAGAAATGAAATTTCATATTTCTTCATGCAGTTAGTTGCCAGAAAATAATGTTGAAGATAAATATCTTATAAAAAACCTCTGCAAGGAAAATAGATTTACTTTTTTATGACCTTATTCTTCCATGCAACACTGAACTATGTCGGACACACCCCTATGTGGTAATACAGTTAAATCTGACATAACCAAAACATTAATGAATCAAATCCAGAATGTGCAGATTAGTTCAGAACCCACCAAAAAATTCACAAGTAAAAATGAGGCTGATTATACAGGGAAAAATTGTATATAAATCATAATGTTCTGTTAGAAAGAAAGACAGATAAACAGACAGACAGACAGAGAATCACAAACATGTAGGCCAATATATGCATACAGTCAGAGTCAGACACTGATAGACATGCTGAAAGAAAAATATACAGATACAGACATACAGACAGACATACAAACAGACATTTAAACAGAAGGAAAAATAAAAAACATTTTCACAGATAGATAGAACGAATACTATGCTTCCAATAGAAGAAAAAAAAACAGAAAAAACAAAATCAGAAATAACAGAGAGTTTCACTCTACAAATCAAAATAAATTGAAATTGAGGTTTAAAATCTTTATGCCATGTTTTATACATATAGATTTGACTGTACAAACAAAAACTCTACACCTCAAATCAGCTGTTTTCAGGTCTATGGAAAAACACACTTAAGTGCTAGTCTCTGTAAGAATAATGCAGTGGGTGAAATAAGGTATGAAAAATATCACCATTTTGAAAGTTTAATTTTACTATTTGCACCATCAAAATCAAGGCAAAAAGAAGAGATTGTCCATATTGTTTTGGTAAATTGAGTTTTATTTTAATTGAAATGCACTGAAAGTGTACAAGGGCAGATAACTCTGTCCAAAACCTCAACCTTCTCTTGAAAAATTTCTGAGCAAATCCAGTGATGCAGAGATTAAATAATAGCCTTTTCAAATAAAGAAAGCATCCTTGAGTGCAATAATATTGTCAGACTGGTGGATTTCTGATATGCATGTTTCTGATTTTTCCCTTTTTGCCTAATTCTTACAAAAAACCTAAACTTAACAAATAATAAAAATTCCTATTTTTTTTTAACACACCATGAAACATACACCGTTATCAGTGACTGCCAGAAAATATCTGATAAGACTGAGGAAAACTTCTATGTTAAACTGTTAGGCTGTCAATAAAATTACCTGCTAATTATTTTTAAAGATAAATCATAGGTAATGAAAATTCCATGCCAGTTGTTTTGTACACATTAGAAATTGGAAGAATTTACTCCACAAAGAGAACTGTATAGATACAGGCTGTGACTGTAGTCATTATTTTCATAGGGAAAGAGATTGATTGCTTGATTAAAATTTTAAAATGTTCACCAGCAAGTATTTTATAAACATTCTCTCAGAGACTTGTAGCAATTAAATTAGTTCATTGGTATTTTATAAGTCAGAAAAGCGGAGGACGCTGACCCTACCGGTGCACTAGTCCATGCTTTCAGTTTTTAGTGGAGTCAGAGTTGCTCATTTGCTTTTGTTACTTTGTATGTATGATTTTAGTAACTTTATGTTCTTTATTGTGTATGTCTGTTTTCCGTGTCTGGTCTTTGTCCCTGGATTACATTCTTTCAATTACCGCTATAACCTTGGTTCCCTTGATTACTTTTTGCAGCCTGGAAATTCTTTTAATTCTCACTAAAGAAACAAGAAAACTCAAATTTTTAGCTGTTCAAGATTTCTTTATCTCACCCACTTGGTTGTGATATATCACTGGCTTGCTATGTCACGATCAGCTGTTAAATGCAGGTCATTTCAATTCAAACATTTAATTGGAAAACTAGTTCGACTGAGAAAAAGAATCAATCACCGGCTTTTCTCATGCAAGATTGGGAAATCTCAGACACCCTTGGGTAAGATGTAATAGTTCTCTAACTCCACGGAGTCTCATTGAGATAATAATTAAATCTAACCTTTGTGTGTCTGAGATGTCCCTATCTTGCACTTGTACAGGTGTTAGATTCTTAATATCTTAAAGTTAAAATTTCAAGAAAATATAGATCATAGACCAGAGAAACAACTTTGTGAAGATTACTGTATTAAGACTCAATAAAATTTTACTTATAAAAATTGTATAAAGAAAGAGTCTAAGTTTCTGAGAAGATGTTGAAATATGGTTTAAAGACCAGTGGAAAGACAGACTTAAAATGAAGGTAATGGCTCACAAAACTGTTCTTATTTTGCAGGTCACAGAAGCCCCTTTAACTACATTATCTTAGCCTGCCAAACTTCCTAGATAACAATATGACAGACTGCCATCTTATGATGTTCACCTGTCAATAACATTGTAGCCTAATGAGTTGTGTGATGGATTAGATGCTGAACTGTCTAAAGTTATTAATTTCTAAATTATAATTACTTTCAGTATGTTTCAGTACACTATGATTTGGCATACCATTTCTGTCCTAAACAGGTGACTTGATGCACCTTCAGTAGTTGGGAAAAAAATTAGGAGAATTTTTCAAAAAGAGTAACAATCTAAAAAGGCCACTTGTTAAAAACCTATATAATTTTCTTTGAGATGAACGGGCCATATTCAGCACAAAAGGGTTAATGGCCCTTGTTTTTCCAACCCCTGATCTCCAAAACTTGTTGATACACATGCTAGGTACAGATACATTCCTTCAAGTATGAATATCCCACAAAACAGAGTTTGATAACCTCACAGTACACAACCAAATTAATTTAAAAAAGATACATTGTTTACACAGCCAAATGTGCCACATATATATGATAATCAATCATATGATGCTCAATTCATATATGATAATTATATGGCAATCATTTAACAATCATACTATAATTTATATATGTCATGACACTCCTTTAGATGTTTAGGTTTCCAATACCCACAATACCAAAACGCACAATACACAAAGAACGATAAACGCCTACCAAATGCACATTAAATGAACGCTTCTATTGTGCATTTCAACAAACGCTTCTATCGTGCGTTTAAATGCATGATAAACAAATGCTCCAAGCTTGCCTTTAAATGCATGATAGGTGCATACTTATATTGTGCATTACGAACGATGAAAAATAATAATGTTAACAAATAATGAAAAATAATAATGTTAACAAATAATGAAAAATAATAATGTTAACAAATAATGAAGAAAAAGAAAAGAAAATAAATGAAAATATTTAAATTAATAAAAATTATAAAAATAACAGTTGACTTAAGAAAATAATCAAAGTACAAAAATAAACGAACGCTCATATCGTGCGTTTAAACGTACACTCCTAGCATGTGTTTAAACGAACGCTTCTATTGTGCGTTTATCGTGTGTTTACAACAACACAAAACGAAGTGTAAATACATGATAAATGATGAACGAATGCTAAAATGGGAAACTTGAACATCTCAAGGAGTGTAACCATATGCGTTTGTGAATAATCATGCAATAATTATATAAGAACTGAAACATATGATTGTCATATAATGGTCATGGTATATTATTATCATATTTGCAAACCATGTTTCTCATGTGTGGCACATTTGGCTGTGTATATTAAGCATTATACCAAATTTGAAATCAATCCATCTATTAGGAGTAGCAATAATTGTTATGAATTATATGATTTCAGGACAGATTGAGAAGGTGATGCCAATGTACCATCCACTCCTTTAGTGTGAGAAATTATTTTAGAGAAAAGGGGCTTCAACTAAAATGTTCACAAATCATTCTAATAAAAATAAACTAGAAAAAATGTGAGCATTATGCTAACAATAACCCCTAACCTATTTTCCACAAGAAAACTGAAAGACAAAATTTGAGTTTCACAATGGCATCATGTAATACAAAATTGGGAAAGTTTTAACAGAATTTTCGATTCAGCAGTTTTAGAGGAGTTGCAGATAAGAAGATGCCTCTCCCCTTTTTGGTCAACTGATGGCAAAGTCCAATTTTTTGCATCAGTAACAATAATAATCATTCAGATGCAAAAAAAAATTGGAGGTGCACCCAATGGCATGATGAAGCAAAGAATTGGGAAATTTTTATCAAATTTTCAATTCAGCAGTTTCAGAGGAGTAGCAGATTAGTTCTAGGGAAGGACGGACAAACAGACAGAGCATGAACACTATATACATGCATCTTCCGTGTTTCAAGCTGGAGACAAAACTCTAAACACTTTGAGGTACCAAGCTCACAAAATGTATACCATACAGTTTCAAGGGTACACAATACATGTCAACATAGCTCTTCAGTTAAATTGTCTCCCTTTCTATAGACCTAGCTACAGGTTTTACTGTCAGTATTACTTATACAATATACTTACATAATCTTCCAAAACTGGCAGAGAGTCGTTTCTTTAGCTTCTTTATCTTACTAATTTGTCTTTTTCCTGAAATTAGAAGATAAACAGTAGTTTTATTTCAGACTATAAATAAAAAGAGACAGTCTTGTTTCCTGCTGCTAGAAAAAAAATAGGGTAGGTAGATAGGGAAATTATTTTATTTTTCAAAATCATTTTACAAGTAGTTGATTAGGGGATACAATCTGGCCTTTAACAGTGTTTGAGCCAGAATGGATATAAAATGTTTAGGGTAGCAGGGATGCCAGTAGTATATTAAGTACCAAGGGAAAAAAAAAGAAAAAGTAGCAGGTAAACTGATGAAAATTTTGCAAGAGCATACATTTTTGAAAATAGATTAGCCATCAAAGGATGAGCAAGTAGTCATCCAATTTTACCTGTTGACAGCTTCTAATGACATCCCTGTGGAAGGCATAATAATCTAGGGTAGGTAACAGGAAACAGGCAGATCGTTTTTTTTTTTTTTTTTTTATTTGGCATAAGTTGACGTTGGGTATAAGTCTATTACTTGGATGATGATAGCTAATATCAAAGCAAAAGTATTCATGTTAAACTGATGCCGATTTCCTGTATGACAGGGCTAAAATGGCAATTAGGATCAAACTGTTTTGAATGTGAAAATCAGTTTGGTTGAGGTAAATATATTATGAGGGAGGTTTGGTTGAGGTAAATATATATGTGAAGAGGTTGAAATATCACAGGTTAACACAATATTGTTAATGATCACAAACATGATTGGGTATAATGAAATAAAAAACGATATGTATATACATGGAAATGATTTAGCAAAATAGAACTGAAAAAGCAGAGATCCCTAAGGAGTACCATGCCCCCTCCCAAGAAATCATTGAAGGTAATAAAATTGAAGTCATCAACCATGAAGCTGGTGTTGCTAAAGTTTGCTAGAGTCTAATCTGTCAATCCCAAGTTATGAAAAAATAGTAAGACTGGGTGCCTGCTGGACACTTTATGTGAAAAGCAGACATTTTTCTTTTAAAAAGCTCCTATATGAGCATGGTAAAAAACTATGATGTGCACTTTGTATTGTAAATTTGTACATTACTGGCAAATATCACATAGACTGCAAAGTAGATTATACTTAATTTTAAACTGGAAACAGTCATAATGATGAAAAAATTCCAGGTTTACATATTTTTTCTCTCAAAAATAGGAATTTGTACACAGGAAAATAGTTTTCACGTGAAATTCATGTTAATCGAGCTTCACATGAAATTCATGTGAAATTCACATGAAATTAACATGATTTTCATGTGAAAACTATTTTCCTGTGTACAAATTCCTATTTTTGAGAGAAAAAAATATGTAAACCTGGAATTTGAAGACTTATACATAAATAGTACCGGTCAGAAGCTATAAATGTACATAGTAAAATATTGAATTAATTCAAATATCAACTGTGAAATTACAAATGGAAGTATTTACATGTATTTCCCAGACAAACAACTACAAAGTCATGACATTCAAATATCCTCATCTGTTTTACTAAAAAGTGTAAAAAAAAAAAAAAAACACACAAAAATTTAATGAAAACTGATGGCAGCATTTTGGAGTTATTGTGTGAAGTATGAAAGACGAATGGATGAACAGACGTACAGACAAGAGGATGGGCAATATAACATTGCAATATAATATAGTAGTACATGTACATCTGATCCATAAAGAAATCAGGCATGAACAAATACTTTTTAAGTAAATGTTTGAAAAAAATCATTACCCCACCACCACTACACCTCCACTCCCACACCCCCTCCTTATACACCAAGCCATTTGAATAGAATTAAACAATGGTGACTTTAAATTTTGATTTGGTCTTTTCCATACCCTTCCTTTTTTCACATATTTAAAGATTAAAGTAA
This sequence comes from Perna viridis, assembly GCA_037379345.1. Lineage (NCBI taxonomy): Eukaryota > Metazoa > Mollusca > Bivalvia > Mytilida > Mytilidae > Perna > Perna viridis. Next base: position 20,991,108 of record CM074523.1, read on the forward strand.
TTTATCTATTAACATTTGAAATTGTAAGCAATCACAAATTTCCATCAACAACTTTACGAAATGCACACAAGAAGAAAATTGGGTATACATATAAATTTCTAACTTACTGATATTTCATAAGCTTATTTTCCATTAACTACAAATTCTTTATGAAATCTAGAAGCCAATAAGTCAAAAGATCAGATTACTGACAAATTTTCACAGTACTCCTCACGATTCCTCATCTGTTTCACTCATTAAATCCTTCTATAACAATCTCAACAAATCTCATACAACTGAGGAAAACAACTGGCAAATTAAAGCCTCTTTTTTGTCTAAACCTCTGAGGTTTTTATTCTTACATCACAGCAAATCAAAAACACTCTGTCCTTTTTACCAACTGAATTAACATCACAAGTACATAGAAACCAATCTAAACATTTGACTATAAAATTTGATTGGTTTAGACAGGTATTTGGTTTAAGCAGGTACTTGATTTAGACAGTGTTTGGATTAGACAGGTGTTTGGTTTAAGCAGGTGCTTGATTTAGACAGGTGATTGGTTATGCAGGTGTTTGGTTAAGACAGGTGTTTGGTTTAAGCAGGCGCCTTGTTTAGACATAAGGTTGTTTTAGACAGGAGCTTGATTTAAGCAGGTGCTTGATTTAGACAGGTGATTGGTTATACAGGTGTTTGGTTTAAGCAGGTGCTTAATTTAGACAGTGTTTGGTATAGACAGGTGTTTGGTTTAAACAGGTGCTTGATTTAGACAGTGCTTGGTTTAGGCATATGGTTGTTTGAGACAGGAGCTTGGATTATACAGGTATTTGGTTAAGACAGATGTTTGGTTTAAGCAGGTGTATGGTTTAGACAGGTAACAGACATTATGAGAAAAGTGTCTGGTTAAGACAGGTTTCCTGATTATCAGGGATGAATTTACAAGGTCTACAACCGAAGCAAAAATTGGCAAAATTGAAAGTAAATATGCCGTAAAAAAAGAATCATACCACTAAATTCCAGACTTGAAATGAGGGAATTCAGCTAAAAAGCGGAAAAAAAACGTCCCTAGATTATTCAGGGTTCGGTTCTGATAGTTTCCACTGTATACTAAAACAGAAGAAAACATGGGTTTTCCAATATTAATTAGGTTCACTAGATTATTTCAAAAATAATTCACAAGGTTTTCTGATTATATAGGCAGTGTTCATGGATTTTTGAAAATTTCAGTTTTCATTGGAAAACTGCAAATGAGGATTAACTTTCTGTTAAGTACCATTCTGTGTAAGAATCAGGCAATGGGTGGCACATCATTTTCCCCCAATTCACTTATTTTCGCCTACTACATATTCGGTATATCTAGAAAACAACCAAAAAGCTATTCAAGTTTATCCTGAAGCATCTGTGACGTAGATATTTTTTTGACTGCTTATATAGGGAAAGAGTGCAGGAAAATTTTCACATCATTTTTCCACAGTGCATTTCAACTGAATTTGACCTATCAATATCTTCAAAAGACAAATTTTAGACTTTTGATGGTTCTGGTGATTATCAGGTACAAACACTTTGATGGTTATTTCTGGTGGTTATCAGGTACAAACACTTTGATGGTTATTTCTGGTGGTTATCAGGTACAAACACATTGATGGTTATTTCTGGTGGTTATTAGGTATAATTAATTAGTTAATGCAATAAAATCTCACGTTTTTTTTTCCTTCATGTGCCACACATTATACACATTTCGCCTGATTCTAAGATGGAGAAGTACATAAAGACTGCTTTACCAATTTAACAAACTCTTTCAAAATTTCAAGTTGGATTTTTTCATACCATGTTTATTCCACTGCCTAATTCTTATTGAAGCGTTCACTTCAATAAGCCAATACTGCAATACTTCAAACAATTGAGAAAGAAAGTTGAATTACAATAATGAATATTGTGCTTTCATTTGCCCACGCTTGTATTACATCATAACGATAGACAAAAATATCCTACTAGCTTTTTGTATACAAGTACATGTACATTTACTCCTATAAAATTATATTACATAAGTTCATAAGGCTTAACTTTCCAACCTACTGGTATACCCTGAAAATCCCCCTTTCTAGCACTTTTACAAGGATCCCTTTGGGTCTTTGTCCTTTGGTTCTAAAACATACAAAAATGACCCCAAAAGATAGGAAGGCATGGATCAATATACCATTTTTTTTAAATAATCATATTATTGGACCATTGTAACTTTTTAAATCATCAATATCATGTCATAAGAGGTCACTCACTCATTCAGACCTATTATGAGAAAATTGAAGAGTTATCTCTGCTTTCACATTTGTACATATATATACATGGAAATTCAACAAGGAAATGTTTTTAGTAAATTTTAGTTTTCACCTTAAATTCAACTTGCTAATGCTTAACTGTCCCATAAATAAACTTTTCACTATTGTAACTGTGTACAATAGTGTGTTATTCTATTACATCACATGGGACTAAAAATGGGAACTAGTGAACACCATCCTTTATGCCTTTATGCTCAATTTTAAATGCTTTTAACAATCCACCTACATGTTGTACGAGCTAAATCATGTTCAAGCAATTACAAAAATATTTCTAATGACCACAAAAATACTATTGTATACTTTGAAAACTAATTCCTATAAATAATAATGTACATGTATGATTACTTGTTAAAGATACAAAATTGAAAGCGCATCTGTTTGTGCTTATAATCAAACCACCTACATGGGTATATCTTCCAATTATAAGTCTAATTATACAATCTTGTACAGCAAAACTTGTTTAAGCTAAACCCAAAATAAACTGAAAACCTCTCTAAACTGAACCAAGTAACACTGAAAACCTGCCTAAACTAAACCCAGAATATACTGAACACCTGTATAATCTGAATCCTGAATAAACTGAACACCTGTATAATCTGAACCCTGAATAAACTGAAAACCAGTCCAAAACACTTTTTGATGTCTTTTTCATATCAACTGGAATTTATGTCCATTCTTAGTAAACAAAATGACTGTCTCCTCTGAACAAACTGTAAAATGGATATAGATTCACTATTAGCAACTACATTGAAGCTCATATGGATTCTACAATTTTCACTGTTTACATGAACCAATCCGTCTCTTATTAGAGTTCATTACATGTGAAATAAAACTCTAGAATTCTTTCTTGTTTTTTCAAAGATTTGTCATCATTTTCTTAGACTTTTTGTAAACTTTTCAACTATTTTCACAGACATTATTTAAAAACTTTCCACCATTTTGTAGGACAATATACCAAATATAGCCAACATTTCCAAGGATATTTTTGAGGTTTTTTTATGGATGAATATTTATATGTTTAGAAGTCAAGAAAATCTGAAGTCAAGAAAATCTGAAGTCAAGAAAATCTGAAGTCAACAAAATCTGAGGTCAAGAAAATCTAAAGTCAAGAAAATTTGAAGTCAAAAAAATCTAAAGTCAAGAAAATCTGAAGTCAAGAAAATCTGAAGTATCTAAAAAAAGTTGTAAGCAAAAGCAAATATTTCAATTATATTCTTGTTTTTTTTGTGTTTTTTTTAATAATGTTTTACACAAAATGTTTTAGAGTTAGATTTCTAATGTATCTTACTACTGATCACTTCATTATACAATCAATTCTCCAAGGGAGAGCAAAACATGGTCACATAAAACAGGTGGTCTTAATACACAGGTTGACTTTAATAATGCACTTTAATCATAAGTCTTCTTAAACAGGTTACAGCACCAAACAGATGGTTGCCAGGACAAACCTGGCTGTATATTTTCGTAACTGAACACCACTGTACCTCTTTTTCAAAGTTTCAGCCAATTATCTTCCATGATAAATGCTATAATCAATGTATAAATAAAATCAAGGAAAGAATATCTGTCTTTGTAAGAATCAAGCAAAATCTGAATAATGTGATACACACCAAAAAGGCGCTTCATATTTTTATTTTTGTAATTAAGTTATTTTATAGGTCTATGTTACGAAATGTGTAATTATCCATTCCAATCTGTCAGCTCTCAGGAGAAAATCAACATTGAAAATCCAATAGATTCTACTGTATTTGGGTGTTATATACAGAGTTATCTCCCTTGAAAGTTACAGTGAATTCTATATAATTTTTATCTCCTAAGAACATAGGTTATATGAAAAATTGAATGTTAATTTCTGTTTACTATGGCAATTGAAACAAAGTATCAAAAATCAAAATAGGTAGGCTTTTTACCCATGAATTATATTTTGCATGATTCTTAGATAGAGTACTACTTAAATTGTCAAAATACCCTATAATTAAAGGAATGATTAACTGTGATCCTGTTTATAATGGGTATACAAGCAGACACATGGAGAAATTTTCATTATAACCAAAGATTTATGACCCACTTGTCACATTAGGCATTTAAAAATTAAATTGCAAATTGAAATGTTTATGAATTGCATTTATAAAATTAAAATGCAAAGAATTGACTTGACACATTGCATGGCAAACAATGGGGGGAGCACATGTGATTCTCGCCCTAGCTATCAAATAAATTCTCATCTCTAAATAAGTAAAGCAAAAAAAAGTATCCCATCCACTTAACCCTGAGATCACCCCACACTCATTCCCACTCTTTCCCCCCTCTGACTTCTAATTTAAGCTTCTTGTACTGCCATTCAAGTGTACATCCAGAGTAAATGAATGAAAATTGATATAGGTAAGTTATTGCTCCATTTTCCCTTCGGCAAGTAGCTATACATAGAAAGCTTAAATTTTCAAAAGGATTTGTTAAGTCTTGCAAACAAAGTTTGGAAAAATTATTATTTCCTTGCAAACAAAGATCGAGGGAATCACCCTGTCTGTCCACATTCCCTGTAAGCACAACTTCTCCTAAACTGCTCAAGGGATTTTGATGAAATTTTATAGAAAGCTTGTGTTTCATGTGTAGATGTGCATTAAGTAATATAATTACTATAGCAAGACTCTAAAGGGAGATAATCCAAATTAAGGGTTTTCCATATTAAAACCTTGTAACCACAACTCTTCCTAAACTGATAGAAGGATTTGATGAAATCTTATAGGAATGTTGGTATCATAGGAAGAAGGAATGTAATTAGTGTCACAGGACTCTAAAGGGAGATAATCCAAATCAAGAGTTTTACATGTTACACCTAGTAAACACAACTCCTCCTAAACTGATAAAAGTCATTTATTATTTTGATGAAATTTTATAAGAATGTAAGGTATCACAGGAAGATATACATTACTCTAAAGGGAGATAATCCAAACTAATGGTTTGACAGATTGATGACTGACAGAAAATGAATGGTTATCAATGACTGATTGCAATTATAGTTGCATGGATCAGTTTACCTACGGTACAGAAATTTGATATCAGACAGCAACCAAAATGCGCTGACAATTAATGCCCCATCCATCATGTATATACAGCCACATACCAAATTGAAATCAATCCATTCATAGGAAGTCAAGAAAAATGCAACAAAATTCCGAAAGGTCATTAAAATATTACCTAATCATTAAGTGGGGGTATAATAGTATTGTTCCAGAATAGAATCACATTTCAGCAAGTTTTGAGCACCTTAAGAATTTCTTCATTTACTTAGTCATAAGATTAAATACATTCATCCAACTCATTTATATACACTGAATACTGAAATACCTGAGTTGCATCAATTATGACATAACTACATGTATAAGTAGATAATTATTTCAGATTAGAAGGCAGTTTATATGTAAGTGCAACTGACCTACTGGAAGTACATGTATGAGAAAATTCCACCATTCCTTGGTTACATGTACTTTAATCAACAAGAGTGAACAATATACTGTTTTTTTGCATCCAAAATAGGAAATGCATGCATATGCCACCTTTTCTAATTAGAGTGAACCTGTCTAAAATGTACCTTGAATAAATTGAAGAACTGTCTAAACCGAACACTTTATAAAGTCCCATAATGTTATATGTATTTTTAACCTTGGTAAACTGGGACACCTGATTAATAGAACTAATTTTAAATTCAGAAGGGGTTTAGTTTAGACAAGACTTTTAAATTTTCTGTCTATAATTAATTTAGTCATTTTTTTAAAGAAATGAAACCACTCAGACAATTACCATACCATTCAAAGGTTTATAAATCAATAAATCAATAACAATAGACATGCATGTACATGAAAACAGTCTAAAACATGTATTTATTCATTAAAGAATATAAATATTGCATAAGACCATGAGACCATGGTCTTTGGTCGATATCTCCTACAGAAAGGTCTGTTAAAATACAAAGGAGAATTTATGATAACCACCATATTTGGCCCTCCTATTCTAAGAAAAATAAGTTTGATGTATATGAAAATCATGTGACTTGTAATGTTTACAAGATGATTGAATTGTTTCAAAACGATTTTAAATTTTCACCATCTCATCCAATTTTAAGTAGGAGAAAACCTGCCAAAAATAAAAATGCCAATTTTCAATGCTATAGTATTGTTACTTTCAAGGATCTTTGCAAATCTGACCCAGGGTTATCTTGACTGTTATAGACTCCTATCAAAGTGACATTTTAAAAAGAAATCATAAACAATATTTTTGGGAGAAGTTTGCTGAAACACTCAAAAATTGAAAAAAAAATATGCAAAAAGTGTCCAATTTTACATAAAATTTGCTGATTTGCTTGATTTTCACATAAAATTTCCAATCATGGAAATATAACATGCTTATAAATGTGGTAGAACATTCTTTAATCATTAATTTAAAGAATTTTAAACAAAATAAAAAACTTGTCCATGTCAAATTTCTAATTTCAAGTCAAGCCAAATGTGAGCCTTAGTGTACCTAATCCCTCATACATCTATAGGACTGTGAGAAAACAAATGTAAAGATATATTACTTCATTGAATTATCTGTTCCATGTAAAGCTTATTATTTGAAAAATATGGCACATCAAAAGTCATGCTGCCATGTTACAAAGCAGTGTTGTATTTATTTTTCAGACAATGATTCATGAACACTGCCTGCTTCTTACAAAGAAGTTGTCAATTAAGTTTTAATATAACTGATCAAAAAGAATTGGTAGGTATAGTTAAATAGAATTTAATCATGAAGCCATGTCTGATTTTTGTTCCTCTGAAATCAATCATATTGACTGCATCAACTATTGGAGTATTAATGTAAAGATTACAATGATGTGATTACTTCCAAAGGCTACAAATTCACTTTCATGGTTGTAAATTCGTTGATACAGATTAAAACACAAGGAATATTATGTTCACGCATAAATGCTTACTCAGTGTTCAAGCTAGAAAACAAGAGCAGAAACCAAAAGCATGAAAACTGACAGACAACTAAGTTATAGCCCAAACTTTTTGATGTTATTGGGTAAAAATTGGGCATCTAATGGGACATTAAATGATTCAATACCGCAATAAAAAATGTGTGTGTTTGCTCTGTATTTTATGAAATTCAATAAATGTAAAGTTTGAATAAGATCCTTAAATACCTTTTTAAGCTATCGTCTAGGAAACAGTTGGGGAACAGGCTGACAGACAGACACACGGATGGCTGATGTACAGACGGATGGACAGATGGATGGATGGATGGATGGATGGACAGATGGGTGGGTGGATGAATTGATGGACAGACGGATGGATGGACGAGTGGATGGATTGATGGATAGACGGGTGGATGGATTGATGGACGGACAAGTGGATGGATTGATGGACAGATGGGTGGATGGACTGATGGACAGACGGATGGATGGATTGATGGATGGACAGATGGAGATGGCGGATGTAAAGACTGATGGGCGAATAGGTGGATGGATTGATGGATTGATGGATGGATGGACGGATGGGTGGATGGAATGATGGACAGACGGATGGAAGGATGGACGGACAGGTAGATGGATTGATGGACGGATGGATTGATGGACGGATAGGTGGAAGGATTGATGGACAGACGGGTGGATGGATTGTTGTACAGATGGACAGATGGATGGACGGAAGGATGGACGGACGGATGGGTGGATTGACTGATGGACAGACAAGCAACTTAATGCAAGGTATCATATAATAACAATGAAATTGAAAAAAATCAAAAATTTAAATAAACACATGATATATAGTGAGAAGTGCAATATCTACTTGATACTCTATTACCACATTAAACAGTATAAAATATATTTTGACATTTAAGTGTCAGTCTCTGTAAGAATCAGACAGTAGATGAAACATGCTATGAAAAAAAAACACCATTTTGATAGTATAATTTGACTATTTACATCATCTGAATCAAGGAAAACAAACAAGATTTTCCACATCATGCTGGACCATTGAGTTACAATATCATAGAAATGCACTGGAAATGAACATTTCAATGATAACTCTGACAAAAACCTCATTTTTCTAAGATTCTACTGAAAAATTTCTGGGCAAATCTAATGATGCAGAGATCAAATAATGGGTCTTTTCAGTTAAAGAAAGCATCAAGGAGTGATATTTTATTGTCAGATCTGTGGGGTTTTGTCATGCATGTTTCTGATTTTTCCTATTTTGCCTGATTCTTACAAACACTTATACTTATGCAGATTATTAAAATGATTACATTGTAATAGGTTTAAACTTTTAAGATGACCTAGAAATGGACACTTCAACCAAGAGTTAACTTAATACCCAATGATTGAAATTTCAAGGTTGTCTTGTCATTATTTTAAATAACCTTGAAGCCACCCAAACAACTCAATGTAGAAGATCCATCTACATGACCCATGATAAATGATCAAATCAGGATATAGGACTAGGTTCTCTTGGGGATGTTTTCTGCAACTTCAAATCAGAATGTCTAAAGAAGTGGTAAAAGAATGTACTGGGGTTCAAATTTTCTTCAAAGGCTGAATGTTCCTGGACTTTTCCAAGTTTTTAATCAATGATCTGATTGAAAAGTGTTAATGAATACAACAGTCAAAATGTCCTGGGCCAATGTAAGTGAAATTTAAAATGTCCCACGCATGTATGTCAGAAATTGAGGGTCTTGGGTTAGGAACAGAACGAGGAACATTTAGGGGTGTTTTTGCTGCCTACTTTATATGACTTTCCATACATGGTATTTATACAGATGATATACCAATACTGTTTATTGCCACTTAACAAGGTACAAGTATTCGAATTTGTAACACAAAGTTGCAAGTGTTGTTGTGCTAAGAACATGTATAACCCCAGAGTCAAACAGGACGGTAATATCTGAATGCAACCAAAACTGTATGCCCCATCTGTAATTGCAAGCAAATTCTGATGAACAGACTAAAGAACAAATAAAAAGACTGTCAAACAGACATAAGCAGTCAGAAGGACAGATGGACAGAATGACAAACTGACAAAGTCTGACAAACAGAAGGACAGATGGACGGAATGGCAAACAGACAGACAGACAGACAAACAAACAAACAGACATACAGACTGACAAATTGAATAACAGAATGACAAACTGACATACAGACTGACAAATTGAAGAACAGACTGACAGACAAACAGACTGACTGACAAACAGAAGGACAGAATGACAAACTGATGGACAGAATGACTAACTGAGGGACAGACTGACAAACAGATGGAGAGAATGACAGACAGACAAAGTGATTTCTGCATACTGAGTGGGAGTACAAATATACCTTATTGAGTAAAATAAAATGACTAGTTGAAATTAATTAAAGACTTAAGCTATTTTTTCAAGATACCTCCCAAACAATATCCAACTGACACATAATGAAGTTCTGAAGATATAGGCATACATATGTACAAATATGAAAAAAAATGTCCTCCGAAACTCCTTCCTAAGTTCAACAAACTGGCTGCAATGATCCGTCTAAATACAATGAAATAAGATCCATTCTGCATCAAACTGACTTCTGTCTATAGCATAGTATACATAGTACAGAGCAATTAATCATATTTGATATATTTTTATTGATTTGTACATCCCATGTGAGTTGAGTCTTTAGAAATCTGGTAAAATTAAACATTAAATGTAACTCCAACTAAAAATCAGGAATTTCATGAAGATGTATTAGGGTCATTAATCCAGCAAAAGTCAAAGATAGTCCACCATCATGGAGACAGAGTTCAAACTGTTACTATTAAGGAACACAGTCAAATGTAACACACATGATAATCATGATGGTTTTTAGTGCAGACAGGAGTCCAAGTTGCTCATTTACTTTTGTTACTTTGTATGTATTATTTTAGTTACTTTATGTTCTTTGTTGTGTTTGTCTGTTTTCCATGTCTGGTCTTTGTCCCTGGATTACATTCTTTTGATTTCCTCTAGAATTTTGGTTCCCTTGATTACTCTTGCAGCATATGATAATCATATGTTGGTTTGAAGCACATGATAATTACATGATGGTTTGAAGCATATGATAATCACATGATGGTTTGAAGCAAAGTAATCTAAAGCAGCCAAATGTGCCACATATGATAATCATATGAAAAGAGAATTATATGATAATCATTTATATATGTTCAATGTACATATGATTATCATATGATGATCACATGATTATCATACGTTTATCTAAAACATATGATTCTAAAATATTTCCAAGCAAAAATTATCATATCATGAGAATCAAATGATAATTATATGACTATCATATTCATTTAGCATCATATAATTATCATACATTTCATATGAAGCACATTTGGCTGTGTACAGACTGACGGATTTAGACTCATTATATAAACTAAAATCTTTACAAAAATTTTGATCCACAGAATTTTCTATTCTTATTTGACCATTATTGTAAATACCTCTGGATGTTTAGTTAGAATTTTCAGGAAATGAATTCAGGACCAAATCTAATTTCACTGAAAATGACTGACAATCATATGAGCCTGCAATAGACTGGCCTGACTGATCTACTGATTAGTGGACCAATGCAATAGACTGGCCTGACTGATCGACTGATTGGTGGACCAATTGGGATATAGAATCAATAGACTGGCCTGACTGATTGACTGATAGGTGGACCAATTGGGATATAGAATCAATAGACTGGCCTGACTGATCGACTGATTAGTGGACCAATTGGGATATAGAATCCTCAACTTATAGACTTTGATTTCATGGGATTCAAAATAATTTAAAAGTGTTATTGTTCATTGGATACCAGTTTCCATGGCTTCAACAAATATCAAATTTCAAATGTGGTCCTTAATGAAACAGAAATTTCCAATTTTTGTATTTAACAAATCAACAAATTCAAAAATATAAACCCATAAAATAAAGTACAAGCACTTCCACTGTACCTTTCACTGCCAAAATCTTTGGTGGAGTGATCTAACAAATACTTCTTAATAAAATAGAAGGTACTCCCCACAGAAACCATCAAAGTAGATGTAAATAAGTTCTGAAGAGAATAGGAAGAATCTCAGATGGACTTTCAGCAATAAAAATCATATACGTATAATTTCACGAGCCAAAACCTTGTGCAAGTACATTAACAATATTCTATTTTATTAGTATTTCAATTTCTGGTCTTTTGTAAAGGACAGAATACTCAATGCCGAAATGTGACAATATTTGAGAACAATATTTAATTATATCATAAATGAAATATCAATCGGACTGAGAGTATGTTGATTTGTACCCTTCATAAAAAAATATCTGTACCCCATATTTAAAGGTCATGCATGTACCCCCAGATGCAAGAACTAGTGAGTGTGCTGAACTTGTACAAAAATTTTAATCTGTTATGAAGTTTGACTAATTCTCAGTCATTATACCTGAATCTTAGGTGGAGTTTGTTTGTTTGTTGGGGTTTAACGTCCGAGCAGCAATATTTCAGCTATATTCAGACGATGAAAATGAAATTAATGATAAACTGAACATGAAATGATGATGAAACGAAAAAGTGATGGGACAAAAGGACAATGGGGTCGACAAATTTTGATTGCCACCGGAAATAAGGAGAGGTGGATAGGGTCGGGCAATTTAGCCTCCTGTGGCGGAACCCTATGGTTCCTACTCCGGGAGAATACCACAGTAGGGTTCTTTAACGTGCGAGGAACGTGGCATCTTTCCCAACACGATGCACCACTATGGTTTGCGGTCAGATTTTTCGTATTATAGCCTGACAACCCCAGCATGTAACACGCCAGGGGTACCCCATTCCACCACATGGGGCACACATCCCAGATGCTCTGTGGGCAGAGCGCCCTAGCCCCCGGCTAAGGTTCTGAGCACTATTTAGTCGCATTTAAGACAAGCTTAGCGCTGCTACAGGCCTATTCTTTTAACACCCGGACCTGCACGGGGCCTTAGGTGGAGTAATACACCAATCATTATACCTGAATCCTAGGTGGAGTAATACACAAATCATTATACCTGAATCCTAGGTTGAGTAATACACCAACCATTATACCTGAGTCCTAGTTGGAGTAATACACTAATCACTGTACCTGAATCCTAGGTGGAGTTATACACAAAATATATCCAATTAACGTAGATACTTCTCTCAGTCATTATAACTGAATCTTAGAAGGAGTAATACACAAAATACATCCAATTAATGTAGATACTCCCCAGAGTGGTGATCAAAGTAGATGTAATAGATCTGATAGCAGGAAGTGAAACTTTGATCATCAAAATAATTCCAGTGATTTAATTGTTTAAACATATTGTAAACCTTCCCTACCAAGAGACAATCATGGGGCTTTGAATGGTTGATGTATATACATTTTATTGCATATCAGCCTGCATGGCTATAGACAGCAGATTTAATATCGCCCTCATGAGAATAGTTTAAAAAAAAACAGAAAATTTTGGTTTAGGATACACAGCAATCAGCAGAACCCTTAAATCCTTTGATCAGTCTGTGTTTCTGTGTTATTGGTTGCCAATGTAATCAGGTCCAGACCAGAGGAAAAACATTCCCAAACTACTTAAGTACCAGTCCATGTAACATTCAGACAGGAGCAGATTCATGCCAAAACCCATAAAATATAATTATATTTTTATTCAGAAACACTTACAGACCACATATTTACATGTATATATATATTTGGCCAATAAAATAAAATTTAAAAAGAAAACTGTCCAGGAAAAAATAAGTATTGTTTTTTTTTTAAGTCTTGGAAAAGATACTGCAAAATTTATCATGAGTTTCAAGTTTATACATGTACAATAGTACTGGTAGGGTATAATATAATGTACTACAAAATATACCATTGTTATGTACATGTACATGTGAGTGATTACATCTGAAAAATTACGTAATCAAATAATTTGTTCTTAAACAGGATGTTAGAAAGACTGTTTACACAGTTAACGACTTATGTCATCGTGCATTCTTGGTCATGTTTTTTTCCTGAACCTGCTTTTAACGGTGATCAAAATAAGCTGTGAGAAATGATATATTTTGTATTTTTCTTACAATATACACTGAACACCACTACATGTATATCAACATAGCTGCATGTTGTCTTAAAAAATGCATGAAATGACAAAAAACAATTCCAGAGGTCTGGAAAATGTCATGATTAGGCCAAAAAAATTTAATATGTTTCCTGCTATCCTACCTACCCTAGTTTTAAGTGCCTACCCTAAACATTTTATTGCCATTTTGGCTCAAGTACCCTTGAAGTCTACATTATTTGCTCATGAAATCTATGAAAAATAGCTACAATGTAATAAAAGATACATGTAGCATTTAACTAATAACTTTACTGTAAATTTGATTCTCAAATGCTTAATGCAGAGCTCTTAAACAATTCACATCATGTAAGCTCACCACTAAAACCTGGTACATCATGTACATCTATAATACATATAGTACAAGTCCTTCAATAATCCCTGATCAATATCAACAGAAACAGATACTACCAGTCATAATTGTGTTTATAAAAAGATAAGGAGCATATATTTTCTTTACTTTCCTCTCAAGCAGGATCAATTAAAGTTATGTTTATTATATTTATATTTTATATAAATAAGCAGGTTAATTGATCAAAACAAGATACAGCAAGTATTTGCTATTGTTTATGTATACAAAGCTGTAAAATCTTCATATGAACAAATTGGAAATGTTTAATTTCTGAAGGCAAATATAATAAAAATCTTAGTGTCTGGTGAAATTTAAGTAGTGCAACTTGTATTCCTACAAAACCCAGTAAAATGTAATTCCCCAATAGAATTAGAATAAGAAAACTATGTATACTGAATTACAAGTTTCATATCATGTATGGAATTTGTTTGGCGAATGATTCAATATCTTATAACAAATACATGTACATTTTGAAAAAGGCCAAGAAAAAAATTTTGTCAGTTTAGATTACACTGAATGAAAATTAGAGGATGTAGGTAAAATTTCATATGTTTCAAGTTATTTTATACATGTACAGACACTTCCATATACAAAAATATATGAGGGCATTTCTTAACTATAATAGTGATGAATTGAAATATAAGAGTTTAGCTGCATTTCATCATGTTCGTTAAAACAAATACCAAGAAGAATGTTCTGGAGTACACAGAAAAAATAAGGTATTAGTAGGGTAAGTAACTTAAACAGACATATCTTTTTTCTTAGCTTGAAATAAACAGAAAAAAGATATTGACGTCAGTACAGTATAGTACATTTTTAAAACAAAAAGGCCACACAAACAAAATGTAAAGATACCATTTGTCATTGTGTGTGTAGTTGCCAATATCAAATTTTTGGCACACAATATTCTTTACGTTTTGTCATGTCAAAGCCTTGTCAATCAAGGGCAACAACTCTGCCAACAATGACTGAACAGCACTGCAACTTCATTATTTGGTCTACAAGTACTGTGAAAAGTGAAAGGATATATATAGATTTCAATTATTCAAGAAGAAAAAAACAATTGATGATACATGTCACAGGTTGGTCTCAAGGGCACGGAGAACCTGGGAGTTGAATGATGTTTCAAAGTCCTTTTTTATATTATCCAGATATATAGATACATGTAGATAGGGTGTTGAAGTACCTCCCCTTCTCTAATGATAGCCTGGACCCTTCCCCTTTTTACAAATTTTAGAATCCTCTACTACATGATGACAATCAATCTTTAAGATATATATTCTCTTATGGAAATGATGTTTCAGCACTAAACAGACATACATGTAAACATCTGATTTTCATGATTATACAATCAAACCTCTCTGCTTCAAAACCCTTCATAAGATTCAATGTATAGATTAGCTAGTGTTTCAAGTTGATCCAGGTTCAAAATGCATTTAAGCAAGGATTTATATATATATCTATATATAACTCCTTGCTGATACCAAAGGATTTCAAAAGTAGCAGGTTGTAACTGTAATTGTTCACATTTCAATAAATAAAAGTTATCCCAATTGAACAATCTGATCACCCATAGGCCATACACACGCTGGCTGCTGATACGTTCAAGAGTAAGTTTCAGCAATTTACACGTGACAAGCCACAAACATACCCATTACTACTTATCCTGGTTTTAAACTGAAATATGAAACCACCCAAACAAACTATTATCAGACAGATTCGTCACTATACCAAGTTGACATGAGTCATCCGGTCAAAAACCCAAAAACCCCGGCTCGCTTACCGTCTCTGTTTTTGACTTTATCTCCATTACAACGAATTTCAGTAGCCATAATATCCGTGTGGAAACTAAAGTAACGGTTTAAATTTTATGACAATGCAAGACATTCTTTAAAAGTCTTATATTCCATTGTTCCGAGAACCCTTTTCTTATTTTCGATTTTCTGTCAATAAGTCCATTCGGAAGCTATCTTACTGTTCATTCGTAACATTAGAAAAGTAAAAAAGCGCGGGAAGTTTAACTTCCTATTGCGTTAACCACAGATTAGCAACATAACAAAAAAAACGCCGCAAATACTGAATAAGGCAAATGCATGTGAAAGTGTATCGGTTTTGTTTAAATAAAAGGTATTGGAGACAGTTTTAACCATATGTATCAACACATGACGCAGAAAGTCAAAACCCCACCGAACTGACTATATTATTTCACCACGTGAATTTCACTTAGTAATGTTTTCTTTACTTGAAAAGACCTTTATTGAATTTCTGCATTACTTTATTTGCCCAGAATTTGTTCTATGGAATGCTAGAACAATGAGGTGTTTGACAGAGTTATTTGCCCTGGAAATGTTCATTTTTATTGTGTTTAGAACAATGAAATTATAACTCAATTTACCAAAACCACATGAGAAAATCTTGTCTTTTCTCCTTGATTCTAATGTTTCAAATAGTCAAATTAGAAATTCAAACTGGTGGTTTTTTCCATATCATGTGAATTTCACCCACTGCCTGATTCTCACAAAGACTGCATGAAATCGAAGCTATGTTGAAACAGGGAGGATATTGTCGTGAGGTTCTGTTTGTATATGCACCATTCATTCGAATGTCAATTTTCTTTTCATGAATGTAGAAATTGTCGTTTTGTGATGAAATTGCAATTTCCACATTGATATGTTCAGAGCTAGCTTTCAGTAACAGCGAGCGTTCTGTGATTGTCTTTTAGTGTTCTCAGTTGTCGATGTGGTTTATGTTGAGGTATTATTCCATGGAGAGAATTTGATGTATTATTATTAAACGATTTTAATGGCTAGTTTGTTGTATATTTCATTTTCTTAAATTTATGTGGGATAGTTAAGGACTTATAAAAGTACATTTGCACTTTATGCGCCTGTCCACACTCGGATGTTGGTGATTATTTTAAGCACACAAATGATGCGCTTTTTTTTTTTTTTATTTTAATGGTCTTATTGTGTCATTATATTACTTTTTATACGCCCGTCAAAGACGGGACGTATTATGGTATACTGTTATCCGTCCGTCGTCCACACTTCGGATCGTAACTCAAAAACGCTTTTACCATTATCTATTGACGTAAGCTCTCTTTCGATTTTTTTTTAAATTTCAGATTTTTCGTTTCCGTGTTATGAATTTTGTTTACTTAAAAGGGGGGGATTTTCAAGTTTTCGGACAATAACTCAAAAACTCTTTCACCAACTCTCATGAAACTTTGGTGACTTGTTCATATCTATTGACATAAGCTCCCTATTGATTTTTATAAATTTCAAATGTTTCAATTCCGTGTTATGAATTTTTATACTTAAAAAAGGGAAGATTTTCAAGTTTTCGCACACTTGCTCAAAAAACACTTTGACTAACTTTTATGAAACTTTGGTGAATCGTTCATATCTGTTGAAGTAAGCTGCCTTCCGATTTGTATAAATGTCAAATTTTACGTTTCCGTGTTATGAAGTTTTACTCTTTAAAAAAAGCCGGAAACGGCCAAGGAAGTTTTATTCGTTGAAAAATCGTTTCAAACAGACCATTTGTTATGATGATCGACTAATAAATATAAAAGGTACTTGGTAACCTTGTCAGAAAAGTATGTTTTAAACAAGATAGAAGTGTATGGGTAATAAAATCTAGACTAGAAACTTGAGGTAGCCTTAATAGTGCCAAATTTTTTGTGCATTTTTTATTTATTTATTTATTTTTTTTTTTTGGGGGGGGGAGGGGTATTAGCAGTATTTCTAGTTGATCATATAAATTCATTAAAAGCATAAGGATAAGTTAAAAGGGCAACGGGTTTGGCTATGAAGAATTGCCATCGTTCAGTTACCTTGAATTGTACTACTTTGGTTTTCGAAACCTTCCATAGCTTATTTAAAGGTATGTTTACATTTACTAAAAACTTTTTTTGCTGGAAGTATTTCTGAGAAAGTATTTACTATTTTGTATTTGGTTTATTTGCTGGTGCATTTGTTACGTTTCATTATAAATCATTTTTCATACATTTTTTATTATTATAGATTCACAGATCAGACATATTTCTACACTATTTTTGAAGTAGGTAGCCAAAGAATACTGTTGACCACATTTATTGAAAAAAAACATTTTTCTTCTATTTTATCAAAAAATACATTTAATTGGAGGAAAGCATATTCCCCAAAAAGTTCTTTTTATATTAACAAATGATGTTTACTATTTTTTATCCTTTCTAAATATTCTAAAACATGGTGATATTTGTCAATGGCGTGTGTATTGTCAGAACTGATAGTTTGATTTGAGAAATAGTCATTTGTTGATCTTCATGTGATTAAATGACCATATTACCCCCGACTGCGCCTCGGATTTTCTTGTCCAAAATATATGAAAAAAGATGTATCTAATAACCTGTTGAATTTCAATAAGTTTTTGGCTTAATTCTGTATGCCCGTAATATTAGGTTTGAGTTATCTTTCTTTACACGTTCTTCGTTAGTTTGTACAAGAGAGTTGGAATACCTCCCCTCCAACTGTGTGCGAAATATAGAAACGATCGAATGAGCAAGTGATAGACAGGACCTTTCCTTTTTTTATGAATTCCTGGATACCACCCCATCCAAATTTTGTAGAACGTCTGAATATCCGCTCCTGATTTTAATCATGCTAGTAATATAAAATTGTCTTAACAAAACACCCTCCTTGTATATTTAGTTCATTACAAATTACACAATTCATGTACTTCAATGCTGTTATAATTGTTATTTACAATCATTAAATGTTTTGTGTCCCTGTTATAAGATATGTCGTTCGGAAAATTTATTCCATCCTTTTCGTCTAGAAGTATATGGTACTTTAAGCCATTAGATGATATTTTGTAAATATTATGCTACTTGCTTTCGGCTAGCTACAGGAAAACGTCTCCGTTGCTGCCCACCGCTATACCTTCAGGGCGCTTCTTAAAGGGGACATGACCAAAAAAAATAATAAATATTTAACGTTTATATTTATAAAAAAACTAGAGTATGTTTAGACACGAGTATAACAATTTTTTTCTCATAAGGTTAGCGCTAAATGAAGTTAAAATGATTTATTTGTGTTATCACGATGACCTAATTAATATGCATAAATGAAAACTAGAAGTAACACACACTTACCATATATGGAAGTGCTACGTCATTGATTTTTAATCTCCATATGGGTGCATTGAAAATGTATACACGTGCCCGAAAAAAATCTTCAAAAATAGCTTGTATATATAATGCAGAGTGGTTCAATGATCTGTGTATGGGTCCGATAATCGTGTTTAGAAAGTAAGAAGACTAAAGTTTTTTTTCGTTTTCTCTCAACTTTTCATATTCGTTAGGCGTGGCGAAAATACAACTACTTTGCACACTATTTTTTGGACAGGAGGGTGCAACAAAAAAATAGTGACACCCTGTATATTGTTCGTTCTTTGCCGCTGGTTATATTAATTAACAAGCCCGGTATACTTAATTATGGCCAAGAGAAAGCGTGGGCGGCTTCGTAATCTTTACGTGGTTCGTTGCCTCGTGACACAGGTGTATGACTTCGATAATTTAAATAAAATTGCAATACTTTTGAAATAAGACAATTTATATGGAGAATTTGACACGATGCACAATTTATAAAAGGCGACCCTAGTTTAAGGGAGCTTTTCTGATACGAACAATATTTTTTATAGGTCTGTTAAAATATTTAATTTTAGCAATTTAACAGATTTGGAACATGAGGAAGCTTCAGCACGAAACCTTTATGGGTTCTCAAATAGAATTATCAAAAACCAATGAAAATAAACATATTCGTATTATTCTATAGCTGTAATTGCGAAGTACTGGTACACTTGACAGGAGTACGTAAAAGGGGTGAAATCAATATTTTCCTTGACGATCGAGATCGGAACAGTTTAAATCTTATAATGTGAATTTAATTTACTTTACGTAAAAAAGTTCAATCGAACATGACAGAATATAATGAAATATTTCTATGTAATCTTCGAAATGAAGTGGTGACATCTCTCTGTGGAGTCTAGCTAGTCTTCACATATGTAAAAGTTAAATATTCTTGTCATTGTTTATCGTTTTCTTCTCGAAGTAGTTTAAATTGATACAACTGTAAGTATCTATTCGCTGACAAACCAAAACTTTCAATATTTTCACTATCACTTGAAGAAATCACGTAAGAAGTGCAGAAGCCACGCATTTCAACCACTCGATCTATGACTTGAGTACCAATTAATGACGTAGCACGGTCACGTGACTACATTGCTAATTAAAATTTGTATGGCTTGGGTCATCGTCGACTTAGAATCAATACATGTATATCTTCAATTAAACGACGTAAGCCTCTACAATGGACGTTTTTATGATATTTATCAGGTGTAATAAATCAAATTAACCAACAAGTGAAAAAATATTTTTTTTTGTATCATGTCTCCTTTTTTTCGCCCATTATAAATTTCACTGGAATCGAGGCTGCCATAGTAAAAGCTCTCATTGACACATTGAGAAATAAACTGTACATCTTTGTCGGTTTTCTGCGTGCACATAATTACGCCCCTATCGTCTAATTTTAGAATGTCCGTTTTTATACTTCCAGCTAATAGGTTTTTTTTTTCTTATCACGACTGGATACTCCATAACAACCATTTTCTTTGGTGTGGTGTACTGTCCGACTGTTATGTAAGCAATTTTTAATTCGGAAAAGTGTATGCTGAATACAGCTAGATTTCGTGTTGTCAACTAAATCTACACCCTATGGTATATGTTCAAGATTAGTGACGAATAAGGAGGGGTCATCATAAGATGCCAATAATAACTTTGTGTTTGATAAAAAAACAACCTCTCGAAACGTTTACAGTTGGTTTTAATGTTGACGTTGGAAATGAAAAGCGTTGAATTGCGCTTTAACACTTTGAAGTGGTTTCTGTTCTTGGCTCACCTTCTGTAGAAGTAATTTAACCAGTTGATGTTCTGTTACAGATAACTGACCGAAGGACTGTACCTGTTTTCTTAAGCTTTGTAATTTGGCGTTTATTTGGAACTTGATTTGTGGGACCATGAATTGGTTAGTTACTTCAGATTCAAGTTGGTCCGTTTTATGACCCATTGACCTGATAACTTGGAAGAAATCTTCTCTTGCTCTGAGGATGTAAGATATATAATTCGCGACTGTACGCCAGTTTTCTTCGCTTGGCATTCTTTCATTCCCTTGTCATTCAATTTACTACACAATTGATTGAATTGTGTAAATGTTAAGATCCCGATCATGACCTACCTGTTGTAATGAAGTAATACTTGTAATTTGCAATGGTTGGACGGACAACATGAGTCATAGACTACACGCACTGTCAAGCGAGAGGGCAGATATTAAAATATACCTTTATATTTATATAGCCAAGGTGGCCGAGTGGTCCAGGGCGCTGGACTTTGTGCAGGCGGTATTGGCATAGATGTCACAGCGGCGCGAGTTCGAGACCCACAGAGAGAACGACATATTTTTTTGGTTTTTTGTTTTTGCTTTATATTTTGACTGTTTTATTTTGTTTGGTTGTTCATTTTTGTTTGTTTGTACTTTTTCACGACTAAAACGTCAAATTACTGTAATAACATCTGGCGATGTGGTTTTATTGAAGCCCCCCAGGCCAAGGACTTTATATTATATGCTCTCTACCCAGACTTATCCGTATAGTATATATATTGCTGCAGCTAAGTATTATCCTGACTAATTTATTTTCATGAAAGTTTTTTGATCAGTAAAATTAAGGAAACTAAAAAAAACTCCAGCTAGCCTGCGAATTTCCAATTCAAAATGAAAACTGTGGTTATACTGTGGTTATCTATCATGATTTATATTAATAATATAAACATCTGTGACGCGTATTTTAAATGTTTAATTTGTTCCTATTGTTTACTACCGTACCTGGTATTTATTGTGTTCCTAGGGTTTCAGAGCTCCGAAAATCAGTTCATACAGCTCCATAGTTTAATTTTCCTTTTTTTTTACTTTAGAACGATGCCCTATCTCGGAATGGAGATTTTTTTAAATTTTTGTTTAATTTGGCTGATCAGAATCACTTGCGTTGACCAATTTTCAAACTAAAAAAAAATCTGGATCCTCGACATCCAATCGGAACTACTCGGCCATTTTCGCTACACTAAAAATAACCTCAGATATAGAAAGGATAATTCTCTTTGATAAATTTGCCGGAATTGTAGCCATACGTGACTTAAAGTATTTCTATCACCAGGTGGGGCTAAAACATTCGGTTAGATATCATTAAAAATAAAGAATAATAACTCTCTCAAACATTTTTAGCGCGAAGCGATGAGCTAAGAAAAAAAAGTAATGGTTAAAATTTTAACCAGTAAAATTATGATTTTAGAATTAATCAGATCGGTCAAATCCCGACAGATTCCTCCGCCTATTGCCTCCGAGGTTTTTCTTTTGTGTAACTAGAAAGGCCGAGGACTTCCGATTGCCTTAACCAGGAGTGGTCCCCTGAAACGTACATTAATTTTTTACTTGAAGACACAACACATACATGTACATTATTAAGTATACATGTGAATGTAAACAAAAAGGGCCAAAGGTGGTAATGTAGAACTTCACGTACTGTACTATAGCTTCATTCTTGATTTCAATCGTTGTATGGCAATCGTATCTTAAAATTGGATTGGAATACAATATGATAATATAACTAATGAAGGGTTCTTACATACTCACAAGATGACAAGTTACGATTTTGAAATAGGTTCTATGCAAACTTTATGCTGCACCAGTAGTAAAACATCCA
This sequence comes from Perna viridis, assembly GCA_037379345.1. NCBI lineage: Eukaryota > Metazoa > Mollusca > Bivalvia > Mytilida > Mytilidae > Perna > Perna viridis. The sequence goes on from CM074523.1 coordinate 21,013,719, forward strand.
ATCACCAACCTGATCAACATGACTTTTGAAACTTTAGTTTTTCCAGACAAATTAAAAATAGCACAGATATTACCAATTCACAAGGAAAACAGCACACTAGAAAAAGGAATCTACACACCAGTTCGTGTACTACCAACCATTCATAACTTTATGAAAGAGCTATTGAATCTCAGATATGTGAATTTTTTAACCAGATTTAACATTTTCTTGTCTGCTTTTAGACCTGGCTACAGTTGTCTAGATATTTTGATAAAAATTATTGAAGTAAATATTTAGATAAACAAGTTCACTGCTGCTATATTGATTGATCTGTCAGAGGCATTTGATTGTCTACCGCATGATCTGCTTCTGTTGAATTTGAAAATATATATCTTGGTTTGTCTGAAAAAGCCCTATCATTATTAAACATTTATCTTAGAAACAAGAAGCAGTGTGTTAAAATTTGTTCTATTTGCACATTTATAAAGGCGTTCCATAGGGGTCAATTTTGGGACCGGTCCTTTTTAATATCTTGATTAACGTTATATTTCACTTTATTTCGATAAGTGACTTATATACTACAGTATGCTGATAACAATACTTCATCGTGTAGCAGCAATGATCTACAAGATATTGTAAACACTCTGGAACAGGAGAGTAGTATTTTAATCAAATGGTTCTCAGATAATCATATGAAAGCCAATCCTGACAAGTTTCAGGCTATTGCGATTGGCAGTAAGACTCAAAAAGAGAACCTTACTTTTAATTTAGATGGAAATGATATCCTCTTTCAAAAGGATGTGGTAAATCTACTTGGTATAACATTTGATTTTAAATTGAACTTTGATAGCCATATCTCTAATGTATGTAAAAAAGGCATAACAACAATTAAATGTATTAAGAATTGGTAATCATCTCAGTAAACTTGGTAAACTTACAATATATTATTATTAATACCAGCAAATTTCAATTATTGTCCATTGGTATGGCATATTTGTAATGAAAACTGTACAAAAAAGTTAGAACAAGATTCAAGAACGAGTCTTACACTTTATTTATAATATGATTACAGTACATATGAAGAGTTGTTAATAAAGTCTAAGATGCAATCCTTAAGAGTCAGACGATTAAGAGTTTAGGTATACATGCATATAAAATAATAAACAAGCTTACTCCTGTATACTTACATGATATGATAACTGTTAAAATAAGTTCTTACTCTTTTAGGTATACAAACTTGGTGAACATACCAAGAGTGAACACAACCAGGTATGGCCTGCACTCTCTCAATTATTGGGCTGCTAAACTACGGAACCAACTTCCATATGAATTAAGAGGGGACATGGGACTTGATCAATTTAAAAGTTTGATAAATGACTGGGACGGGGAGGGATGTTCTTGCTCCTTTTGCCAATAGTTTGGCTTATGTTATGTCGTAAATTTTGTGGTCGGAGCGGAGAGGTCGAGGGCATGGCATGGCTCCAAGAGATGTCGACTGCCTCCCCGTCCGACACGTTAATATGACCTCTATCTTTTCGAGTGACATTTTGTTTGTTGGGGAAAACTAGTTCATGGTAGAGTCTTGGTGGAGCGGTGGTGGTTTCTTGCTATGACTCTGGTATACGTGTATTTTTGTTTTGTGTCCGTTGCCCATCGGACACTGCATGCTTTCGAGGCTGGCCTGGTAAATAAAGATGTTAAGTTTTTACTCTTTATTGTCCTGAACGTACACAGTGATCAAAATATATTTTTCTTATAATTTAAGCTTAATACTATGTATACTTTTATTTATTTGATTAATATACTTTTTCGTTTATTTATTTTGATAAATAAGAATTTAATTATTTACATAGTTGCTTTAAATAAAACTTCAACTAAAAACTTTATTTCTAAAATTCTAATTATAAAAGTTAGAAATAAAATATCAAATTTAAATTGTTCACGTACCTGGTAAATAAAGATATTAAGTTTTTACTCTATTGTCCTGAACGTACACAGTGATACCAGGGCTGGGTTGAGCTCCCTTAAAAACCCAGTATCACGTGCTGTCGGACCTGTCCTTTATTTGCCAATGAAATCTCTTAATTTTATTTAATTTCCAAAGATGAATATTCATAACGCCTTAGTACAGGAAACGTTTGGTTATGTAAGATTACGTTTACTCAAACTTACTTTATCTTTTTATGTCTGATACTGTTTAAATTTATTTATCCTTAAACAATGGAAACTATTACCTAAAGCAATTAAATATATTTTGCTAATCTCTATGAAGTGTCAGTTGTTTACATAAATTATTAGCAAGACAATTGAACAAGTACCAAAGAATTCAAACCTATCTAGTCTATCATCACATATTACGTATTATTTAATGTTACAAAAATTTCTTTCTTTCGGCTAAATTTACGAGTATGTTAAGACATTATCAATTTACTTAAGCTAAAATGCAATTTTATTTATTTTTAATTTTTGCTGAATCATATAGAATTTTACTGCATCACACTTACCCAATTGAAAAATGCAACATCATCTCCCTAAAATCTTTCTTTTATTATTCTAATTTTGCTGGAATGTTAACTTTAATGCTGTTAGCTGCTTAGGAACATCTGCTTTCAAATCTAGTTTGCATTACAACTGTATAAAACAAAACAAAATGTCTAAAAAACGAAGTAAACTCAATATTTATTTATTACACTGTTACTACTATGATTCCAGCTCTGAACTTGGTTATTTAACTATTAACCAAAGAAAAATTTAGAATTGTATCAAGCTTGAATGTTGTGTTTATGCTTTTCTAATTAAATTGCTGATGGTTCTACCTCTGCGGTCGTATCAAACTGCAAACCGGGAACCTTTACACTCCTTGTTGAATTAGAATTGGTTAGTATTAAATTGCATCATACTTGCAAATGCGAACATCAACAAAAAGGATGAAACTCGATGGAATTTTGATTGTGGGAACTATAGTATTTAAACATGTACATGCTAGATAGATTAAATAATATTAATAAGAAAGAGGTGTGAGATGCATCCTTTCAGCCATACAGAAAGATTCAGGTCTATACCAGATTTAATGTGGTGGAGTGGATATTTTGTATATTACAGTTTTTATTTTTATCTTTGTATTTCTGATAAATAAATAAATTTATTTAATTATATAAATTGCGTTCATTCTTGCTATACATGTGTATTGCATTCATTGTCATGAATGGTCAGAGATCATTCCATGCCTCAGTGATTCCAGCTCTAGTTTACTATATGTTGATTTCAAGGTTGAGTGCATTTTTATAGCAGGTGCTGTCTATTCCTATACTCTTAGGTTTTATCATTCTATTTTGGGAAAACTCTGATTGTTTGTCTTTTTATTGGTTCATTTTGGTCATGTGTCACATTTGGAGGGAAATTCTATTGTTTCTTTCTTTTGACAGCCAGATTTGTGATTGATTGGCAGCTTTATTAATTTTCTTTGGTTTTCTGCATTTATTTCTAGTGGACAACTTTTCTATATTTAAGGTTAGTTATCCTTTACTTATGTTCTTGTCTAAAGTTTCATATTCCACAGTTTTATTTATAAAAATCATTAATTTTATCGAATAAAAAACAGTTAAATATTTAAAATACTTAAAATCATAAAAAGGCTAAATTTAGAGATCAAAAGATTAAAATAACAGATAAATCATATTTTTCATTATAAACCCGTTAACTTTGACTACAATATGTTCTAATTGGTAAATGTATATAGTTTTATGTTGAATATTGAAATGATCAAAGACTACTCGAAATAGACACAGTACTTATGATAGTTATTTTTGTTACAGCTTGTACTTATTGATGAGCTGATGATGTAGATCCCACATTTGTGACTACTTTTTCTGAGGAGAAGACCTTATACATGGTAGGTTGTGTTGCATGTTGTTATTTACATGTATTTTTGTGCTAAGTGTCTTCAGCATGATTTGCTTATATGTGCATTTTAACAGCTTATTTGTCTTGTCAATGCATATGTTTTATTAATAACTTGTATTTTCAAAAGATGTGCATTATTAATTAACAGATGTGCTTACTTTTGCTAACCACATACTTTATGCAGTTTATATTTCATAATATTGAAAAAGTAGAAAACTAGTACTTATTTCTATCGACTATGAGACATACTTGTAATTTTGGCAGATTTGCCTACTTGAGTGCTAGAGTTATCTTTATTAGTACTGATTATATGTATTTTACTTGCAGGGTTACTAGTATATATTTATATATTTATACATTGTTACTGTTGATATGATTGGTTGGAAATACAATACACATCTAGAATCAACGCCTTGAGTTTTATTTATCCCTAAATGGTGCTACAACCATTAGGTTACAGGCACGAGACCGCAATTAATTTTCAAGTGCATTTCAGTATACACATTTGAGCAGATTAAAACAATTCCACCGGCGCAAACTGAATAAAACTTCTCTGGCCTAAAGATATGTACAAACAGGATTTTATATATAAATTGTAGAAAATTTTACCATCATTTTCTGAAATTAATACATATAATTCGGAGATGGGGTAAACATGACAAATGAACTGAGTTAAAAGTCCTAAATTTTAACCTTCTTCCTCTGAACCAAATCACAACTTTAAGTCAGATTTGATTATTGAAAAAAAATCCCATGTAATTTTAACCTATTTTCTACCAATTAGAGGCAAAACTTCAGCAAATAAGTTTCCAGTAAAAATATGAAAAAATGTGGAAGGTACCTACTACCAAAGTTGGAACTATATTCGTATACAACGAAAACCAAGGGGAATTAATTGTGTTCTCGTACCTATTAGATCAATAAATGTGCTCAATTTGAATACAAACTGCATTCATGTCAAGATGAACCTTTTTTGACTTCTAGTACAATAGACATGCATGTACATGTAAACAGTCTAAAACATGTATTTATTCAATAAAGAATATAAATATTGCATAAGACCATGAGACCATGGTCTTTGGTCGATATCTCCTACAGAAAGGTCTGTTAAAATACAAAGGAGAATTTATGATAACCACCATATTTGGCCCTCCTATTCTAAGAAAAATAAGTTTGATGTATATGAAAATCATGTGACTTGTAATGTTTACAAGATGATTGAATTGTTTCAAAACGATTTTAAATTTTCACCATCTCATCCAATTTTAAGTAGGAGAAAACCTGCCAAAAATAAAAATGCCAATTTTCAATGCTATAGTATTGTTACTTTCAAGGACCTTTGCAAATCTGACCCAGGGTTATCTTGACTGTTATAGACTCCTATCAAAGTAACATTTTAAAAAGAAATCATAAACAATATTTTTGGGAGAAGTTTGCTGAGACACTCAAAAATTGAAAAAAAAATATGCAAAGTGTCCAATTTTACATAAAATTTGCTGATTTGCTTGATTTTCACATAAAATTTCCAATCATGGAAATATAACATGCTTATAAATGTGGTAGAACATTCTTTAATCATTAATTTAAAGAATTTTAAACAAAATAAAAAACTTGTCCATGTCAAATTTCTAATTTCAAGTCAAGCCAAATGTAAGCCTTAGTGTACCTAATCCCTCATACATCTATAGGACTGTGAGAAAACAAATGTAAAGATATATTACTTCATACAATTATCTGTTCCATGTAAAGCTTATTATTTGAAAAATATGGCACATCAAAAGTCATGCTGCCATGTTACAAAGCAGTGTTGTATTTGTTTTTCAGACAATGATTCATGAACACTGCCTGCTTCTTACAAAGAAGTTGTCAATTAAGTTTTAATATAACTGATCAAAAAGAATTGGTAGGTATAGTTAAATAGAATTTAATTATGAAGCCATGTCTGATTTTTGTTCCTCTGAAATCAATCATATTGACTGCATCAACTGTTGGAGTATTAATGTAAAGATTACAATGATGTGATTACTTCCAAAGGCTACAAATTCACTTTCATGGTTGTAAATTCGTTGATGCAGACTAAAACACAAGGAATATTATGTTCACGCATAAATGCTTACTCAGTGTTCAAGCTAGAAAACAAGAGCAGAAACCAAAAGCATGAAAACTGACTGACAACTAAGTTATAGCCCAAACTTTTTGATGTTATTGGGTAAAAATAGGGCATCTAATGGGACATTAAATGATTCAATACCGCAATAAAAAATGTGCGTGTTTGCTCTGTATTTTATGAAATTCAATAAATGTAAAGTTTGAATAAGATCCTTAAATACCTTTTTAAGCTATCGTCTAGGAAACAGTTGGGGAACAGGCTGACAGACAGACACACGGATGGCTGATGTACAGACGGATGGACAGATGGATGGATGGATGGATGGATGGATGGACAGATGGGTGGGTGGATGGATTGATGGACAGACGGATGGATGGACGGACGGATGGACGGACGAGTGGATGGATTGATGGATAGACGGGTGGATGGATTGATGGACGGACAAGTGGATGGATTGATGGACAGATGGGTGGATGGACTGATGGACAGACGGATGCATGGATTGATGGATGGACAGATGGAGATGGCGGATGTAAAGACTGATGGGCGAATAGGTGGATGGATTGATGGACGGATGGATTGATGGATGGATGGACGGATGGGTGGATGGAATGATGGACAGACGGATGGAAGGATGGACGGACAGGTAGATGGATTGATGGACGGATGGATTGATGGACGGATAGGTGGAAGGATTGATGGACAGACGGGTGGATGGATTGTTGTACAGATGGACAGATGGATGGACGGAAGGATGGACGGACGGATGGGTGGATGGACTGATGGACAGACAAGCAACTTAATGCAAGGTATCATATAATAACAATGAAATTGAAAAAAATCAAAAATTTAAATAAACACATGATATATAGTGAGAAGTGCAATATCTACTTGATACTCTATTACCACATTAAACAGTATAAAATATATTTTGACATTTAAGTGTCAGTCTCTGTAAGAATCAGACAGTAGATGAAACATGCTATGAAAAAAAAAACCACCATTTTGATAGTATAATTTGACTATTTACATCATCTGAATCAAGGAAAACAAACAAGATTTTCCACATCATGCTGGACCATTGAGTTACAATATCATAGAAATGCACTGGAAATGAACATTTCAATGATAACTCTGACAAAAACCTCATTTTTCTAAGATTCTACTGAAAAATTTCTGGGCAAATCTAATGATGCAGAGATCAAATAATGGGTCTTTTCAGTTAAAGAAAGCATCAAGGAGTGATATTTTATTGTCAGATTTGTGGGGTTTTGTCATGCATGCTTCTGATTTTTCCTATTTTGCCTGATTCTTACAAACACTTATACTTATGCAGATTATTAAAATGATTACATTGTAATAGGTTTAAACTTTTAAGATGACCTAGAAATGGACACTTCAACCAAGAGTTAACTTAATACCCAATGATTGAAATTTCAAGGTTGTCTTGTCATTATTTTAAATAACCTTGAAGCCACCCAAACAACTCAATGTAGAAGATCCATCTACATGACCCATGATAAATGATCAAATCAGGATATAGGACTAGGTTCTCTTGGGGATGTTTTCTGCAACTTCAAATCAGAATGTCTAAAGAAGTGGTAAAAGAATGTACTGGGGTTCAAATTTTCTTCAAAGGCTGAATGTTCCTGGACTTTTCCAAGTTTTTAATCAATGATCTGATTGAAAAGTGTTAATGAATACAACAGTCAAAATGTCCTGGACCAATGTAAGTGAAATTTAAAATGTCCCACGCATGTATGTCAGAAATTGAGGGTCTTGGGTTAGGAACAGAACGAGGTACATTTAGGGGTGTTTTTGCTGCCTACTTTATATGACTTTCCATACATGGTATTTATACAGATGATATACCAATACTGTTTATTGCCACTTAACAAGGTACAAGTATTCGAATTTGTAACACAAAGTTGCAAGTGTTGTTGTGCTAAGAACATGTATAACCCCAGAGTCAAACAGGACGGTAATATCTGAATGCAACCAAAACTGTATGCCCCATCTGTAATTGCAAGCAAATTCTGATGGACAGACTAAAGAACAAATAAAAAGACTGTCAAACAGACATAGGCAGTCAGAAGGACAGATGGACGGAATGACAAACTGACAAACAGTCTGACAAACAGAAGGACAGATGGACGGAATGGCAAACAGACAGACAGACAGACAAACAAACAAACAGACATACAGACTGACAAATTGAATAACAGAATGACAAACTGACATACAGACTGACAAATTGAAGAACAGACTGACAGACAAACAGACTGACTGACAAACAGAAGGACAGAATGACAAACTGATGGACAGAATGACTAACTGAGGGACAGACTGACAAACAGATGGAGAGAATGACAGACAGACAAAGTGATTTCTGCATACTGAGTGGGAGTACAAATATACCTTATTGAGTAAAATAAAATGACTAGTTGAAATTAATTAAAGACTCAAGCTATTTTTTCAAGATACCTCCCAAACAATATCCAACTGACACATAATGAAGTTCTGAAGATATAGGCATACATATGTACAAATATGAAAAAAAAAAATGTCCTCCGAAACTCCTTCCTAAGTTCAACAAACTGGCTGCAATGATCCGTCTAAATACAATGAAATAAGATCCATTCTGCATCAAACTGACTTCTGTCTATAGCATAGTATACATAGTACAGAGCAATTAATCATATTTGATATATTTTTATTGATTTGTACATCTCATGTGAGTTGAGTCTTTAGAAATCTGGTAAAATTAAACATTAAATGTAACTCCAACTAAAAATCAGGAATTTCATGAAGATGTATTAGGGTCATTAATCCAGCAAAAGTCAAAGATAGTCCACCATCATGGAGACAGAGTTCAAACTGTTACTATAAAGGAACACAGTCAAATGTAACACACATGATAATCATGATGGTTTTTAGTGCAGACAGGAGTCCAAGTTGCTCATTTACTTTTGTTACTTTGTATGTATTATTTTAGTTACTTTATGTTCTTTGTTGTGTTTGTCTGTTTTCCATGTCTGGTCTTTGTCCCTGGATTACATTCTTTTGATTTCCTCTAGAATTTTGGTTCCCTTGATTACTCTTGCAGCATATGATAATCATATGTTGGTTTGAAGCATATGATAATTACAGGATGGTTTGAAGCATATGATAATCACATGATGGTTTGAAGCAATGTAATCTAAAGCAGCCAAATGTGCCACATATGATAATCATATGAAAAGAGAATTATATGATAATCATTTATATACGTTCAATGAACATATGATTATCATATGATGATCACATGATTATCATACGTTTATCTAAAACATATGATTCTAAAATATTTCCAAGCAAAAATTATCATATCATGAGAATCAAATGATAATTATATGACTATCATATTCATTTAGCACCATACAATTATCTTACATTTCATATGAAGCACATTTGGCTGTGTACAGACTGACGGATTTAGACTCATTATATAAACTAAAATCTTTACAAAAATTTTGATCCACAGAATTTTCTATTCTTATTTGACCATTATTGTAAATACCTCTGGATGTTTAGTTAGGATTTTCAGGAAATGAATTCAGGACCAAATCTAATTTCACTGAAAATGACTGACAATCATATGAGCCTGCAATAGACTGGCCTGACTGATCTACTGATTAGTGGACCAATGCAATAGACTGGCCTGACTGATCGACTGATTGGTGGACCAATGCAATAGACTGACCTGACTGATCGACTGATTGGTGGACCAATGCAATAGACTGGCCTGACTGATCGACTGATTGGTGGACCAATTGGGATATAGAATCAATAGACTGGCCTGACTGATTGACTGATAGGTGGACCAATTGGGATATAGAATCAATAGACTGGCCTGACTGATCGACTGATTAGTGGACCAATTGGGATATAGAATCCTCAACTTATAGACTTTGATTTCATGGGATTCAAAATAATTTAAAAGTGTTATTGTTCATTGGATACCAGTTTCCATGGCTTCAACAAATATCAAATTTCAAATGTGGTCCTTAATGAAACAGAAATTTCCAATTTTTGTATTTAACAAATCAACAAATTCAAAAATATAAACCCATAAAATAAAGTACAAGCACTTCCACTGTACCTTTCACTGCCAAAATCTTTGGTGGAGTGATCTAACAAATACTTCTTAATAAAATAGAAGGTACTCCCCACAGAAACCATCAAAGTAGATGTAAATAAGTTCTGAAGAGAATAGGAAGAATCTCAGATGGACTTTCAGCAATAAAAATCATATACGTATAATTTCACGAGCCAAAACCTTGTGCAAGTACATTAACAATATTCTATTTTATTAGTATTTCAATTTCTGGTCTTTTGTAAGGGACAGAATACTCAATGCCGAAATGTGACAATATTTGAGAATAATATTAAATTATATCATAAATGAAATATCAATCGGACTGAGAGTATGTTGATTTGTACCCTTCATAAAAAAATATCTGTACCCCATATTTAAAGGTCATGCATGTATCCCCAGATGCAAGAACTAGTGAGTGTGCTGAACTTGTACAAAAATTTTAATCTGTTATGAAGTTTGACTAATTCTCAGTCATTATACCTGAATCTTAGGTGGAGTTTATTTGTTTGTTGGGGTTTAACGTCCGAGCAGCAATATTTCAGCTATATTCAGACGATGAAAATGAAATTGATGATAAACTGAACATGAAATGATGATGAAACGAAAAAGTGATGGGACAAAAGGACAATGGGGTCGACAAATTTTGATTGCCACTGGAAATAAGGAGAGGTGGATAGGGTCGGGCAATTTAGCCTCCTGTGGCGGAACCCTATGGTTCCTACTCCGGGAGAATACCACAGTAGGGTTCTTTAACGTGCGAGGAACGTGGCATCTTTCCCAACACGATGCACCACTATGGTTTGCGGTCAGATTTTTCGTATTATAGCCTGACAACCCCAGCATGTAACACGCCAGGGGTACCCCATTCCACCACCTGGGGCACACATCCCAGATGCTCTGTGGGCAGAGCGCCCTAGCCCCCGGCTAAGGTTCTGAGCACTATTTAGTCGCCTTTAAGACAAGCTTAGTGCTGCTACAGGCCTATTCTTTTAACACCCGGACCTGCACGGGGCCTTAGGTGGAGTAATACACCAATCATTATACCTGAATCCTAGGTGGAGTAATACACAAATCATTATACCTGAATCCTAGGTTGAGTAATACACCAACCATTATACCTGAGTCCTAGTTGGAGTAATACACTAATCACTGTACCTGAATCCTAGGTGGAGTTATACACAAAATATATCCAATTAATGTAGATACTTCTCTCAGTCATTATAACTGAATCTTAGAAGGAGTAATACACAAAATACATCCAATTAATGTAGATACTCCCCAGAGTGGTGATCAAAGTAGATGTAATAGATCTGATAGCAGGAAGTGAAACTTTGATCATCAAAATAATTCCAGTGATTTAATTGTTTAAACATATTGTAAACCTTCCCTACCAAGAGACAATCATGGGGCTTTGAATGGTTGATGTATATATATTTTATTGCATATCAGCCTGCATGGCTATAGACAGCAGATTTAATATCGCCCTTATGAGAATAGTTTAAAAAAAAACAGAAAATTTTGGTTTAGGATACACAGCAATCAGCAGAACCCTTAAATCCTTTGATCAGTCTGTGTTTCTGTGTTATTGGTTGCCAATGTAATCAGGTCCAGACCAGAGGAAAAACATTCCCAAACTACTTAAGTACCAGTCCATGTAACATTCAGACAGGAGCAGATTCATGCCAAAACCCATAAAATATAATTATATTTTTATTCAGAAACACTTACAGACCACATATTTACATGTATATATATATTTGGCCAATAAAATAAAATTTAAAAAGAAAACTGTCCAGGAAAAAATAAGTATTGGTTTTTTTTAAGTCTTGGAAAAGATACTGCAAAATTTATCATGAGTTTCAAGTTTATACATGTACAATAGTACTGGTAGGGTATAATATAATGTACTACAAAATATACCATTGTTATGTACATGTACATGTGAGTGATTACATCTGAAAAATTACGTAATCAAATAATTTGTTCTTATACAGGATGTTAGAAAGACTGTTTACACAGTTAACGACTTATGTCATCGTGCATTCTTGGTCATGTTTTTTTCCTGAACCTGCTTTTAACAGTGATCAAAATAAGCTGTGAGAAACGATATATTTTGTATTTTTCTTACAATATACACTGAACACCACTACATGTATATCAACATAGCTGCATGTTGTCTTAAAAAATGCATGAAATGACAAAAAACAATTCCAGAGGTCTGGAAAATGTCATGATTAGGCCAAAAAAATTTAATATGTTTCCTGCTATCCTACCTACCCTAGTTTTAAGTGCCTACCCTAAACATTTTATTGCCATTTTGGCTCAAGTACCCTTGAAGTCTACATTATTTGCTCATGAAATCTATGAAAAATAGCTACAATGTAATAAAAGATACATGTAGCATTTAACTAGTAACTTCACTGTAAATTTGATTTTCAAATGCTTAATGCAGAGCTCTTAAACAATTCACATCATGTAAGCTCACCACTAAAACCTGGTACATCATGTACGTCTATAATACATGTAGTACAAGTCCTTCAATAATCCCTGATCAATATCAACAGAAACAGATACTACCAGTCATAATTGTGTTTATAAAAAGATATGGAGCATATATTTTCTTTACTTTTCTCTCAAGCAGGATCAATTAAAGTAATGTTTATTGTATTTATATTTTATATAAATAATCAGGTTAATTGATCAAAACAAGATACAGCAAGTATTTGCTATTGTTTATGTATACAAAGCTGTAAAATCTTCATATGAACAAATTGGAAATGTTTAATTTCTGAAGGCAAATATAATAAAAATCTTAGTGTCTGGTGAAATTTAAGTAGTGCAACTTGTCTTCCTACAAAACCCAGTAAAATGTAATTTCCCAATAGAATTAGAATAAGAAAACTATGTATACTGAATTACAAGTTTCATATCATGTATGGAATTTGTTTGGCGAATGATTCAATATCTTATAACAAATACATGTACATTTTGAAAAAGGCCAAGAAAAAAATTTTGTCAGTTTAGATTACACTGAATGAAAATTAGAGGATGTAGGTAAAATTTCATATGTTTCAAGTTATTTTATACTTGTCAATCAAGGGCAACAACTCTGCCAACAATGACTGAACAGCACTGCAACTTCATTATTTGGTCTACAAGTACTGTGAAAAGTGAAAGGATATATATAGATTTCAATTATTCAAGAAGAAAAAAACAATTGATGATACATGTCACAGGTTGGTCTCAAGGGCACGGAGAACCTGGGAGTTGAATGATGTTTCAAAGTCCTTTTTTATATTATCCAGATATATAGATACATGTAGATAGGGTGTTGAAGTACCTCCCCTTTTCTAATGATAGCCTGGACCCTTCCCCTTTTTACAAATTTTAGAATCCTCTACTACATGATGACAATCAATCTTTAAGATATATATTCTCTTATGGAAATGATGTTTCAGCACTAAACAGACATACATGTAAACATCTGATTTTCATGATTATACAATCAAACCTCTCTGCTTCAAAACCCTTCATAAGATTCAATGTATAGATTAGCTAGTGTTTCAAGTTGATCCAGGTTCAAAATGCATTTAAGCAAGGATTTATATATATATCTATATATAACTCCTTGCTGATACCAAAGGATTTCAAAAGTAGCAGGTTGTAACTGTAATTGTTCACATTTCAATAAATAAAAGTTATCCCAATTGAACAATCTGATCACCCATAGGCCATACACACGCTGGCTGCTGATACGTTCAAGAGTAAGTTTCAGCAATTTACACGTGACAAGCCACAAACATACCCATTACTACTTATCCTGGTTTTAAACTGAAATATGAAACCACCCAAACAAACTATTATCAGACAGATTCGTCACTATACCAAGTTGACATGAGTCATCCGGTCAAAAACCCAAAAACCCCGGCTCGCTTACCGTCTCTGTTTTTGACTTTATCTCCATTACAACGAATTTCAGTAGCCATAATATCCGTGTGGAAACTAAAGTAACGGTTTAAATTTTATGACAATGCAAGACATTCTTTAAAAGTCTTATATTCCATTGTTCCGAGAACCCTTTTCTTATTTTCGATTTTCTGTCATTAAGTCCATTCGGAAGCTATCTTACTGTTCATTCGTAACATTAGAAAAGTAAAAAAGCGCGGGAAGTTTAACTTCCTATTGCGTTAACCACAGATTAGCAACATAACAAAAAAAAACGCCGCAAATACTGAATAAGGCAAATGCATGTGAAAGTGTATCGGTTTTGTTTAAATAAAAGGTATTGGAGACAGTTTTAACCATATGTATCAACACATGACGCAGAAAGTCAAAACCCCACCGAACTGACTATATTATTTCACCACGTGAATTTCACTTAGTAATGTTTTCTTTACTTGAAAAGACCTTTATTGAATTTCTGCATTACTTTATTTGCCCAGAATTTGTTCTATGGAATGCTAGAACAATGAGGTGTTTGACAGAGTTATTTGCCCTGGAAATGTTCATTTTCATTGTGTTTAGAACAATGAAATTATAACTCAATTTACCAAAACCACATGAGAAAATCTTGTCTTTTCTCCTTGATTCTAATGTTTCAAATAGTCAAATTAGAAATTCAAACTGGTGGGTTTTTCCATAACATGTGAATTTCACCCATCTCACAAAGACTGCATGAAATCGAAGCTATGTTGAAACAGGGAGGATATTGTCGTGAGGTTCTGTTTGTATATGCACCATTCATTCGAATGTCAATTTTCTTTTCATGAATGTAGAAATTGTCGTTTTGTGATGAAATTGCAATTTCCACATTGATATGTTCAGAGCTAGCTTTCAGTAACAGCGAGCGTTCTGTGATTGTCTTTTAGTGTTCTCAGTTGTCGATGTGGTTTATGTTGAGGTATTATTCCATGGAGAGAATTTGATGTATTATTATTAAACGATTTTAATGGCTAGTTTGTTGTATATTTCATTTTCTTAAATTTATGTGGGATAGTTAAGGACTTATAAAAGTACATTTCCACTTTATGCGCCTGTCCACACTCGGATGTTGGTGATTATTTTAAGCACACAAATGATGCGCTTTTTTTTTTTTTTTTTTTTTTTTTTTTTTTTTAATGGTCTTATTGTGTCATTATATTACTTTTTATACGCCCGTCAAAGACGGGACGTATTATGGTATACTGTTATCCGTCCATCCGTCCGTCCGTCGTCCACACTTCGGATAGTAACTCAAAAACGCTTTTACCATTATCTATTGACGTAAGCTCTCTTTCGATTTTTTTTTTTTTCGTTTCCGTGTTATGAATTTTGTTTACTTAAAAGGGGGGATTTTCAAGTTTTCGGACAATAACTCAAAAACACTTTCACCAACTCTCCTGAAACTTTGTTCATATCTATTGACATAAGCTCCCTATTGATTTTTATAAATTTCAAATGTTTCAATTCCGTGTTATGAATTTTTATACTTAAAAAAGGGAAGATTTTCAAGTTTTCGCACACTTGCTCAAAAAACACTTTGACTAACTTTTATGAAACTTTGGTGAATCGTTCATATCTGTTGAAGTAAGCTGCCTTCCGATTTGTATAAATGTCAAATTTTACGCTTCCGTGTTATGAAGTTTTACTCTTTAAAAAAAGCCGGAAACGGCCAAGGAAATTTTATTCGTTGAAAAATCGTTTCAAACAGACCATTTGTTATGATGATCGACTAATAAATATAAAAGGTACTTGGTAACCTTGTCAGAAAAGTATGTTTTAAACAAGATAGAAGTGTATGGGTAATAAAATCTAGACAAGAAACTTGAGGTAGCCTGAATAGTGCCAAATTTTTTGTGCATTTTTTATTTATTTATTTATTTTATTTTTTTTTTTTTGGGGGGGGGGAGGGGTATTAGCAGTATTTCTAGTTGATCATATAAATTCATTAAAAGCATAAGGATAAGTTAAAAGGGCAACGGGTTTGGCTATGAAGAATTGCCATCGTTCAGTTACCTTGAATTGTACTACTTTGGTTTTCGAAACCTTCCATAGCTTATTTAAAGGTATGTTTACATTTACTAAAAACTTTTTTTTGCTGGAAGTATTTCTGAGAAAGTATTTACTATTTTGTATTTGGTTTATTTGCTGGTGCATTTGTTACGTTTCATTATAAATCATTTTTCATACATTTTTTATTATTATAGATTCACAGATCAGACATATTTCTACACTATTTTTGAAGTAGGTAGCCAAAGAATACTGTTGACCACATTTATTGAAAAAAAACATTTTTCTTCTATTTTATCAGTGTATTGTCAGAACTGATAGTTTGATTTGAGAAATAATCATTTGTTGATCTTCATGTGATTAAATGACCATATTACCCCCGACTGCGCCTCGGATTTTCTTGTCCAAAATATATGAAAAAAGATGTATCTAATAACCTGTTGAATTTCAATAAAGTTTAGCTTAATTCTGTATGCCCGTAATATTAGGTTTGAGTTATCTTTCTTTACACGTTCTTCGTTAGTTTGTACAAGAGAGTTGGAATACCTCCCCTCCAACTGTGTGCGAAATATAGAAACGATCGAATGAGCAAGTGATAGACAGGACCTTTCCTTTTTTTATGAATTCCTGGATACCACCCCATCCAAATTTTGTAGAACGTCTGAATATCCGCTCCTGATTTTAATCATGCTAGTAATATAAAATTGTCTTAACAAAACACCCTCCTTGTATATTTAGTTCATTACAAATTACACAATTCATGTACTTCAATGCTGTTATAATTGTTATTTACAATCATTAAATGTTTTGTGTCCCTGTTATAAGATATGTCGTTCGGAAAATTTATTCCATCCTTTTCGTCTAGAAGTATATGGTACTTTAAGCCATTAGATGATATTTTGTAAATATTATGCTACTTGCTTTCGGCTAGCTACAGGAAAACGTCTCCGTTGCTGCCCACCGCTATACCTTCAGGGCGCTTCTTAAAGGGGACATGACCAAAAAAAATAATAAATATTTAACGTTTATATTTATAAAAAAAACTAGAGTATGTTTAGACACGAGTATAACAATTTTTTTCTCATAAGGTTAGCGCTAAATGAAGTTAAAATGATTTATTTGTGTTATCACGATGACCTAATTAATATGCATAAATGAAAACTAGAAGTAACACACACTTACCATATATGGAAGTGCTACGTCATTGATTTTTAATCTCCATATGGGTGCATTGAAAATGTATACACGTGCCCGAAAAAAATCTTCAAAAATAGCTTGTATATATAATGCAGAGTGGTTCAATGATCTGTGTATGGGTCCGATAATCGTGTTTAGAAAGTAAGAAGACTAAAGTTTTTTTTCGTTTTCTCTCAACTTTTCATATTCGTTAGGCGTGGCGAAAATACAACTACTTTGCACACTATTTTTTGGACAGGAGGGTGCAACAAAAAAATAGTGACACCCTGTATATTGTTCGTTCTTTGCCGCTGGTTATATTAATTAACAAGCCCGGTATACTTAATTATGGCCAAGAGAAAGCGTGGGCGGCTTCGTAATCTTTACGTGGTTCGTTGCCTCGTGACACAGGTGTATGACTTCGATAATTTAAATAAAATTGCAATACTTTTGAAATAAGAGAATTTGACACGATGCACAATTTATAAAAGGCGACCCTAGTTTAAGGGAGCTTTTCTGATACGAACAATATTTTTTATAGGTCTGTTAAAATATTTAATTTTAGCAATTTAACAGATTTGGAACATGAGGAAGCTTCAGCACGAAACCTTTATGGGTTCTCAAATAGAATTATCAAAAACCAATGAAAATAAACATATTCGTATTATTCTATAGCTGTAATTGCGAAGTACTGGTACACTTGACAGGAGTACGTAAAAGGGGTGAAATCAATATTTTCCTTGACGATCGAGATCGGAACAGTTTAAATCTTATAATGTGAATTTAATTTACTTTACGTAAAAAAGTTCAATCGAACATGACAGAATATAATGAAATATTTCTATGTAATCTTCGAAATGAAGTGGTGACGTCTCTCTGTGGAGTCTAGCTAGTCTTCACACATGTAAAAGTTAAATATTCTTGTCATTGTTTATCGTTTTCTTCTCGAAGTAGTTTAAATTGATACAACTGTAAGTATCTATTCGCTGACAAACCAAAACTTTCAATATTTTCACTATCACTTGAATAAATCACGTAAGAAGTGCAGAAGCCACGCATTTCAACCACTCGATCTATGACTTGAGTACCAATTAATGACGTAGCACGGTCACGTGACTACATTGCTAATTAAAATTTGTATGGCTTGGGTCATCGTCGACTTAGAATCAATACATGTATATCTTCAATTAAACGACGTAAGCCTCTACAATGGACGTTATTATGATATTTATCAGGTGTAATAAATCAAATTAACCAACAAGTGAAATAATATTTTTTTTTGTATCATGTCTCCTTTTTTTCGCCCATTATAGATTTCACTGGAATCGAGGCTGCCATAGTAAAAGCTCTCATTGCCACATTGAGAAATAAACTGTACATCTTTGTCGGTTTTCTGCGTGCACATAATTACGCCCCTATCGTCTAATTTTAGAATGTCCGTTTTTATACTTCCAGCTAATAGTTTTTTTTTCTTATCACGACTGGATACTCCATAACAACCATTTTCTTTGGTGTGGTGTACTGTCCGACTGTTATGTAAGCAATTTTTAATTCGGAAAAGTGTATGCTGAATACAGCTAGATTTCGTGTTGTCAACTAAATCTACACCCTATGGTATATGTTCAAGATTAGTGACGAATAAGGAGGGGTCATCATAAGATGCCAATAATAACTTTGTGTTTGATAAAAAAACAACCTCTCGAAACGTTTACAGTTGGTTTTAATGTTGACGTTGGAAATGAAAAGCGTTGAATTGCGCTTTAACACTTTGAAGTGGTTTCTGTTCTTGGCTCACCTTCTGTAGAAGTAATTTAACCAGTTGATGTTCTGTTACAGATAACTGACCGAAGGACTGTACCTGTTTTCTTAAGCTTTGTAATTTGGCGTTTATTTGGAACTTGATTTGTGGGACCATGAATTGGTTAGTTACTTCAGATTCAAGTTGGTCCGTTTTATGACCCATTGACCTGATAACTTGGAAGAAATCTTCTCTTGCTCTGAGGATGTAAGATATATAATTCGCGACTGTACGTCAGTTTTCTTCGCTTGGCATTCTTTCATTCCCTTGTCATTCAATTTACTACACAATTGATTGAATTGTGTAAATGTTAAGATCCCGATCATGACCTACCTGTTGTAATGAAGTAATATTTGTAATTTGCAATGGTTGGACGGACAACATGAGTCATAGACTACACGCACAGTCAAGCGAGAGGGCAGATATTAAAATATACCTTTATATTTATATAGCCAAGGTGGCCGAGTGGTCCAGGGCGCTGGAATTTGTGCAGGCGGTATTGGCATAGATGTCACAGCGGTGCGAGTTCGAGACCCACAGAGAGAACGATATATTTTTTTTTTGTTTTTTGTTTTTGCTTTATATTTTGACTGTTTTATTTTGTTTGGTTGTTCATTTTTGTTTGTTTGTACTTTTTCACGACTAAAACGTCAAATTACTGTAATAACATCTGGCGATGTGGTTTTATTGAAGCCCCCCAGGCCAAGGACTTTATATTATATGCTCTCTACCCAGACTTATCCGTATAGTATATATATTGCTGCAGCTAAGTATTATCCTGACTAATTTATTTTCATGAAAGTTTTTTGATCAGTAAAATTAAGGAAACTAAAAAAAAACTCCAGCTAGCCTGCGAATTTCCAATTCAAAATGAAAACTGTGGTTATACTGTGGTTATCTATCATGATTTATATTAATAATATAAACATCTGTGACGCGTATTTTAAATGTTTAATTTGTTCCTATTGTTTACTACCGTACCTGGTATTTATTGTGTTCCTAGGGTTTCAGAGCTCCGAAAATCAGTTCATACAGCTCCATAGTTTAATTTTCCTTTTTTTTACTTTAGAACGATGCCCTATCTCGGAATGGAGATTTTTTTAAATTTTTGTTTAATTTGGCTGATCAGAATCACTTGCGTTGACCAGTTTTCAAACTAAAAAAAAATCTGGATCCTCGACATCCAATCGGAACTACTCGGCCATTTTCGCTACACTAAAAATAACCTCCGATATAGAAAGGATAATTCTCTTTGATAAATTTGCCGGAATTGTAGCCATACGTGACTTAAAGTATTTCTATCACCAGGTGGGGCTAAAACATTCGGTTAGATATCATTAAAAATAAAGAATAATAACTCTCTCAAACATTTTTAGCGCGAAGCGATGAGCTAAGAAAAAAACGTAATGGTTAAAATTTTAACCAGTAAAATTATGATTTTAGAATTAATCAGATCGGTCAAATCCCGACAGATTCCTCCGCCTATTGCCTCCGAGGTTTTTCTTTTGTGTAACTAGAAAGGCCGAGGACTTCCGATTACCTTAACCAGGAGTGGTCCCCTGAAACGTACATTAATTTTTTACTTGAAGACACAACACATACATGTACATTATTAAGTATACATGTGAATGTAAACAAAAAGGGCCAAAGGTGGTAACACTAGGTAGAACTTCACGTACTGTACTATAGCTTCATTCTTGATTTCAATCGTTGTATGGCAATCGTATCTTAAAATTGGATTGGAATACAATATGATAATATAACTAATGAAGGGTTCTTACATACTCACAAGATGACAAGTTACGATTTTGAAATAGGTTCTATGCAAACTTTATGCTGCACCAGTAGTAAAACATCCAATCACCAACCTGATCAACATGACTTTTGAAACTTTAGTTTTTCCAGACAAATTAAAAATAGCACAGATATTACCAATTCACAAGGAAAACAGCACACTAGAAAAAGGAAACTACACACCAGTTCGTGTACTACCAACCATTCATAACTTTATGAAAGAGCTATTGAATCCCAGATATGTGAATTTTTTAACCAGATTTAACATTTTCTTGTCTGCTTTTAGACCTGGCTACAGTTGTCTAGATATTTTGATAAAAATTATTGAAGTAAATATTTAGATAAACAAGTTCACTGCTGCTATATTGATTGATCTGTCAGAGGCATTTGATTGTCTACCGCATGATCTGCTTCTGTTGAATTTTAAAATATATATCTTGGTTTGTCTGAAAAAGCCCTATCATTATTAAACATTTATCTTAAAAACAAGAAGCAGTGTGTTAAAATTTGTTCTATTTGCACATTTATAAAGGCGTTCCATAGGGGTCAATTTTGGGACCGGTCCTTTTTAATATCTTGATTAACGTTATATTTCACTTTATTTCGATAAGTGACTTATATACTACAGTATGCTGATAACAATACTTCATCGTGTAGCAGCAATGATCTACAAGATATTGTAAACACTCTGGAACAGGAGAGTAGTATTTTAATCAAATGGTTCTCAGATAATCATATGAAAGCCAATGCTGACAATATGCAGGCTATTGCGATTGGCAGTAAGACTCAAAAAGAGAACCTTACTTTTAATTTAGATGGAAATGATATCCTCTTTCAAAAGGATGTGGTAAATCTACTTGGTATAACATTTGATTTTAAATTGAACTTTGATAGCCATATCTCTAATGTATGTAAAAAAGGCATAACAACAATTAAATGTATTAAGAATTGGTAATCATCTCAGTAAACTTGGTAAACTTACAATATATTATTATTAATACCAGCAAATTTCAATTATTGTCCATTGGTATGGCATATTTGTAATGAAAACTGTACAAAAAAGTTAGAACAAGATTCAAGAACGAGTCTTACGCTTTATTTATAATATGATTACAGTACATATGAAGAGTTGTTAATAAAGTCTAAGATGCAATCCTTAAGAGTCAGACGATTAAGAGTGTAGGTATACATGCATATAAAATAATAAACAAGCTTACTCCTGTATACTTACATGATATGATAACTGTTAAAATAAGTTCTTACTCTTTTAGGTATACAAACTTGGTGAACATACCAAGAGTGAACACAACCAGGTATGGCCTGCACTCTCTCAATTATTGGGCTGCTAAACTACGGAACCAACTTCCATATGAATTAAGAGGGGACATGGGACTTGATCAATTTAAAAGTTTGATAAATGACTGGGACGGGGAGGGATGTTCTTGCTCCTTTTGCCAATAGTTTGGCTTATGTTATGTCGTAAATTTTGTGGTCGGAGCGGAGAGGTCGAGGGCATGGCATGGCTCCAAGAGATGTCGACTGCCTCCCCGTCCGACACGTTAATATGACCTCTATCTTTTCGAGTGACATTTTGTTTGTTGGGGAAAACTAGTTCATGGTAGAGTCTTGGTGGAGCGGTGGTGGTTTCTTGCTATGACTCTGGTATACGTGTATTTTTGTTTTGTGTCCGTTGCCCATCGGACACTGCATGCTTTCGAGGCTGGCCTGGTAAATAAAGATGTTAAGTTTTTACTCTTTATTGTCCTGTACGTACACAGTGATCCAAATATATTTTTCTTATAATTTAAGCTTAATACTATGTATACTTTTATTTATTTGATTAATATACTTTTTCGTTTATTTATTTTGATAAATAAGAATTTAATTATTTACATAGTTGCTTTAAATAAAACTTCAACTAAAACCTTTATTTCTAAAATTCTAATTATAAAAGTTAGAAATAAAATATCAAATTTAAATTGTTCACGTACCTGGTAAATAAAGATATTAAGTTTTTACTCTATTGTCCTGAACGTACACAGTGATACCAGGGCTGGGTTGAGCTCCCTTAAAAACCCAGTATCACGTGCTGTCGGACCTGTCCTTTATTTGCCAATGAAATCTCTTAATTTTATTTAATTTCCAAAGATGAATATTCATAACGCCTTAGTACAGGAAACGTTTGGTTATGTAAGATTACGTTTACTCAAACTTACTTTATCTTTTTATGTCTGATACTGTTTAAATTTATTTATCCTTAAACAATGGAAACTATTACCTAAAGCAATTAAATATATTTTGCTAATCTCTATGAAGTGTCAGTTGTTTACATAAATTATTAGCAAGACAATTGAACAAGTACCAAAGAATTCAAACCTATCTAGTCTATCATCACATATTACGTATTATTTAATGTTACAAAAATTTCTTTCTTTCGGCTAAATTTACGAGTATGTTAAGACATTATCAATTTACTTAAGCTAAAATGCAATTTTATTTATTTTTAATTTTTGCTGAATCATATAGAATTTTACTGCATCACACTTACCCAATTGAAAAATGCAACATCATCTCCCTAAAATCTTTCTTTTATTATTCTAATTTTGCTGGAATGTTAACTTTAATGCTGTTAGCTGCTTAGGAACATCTGCTTTCAAATCTAGTTTGCATTACAACTGTATAAAACAAAAAAAATGTCTAAAAAACGAAGTAAATTCAATATTTATTTATTACACTGTTACTACTATGATTCCAGCTCTGATCTTGGTTATTTAACTATTAACCAAAGAAAAATTTAGAATTGTATCAAGCTTGAATGTTGTGTTTATGCTTTTCTAATTAAATTGCTGATGGTTCTACCTCTGCGGTCGTATCAAACTGCAAACCGGGAACCTTTACACTCCTTGTTGAATTAGAATTGGTTAGTATTAAATTGCATCATACTTGCAAATGCGAACATCAACAAAAAGGATGAAACTCGATGGAATTTTGATTGTGGGAACTATAGTATTTATACATGTACATGCTAGATAGATTAAATAATATTAATAAGAAAGAGGTGTGAGATGCATCCTTTCAGCCATACGGAAAGATTCAGGTCTATACCAGATTTAATGTGGTGGAGTGGATATTTTGTATATTACAGTTTTTATTTTTATCTTTGTATTTCTGATAAATAAATAAATTTATTTAATTATATAAATTGCGTTCATTCTTGCTATACATGTGTATTGCATTCATTGTCATGAATGGTCAGAGATCATTCCATGCCTCAGTGATTCCAGCTCTAGTTTACTATATGTTGATTTCATGGTTGAGTGCATTTTTATAGCAGGTGCTGTCTATTCCTATACTCTTAGGTTGTATGATTCTATTTTGGGAAAACTCTGATTGTTTGTCTTTTTATTGGTTCATTTTGGTCATGTGTCACATTTGGAGGGAAATTCTATTGTTTCTTTCTTTTGACAGCCAGATTTGTGATTGATTGGCAGACATATTAATTTCTAGTCAACTTTATTAATTTTCTTTGGTTTTCTGCATTTATTTCTAGTGGACAACTTTTCTGTATTTAAGGTTAGTTATCCTTTACTTATGTTCTTGTCTAAAGTTCCATATTCCACAGTTTTATTTATAAAAATCATTAATTTTATCGAATAAAAAACAGTTAAATATTTAAAATACTTAAAATCATAAAAAGGCTAAATTTAGAGATCAAAAGATTAAAATAACAGATAAATCATATTTTTCATTATAAACCCGTTAACTTTGACTACAATATGTTCTAATTGGTAAATGTATATAGTTTTATGTTGAATATTGAAATGATCAAAGACTACTCGAAATAGACACAGTACTTATGAGAGTTATTTTTGTTACAGCTTGTACTTATTGATGAGCTGATGATGTAGATCCCACATTTGTGACTACTTTTTCTGAGGAGAAGACCTTATACATGGTAGGTTGTGTTGCATGTTGTTATTTACATGTATTTTTGTGCTAAGTGTCTTCAACATGATTTGCTTATATGTGCATTTTAACAGCTTATTTGTCTTGTCAATGCATATGTTTTATTAATAACTTGTATTTTCAAAAGATGTGCATTATTAATTAACAGATGTGCTTATTTTTGCTAACCACATACTTTATGCAGTTTATATTTGATAATATTGAAAAAGTAGAAAACTAGTACTTATTTCTATCGACTATGAGACATACTTGTAATTTTGGCAGATTTGCCTACTTGAGTGCTAGAGTTATCTTTATTAGTACTGATTATATGTATTTTACTTGCAGGGTTACTAGTATATATTTATATATTTATACATTGTTACTGTTGATATGATTGGTTGGAAATACAATACACATCTAGAATCAACGCCTTGAGTTTTATTTATCCCTAAATGGTGCTACAACTATTAGGTTACAGGCAAGAGACCGCAATTAATGTTCAAGTGCATTTCAGTATACACATTTGAGCAGATTAAAAAAATTCCACCGGCGCAAACTGAATAAAACTTCTCTGGCCTAAAGATATGTACAAACAGGATTTTATATATAAATTGTAGAAAATTTTACCATCATTTTCTGAAATTAATACATATAATTCGGAGATGGGGTAAACATGACAAATGAACTGAGTTAAAAGTCCTAAATTTTAACCTTCTTCCTCTGAACCAAATCACAACTTTAAGTCAGATTTGATTAATGAAAAAAAATCCCATGTAATTTTAACCTATTTTCTACCAATTAGAGGCAAACCTTCAGCAAATAAGTTTCCAGTAAAAATATGAAAAAATGTGGAAGGTACCTACTACCAAAGTTGGAACTATATTCGTATACAACGAAAACCAAGGGGAATTAATTATGTTCTCGTACCTATTAGATCAATAAATGTGCTCAATTTGAATACAAACTGCATTCATGTCAAGATGAACCTTTTTTGACTTCTAGTACAAAGTTTCATCATGATTAGTTGAACAATATATAAGTTATAGCAAATTTAGTATCAGTGGTACATTGCATGACTCGCATGTCCAATGGTCGAAGGAAATAAGGCCCCTCTAAAATACACATCTTTTTTTTTAAATGCAATATTTTTGTGATTTTTTACATTGGTTGCATCATATTATGTGTATTTGATGCAATAAAGTTCAGTTTACTCAAGTTCCAGCTGCTTTAAGGCCAAAACTTGGGTTTTTATACATGCGGCCATGGTCAATGCACTTTTAGACCATGTATAGGGGTACACATATGAAAACTCATTTTATGATGCTGACAATGACTTAAATTGATCAACTTCAAACATAAAGTGGTCTACACATATCTAATGTACATTGAAAATAATAAGAAGTGGTTTCAAAGCTAAAACTGTCACTCCAGATCAATTTAAACCAGACCTGTACAGAGCTTGTTCAAGTGTAATTGTGTCCGATATTAAAAGTTAGCCTTTATTTGGGTTTTGAGTGATGAAAAATCTGAAACAAATGTAAGATAATGTAAGGTTCTAAGCTTATCAGGTACATAAGCAGACAGTCAGCTGTATTTTTCCAGTTTTTCTACAAAAAATTTCATTTTTGAAACCTTATAGTGTATGCGGAACTCTAAAATTAGGTGTTTTTGAGACATCACAAGGTATATACATGTAGTGACTTACATTAGATGCATGCATGTCAATGGAATGGATATATTAGGTTTTTTTCACATTATTTATATTATTTACTAGCAAATACAAAAGATTCAGACCAATAAAACACATATCTGTGATTTTATAGATCCTAAGACAAGGCTGTGAAAACCCCTGTTTTTGCCATATTTCATTGACTGGGTTCATAAAAATTACACTAAATTGTCAGATTTCTGCCTAAACCTTGTTCATAAAGTATGTTTTTTGTTGATTTGATGTTCCTAGTGTATAGTTAGAGGAGAAAAACTCAAAGCTGTACAATATTTTCCCCACTGGTCTATATTTCACACCTAGCACCTTAGCAAAAGTGCAATTTCAATGGAAAATCCCATAGAAACCATATTTTTTATTTTAATTTCAGAAAATAGAGAATAAAGGGCCAAAATCTTATTATTTCATGTAGATTTACTGAATTCTTGAAAATAAACACCAAATTACCCCCAGCAAATACTAGCAAATACAATTTCTGATACCCTGGCAACCCCCTTATTACGCACGAGACCACAATTAATTTTCAAGTGCATTTCAATATACACATTTGAGCAGATTAAAACAATTCCACCGGCGCAAACTGAATAAAACTTCTCTGGCCTAAAGATATGTACAAACAGGATTTTATATATAAATTGTAGAAAATTTTACCATCATTTTCTGAAATTAATACATATAATTCGGAGATGGGGTAAACATGACAAATGAACTGAGTTAAAAGTCCTAAATTTTAACCTTCTTCCTCTGAACCAAATCACAACTTTAAGTCAGATTTGATTAATGAAAAAAAATCCCATGTAATTTTAACCTATTTTCTACCAATTAGAGGCAAAACTTCAGCAAATAAGTTTCCAGTAAAAATATGAAAAAATGTGGAAGGTACCTACTACCAAAGTTGGAACTATATTCGTATACAACGAAAACCAAGGGGAATTAATTGTGTTCTCGTACCTACATTAATGAAATTCATAACAGGGAAAAGAAAGTTTTGTATTGATTTTGGGGTTTTTGGAGGAATGTCGCATAGTCCTCTGAACAACCAAAATTATGTCGCCATAGGAATGTTTTCTGGATGCCGAAAACCTATACACTGTGTGCACGTGTGTAGTGTAATTGCCTTTTCTATTGAAAAAAAATCCGGCATAGTTTTCAATTTCGTAAACCATAGAATTAGAGAAAGTGTGATTGTAACATAAACATCAGAAATTCGGTACCGAAAGCGTAAGAAATGAATCAAGAGTAAAACTAAATACAGAATTCAAAAGACAAAACGCATGGAATGACTAAAACAAAACAAAACAAAAAATAAAATCAAACATAAAACAAAGACAAAACCAAAATAAATAAATAAAAACAATGACGTGGATACAAAACCTAATCATAAACTCACAGACCAAGTGTTGTTTAATTGACAATTCAACAGATTTCAACAGAATCTCGAAAAAACAGATTTTTACGTAGTTTGCATATTTTGATGGAGAGAAAAATATGCGAACGGAAACGTTTTAAATAAAAGCCACGTTCAACACTACACGGACACCTCAAAAGCAAGAATTAATTAAATTTTCAGATTTTCGCGAAAAAAAATTCCTAGTACATGTAAATAGAGTGAAAAGTGTACTCAAATAATATTTATCGCTGCATGATAGATTTACAATTGTAGTACATGTACATCATTTTGGTATTAAACCACTTTGCCGATATACACGTACATGTAACCTTGAACTTAATTGTTGTCAAGTTTAAATTGACGGGACAATACAGGTAAACTTAGGTAAATGTATATTCAAGGTGTACATCGGCAAGCCTTCGGTGTCACGATCCCCCCATACTTTAGCAATTAGAAAAAAATCCAAAATTTGGCATGTTGGTAGATACACAATTGACGGACCTGTGTATTTTTCCCTGATTTTTTGTGATCAAGCACAAAGCGTGATCTAATTTTAATTATATCAAAATCATTTCAATTAAAGATCGAAGCTTTATCTTACTATTATTTGATATTGTTTGTGTTGATAATTCAGTGTTTACTAATAATATTCCAAACTTGGATTGAAAAAAAAAACAACTTTTTTTGTCTCATTAAATAAAGGAACTTTTAATGTCATTAGCAAGGCAAAAAAAAGCAACAGGATTCACTTTTCCGCCTCAACTAAACGAGAGCGCGATTTCTATTGTTCTGCCTGTAACATCTTAGATGCAATACCTGAGATTTATTATCGATCTGTTTACGTTCATTTCTCTCGCTTTACAGTGTGACGGGATGTTCACCCTTAATCTTAAATTCTATATTGATTTTTAAACATGTCAAATCCAAATATCTCTTTTGACCTTTAAATAATAATTCCTCTTTCCTTTTATGATAACTTGAAACTTTATTTATTTATTATTTTTTTTTGTAATAAACACATGTCGTACAAAAAAGAGACAGGTCTACTTCCTTTAGGGAGGTAGACCTGGGGTAAGGGACATAACTCATGAAATCAGTGATATATTTGTATCATATTAAATTTCATTAAAGTCTTTAAAGTTTTCATTTGAAACAGAATGAAATCAGCCCAAGTTACTTTGATGCTTACATGAGATTGATGTAAAATGCTGAATACAAACGTTCCAATGATTTAAAAGAGTTGTGTCCCTTACCCCAGGTCTCCCTCCTTAAATTACACATATTTTGTTCAAAACTCATCATGAAAAAGGTTTTCATCAGTCATTTTTGCCCTCTCCCTTCAAAAAAGAAAAGAAAACTTAAAAACATGAGCAAAAACATATTTGTGATTTTTAGGCACAACCTTGTGGTTGCTAATTATAAGGAGTGGTCGTTATTATGATAAGGGTGAAAAAATTATTCATTGTTTAAATTTTATTCATTCATTTACCATTATACCCAATTGATTGAAAGTATTTGATATCAATAAATCACCCTCAGTGACAACTGCATGATACTGAGGCGGACTGCTATTAACCAATCCGTCGTTCAAATGTCGCTGGTTTAGACCCATACAAAAGAAAGGTAATTTTCAATTTTAAAGTTTTTAATTAATATCAATAAACAAATATTTTATATTTTATAATCAGTTAGCGAATGCTTGAAAAGTGCATTTGTAGAATACAAGAATATTACATTATCTTTTTTTTTTGTCGTTCAAGAAGTGGTACATATTTTTATTATGACAAAACGACAGTAAAAATGATGTTCGTGAAAAACATTACTCACATCAAAAATGCAGTTAATTTACTTTCAAAGAATGCTTTTAATTCTTGAAAACAATAACGATTTTATATGTATCTATTGCGTTGCAATGCCAAACGTTGCTTGCATCCAAAAAGTAGGTGGAAGGAGGGCTAAATAGAAAATAAGCCGAGCAAATCGATGGGAAAAAAATTAAGTGAAAAATCAAGGTATTTTTTAAAGGAGGAATACGCCGTGTCCGCTTCTTTGAATCTGCTACTTATAGTGTGTATGTCTAGACTCATCTAATCGATCAGTTTACACATGTTTCATAGTTGACAAAAATAATCCACTTTGGTAAGGGATATAACTCATAAAATCAGTGATATGTATGCATCATACTCAATTTCACCAAAACCTCTCAAGCTTTCGTTTGAAGCGGAATAAAATGAATCCAAGTTAATTAGATGCTTACATTACGATTGATGTTAAATGCTGAATACAAACGTTCCAATGATTTTAAGAGTTGTGTCCCTTACCCTAGGTCTACCTCCTTAACAAAACTTTGTACTGCCCAATGTGTTCATGTTGGATAAGTAATCAAGTGAACCAACATTCTAGTGGAAATCAAGAGCATGTAATCCAATGACAAAGACCTGACACTCACAAAAGAACAAACAAACCAAAATAATACATTCAAAGTAACAAATGAGCAACTCAGACATTAAAAACTGGGAGCATGAACCAGGTGCACCGGTAGGGTAAGCGTACTTTGGTTTTCTAGATACACCTGCCGAGTTGCTCAGAAAAAGTCAAGTCCGGGGTAGACAAATAAGGAGAGGTAAACTATGACACGTTAAACAAATCAGTTTTCTTGATGCAGATGGATACACCATAAGTCCACGAGTTCATCATGACGACCATAAAACTTCTGTAGTAATGATTTCAATCTTGTAGCAACATAATCCTATCCCAGAATTAATATAATGTCATGGTATTACAATTCAAGTACTTTGATCCTCTGTCGACTGAAATTATTTCTTTTTCCCAAACCAAAAATAGAGACCAAGCCCTATACCTGGTCCCGTAAACAAACTCATTTTACATTTTTCAGTGCAATGCTTTATTGTCATATACTTTAAAATATCCAGAAATAAGTGGTTCAGATTCCTCGGAGGTTGCATTCATACAACAGTTTTTCTCAATCGAAATATTTGTCGAATCATGTGAAAAATATTCACGCTCAGAGTTATTTGTTTTTTTGTACATTTGGTCGAATGTACATATCTCATTTTCATTAAGCGTTTGAATGTCCGTGGTTTCAGCAGCAAAATATAAATGTATTTTCCAAAAATGATATTCAAACTAATATGGCGTGACAGCCTGATTATGAGATTTTGATATATACTATGCTGAGATGCATGTGAATTAAATTGACCAAGTACATTTCTTATTTCCTTCTCATTTTGTCCATGAAACCATGAATATTGGTACCCCACGAACAATAGTACTTTCACAGTAGGCCAATAACATTTCTCACTTCCTCCACATTTTTACCAGTACTTGTGAACTAAATAGGCCAATTACATTTCTGACCTTCTTCATTTTTTTGCCCAGTACATGTGAACTAAACAGACCAATTATATTTCTCACTTCCTTCACATTTTGTCCAGTACATATGAACTAAATAGGCCAATTATATTTCTTACTTCCGTCACATTTTGTCCAGTACATGTGAACTGTGAAAGTACTTTAATTCGTGGATTAAATTTTCATGGATTAGGTCAGATATTTTTCACAAATGTGTGAAAGAGTAATCACGGGAACCATGGTTATAGTGGTAATCAAAAGAATGCAATCCATGGACAAAGACCAGACATGGAAAACAGACATACACAACAAAGAACACAATGCAAGCAAAATCACACATACAAAGCAACAAAAGCAAATGAGCAACTCGAACTCCACTAAACACTGGGAGCATGGACCAGGTGCACCGGTAGGATAAGCGTCCACTGCTTTTCTAGAAACACCAGCCGAATTGCTCATAAAAAGTCAGGTCCGGGGTAAACGAAAGAGGAAAGGAAAACTGACACGAACAAATCACTTTTCATGGCGCAGATGATGACGACCATAAAACTTTTGTAGTGATGACTTCCATCTTGTAGCAACATTACCCTGCTCCAGAAGCTTATTTGTTAGAATTCTAGCACGATGCAAAAAGTCTGCGTAGATTCGGCAAGCTCTGGCATAACGTATAAGTTGTGATATGAAAACTCCATACGCAGGTGCTGAAGGGATGTTGCCACAGATAAAAGGAAAGTTGACAATTCTGAATGACAAGTCATCACGTTTGTCGTAATAGTTTTCCTTTACCATCGATTTCTAAGTGTAGGTCAAGATATGAGGCTGACTTCAGTGTCTGTAGTATCCTTTATCGCAAGTTCTTTAGAGTAGATGGGTTGTATTAAATCCCCGAAATTAAGATTGTTTAAAGATAATACGTCATCTATATAGCGGAAACTGAGATTATAGGATCTAGCTATATGATATTTTTTCTTTCGTGTCTGATCAGCTATAAAGTCAGTCTCATAAGGGTGAAGGAATAGGTCATCAAGTAGAGGAGCACAATTTGTTCCCATTGGAATGCCGACCGTTTGATGAAAAACATGTCCACCACACTGGACAACTATGTTGTCGATTAAAAATTCCAGCATTTTGTAAACATCTTGTTTATATTTGGAAGATGATCTGAAATTATTTCTGACACAGTATGAGAAATCTCTACCAAGAACTATATATTTGTATATAGGTGTACCACCTCTTTTAGAAAAGAAACAACGATGTATAATGTTTTTAAGTCAGGATTTTAATTGAGTATGGGGAATAGAAGTATAGAGTGTTGAAAAATCATATTATGTTCTGATAATAGCCTTGAACTGATTGCGTCCAAAAGATTTTTCGAAATTTTCAGGATCAACATTGAATTAATAAAAATTCTCAAATTCGTGGTTTTGAGGTTTTCAGTACAAAGATCAAAGTGAATCTCATTTTCGTTGGGAACCAGTTTCCGTTTTTTAGCCTACCCATGAAACCATGAATATTGGTACCCCACGAACAATAGTATTTTCACAGTAGGCCAATAACATTTCTCACTTCCTCCACATTTTTCCAGTACTTGTGAACTAAATAGGCCAATTACATTTCTGACTTCCTTCATTTTTTGCCCAGTACATGTGAACTAAACAGGTCAATTACATTTCTCATTTCCTTCACATTTTGTCCAGTACTTGTGAATTAAAAAGGCCAATTACATTTCTGACTTCCTTCATTTTTTGCCCAGTACAGGTGAACTAAACAGGCCAATTACATTTCTCACTTCCTTCACATTTTATCCAGTACTTGTGAACTAAATAGGCCAATTACATTTTTCAATTCCTTCACATTTTGTCCAGTACATGTGGACTAAATAGGTCAATTACATTTCTTACTTCCTTCACATTTTGTCCAGTACATGTGAACTAAATAGGCCAGTTACATTTCTTATTTCCTTCACATTGTGCCCAGTACAAGTAAATAAAGAACAATGTGACCAATAAAAATGTGAATTCCTTGTCATATAGTCGCAACCAGAGCTGGAAACGGACAAGAGAGATATCTGTTAACGGTATTCAATATACAACATACAATATGCATGTAAAATAATAACAATTAAAAGTCTACATAGTAGAACAATATAAGGTCTATAGGAAAACAACTATATTATTAGCCAAAGTCATATTTACTATTACAGCATTGTAAATATCATTGCATTTCTGTTACAGTTGTTAATCACCATCAGTTTTTTGTCTTCTTTGTTGTAACAAAGAGCGGACGGACGATAGATCCCATCCTGTCTCTTCAAGATAATATCATAGTAGGCCCCATCGGCTGATATCCTGTGAACGTTATCGGACCCTCTACCGGTGACGTAAACAGAACCGTATTCGTCCACGGCGACGCTACTAGGTTCCCGTAGATCTGAACTGCTGTAGAAGATCTCATGTGTACCATTTGTTTTGATGATATAGACCACAGACTGAAGACTTGTAACGTAGAAAATATTCCCTGTTGCTGAGACACAAAAATCCCATAATTTGTGTTGTGTGATGATTTTGCGCAGGATATTTCCGTTGATATCAATCATATGTACAGAGTTATCGTTTCTTTCGACCCATATTCCATTAATGGAAGCGCTGATTGCCCAACATCCGCTACCACCGGGTTTAATGAATTTGGACAATTTCATTGTCTTCAGATCTAAAATTTGGATACCTTTCTTCTTCATTGTTACGATTGCGGTGCTCTCATTGACGCTTACAACATCCCATGGGTCACAGTCTAACTTGATTTTAAGCATTGACCTCCCTTCACAGTCGGTAATATAAAGGAACTGTCCCGAGTAATGGGGAAGAAGTAGTCTCTCACCAGGAATGAAACACCCTTTACCGAAAGCAACATTATTTCCGAAATCAACTGCATCTAGTTGGGTAGATAAAGTAACTTTGCGCCTTTTAGTTCCAGGACAAGGAAGACACTGGTCATGTGCGTTGCTTTCTGGAATGGATAATGATTTGTGTATTTTATCATTTGGCTTGTTTTCAACGCTTTGTGTCTTTCTTACCTTATCGCAATGTCGGAAAATGGATTTCTCTACAGAAATATTAGAAACAGGCAGCTCTCTAGAACTAGTAGAAACCAAATCACTATCTGTCTTGGTTTTGGCAAATGTTTGGAGTAAACTACTTAATGATGGTACAGATGCCGATTTCAAATGAGTTACTTTCTTATCGTTTTCCTTATGGGGGACGTCATGTTCGTCGTATGTTCTTCTGGGTGAACCTTCCTCTTTTGCATTTTTATTTTCATTCGGAATGTCATAAATATTTTTCATTATTTTAGGCGACCTTGGAGACTGCGGAGGAGTAGGTACATTAGACGTGTGTTTGTATGACTTGTCTGATTTGATAAAATGGCCAAAGGAGGGAACTAGAGTTGGTAACTTTAAAACATTTTTATGTGCCTGAAAAACCATTTGTTCCTGTTTGGTTGTTTTTCTTCCTTCGTTCACATTTTCTTCCATTTTGTTTATCTTTCCTTCTAACGCTTTGATTGCCCTGAAAACACCACTTGCGTCAGAAGTGGTCTTAACTAACTCCAGATGCATTAACCATGTTTGGAGATCCAGCGATCCGCTTTCAATTTCAGATTTTTTATTCTCTATTGAAGTCATGCATTCCCCAAACTTCTGCTCCATTTCCTTTCTCAAATCATTTTCTATTTTATCTAGATGATTATTAATACGTTCTCTCATAGTCGAAATCATTTCTGCAAGACTATCTCTCTGATTGTTCAGCAAAATGATGTTCTCCGATTTTCTTTTAACAATTGACATTGAGAGCTCTTGTAAACAAGATATACGTCTCCGAATGTTTTCAATGGACGAAATTTGCTTCATATTTTTAGCTGCGGTTTCAATTGAAACAACGCCTTTGCAATGGATATGGTTTTCCGTAACACACTTCTCACATAGAAGATTATCATGACGAATGCAGTATTTCACGACCTTCTGTCTTCCATGTGCATCGCAAAATCTTCCCCAATTGTCAGTTGCGTTATAAAATTCCTCCATCTGACCAACTGGAACTATTTGATGCGGAGGATCAAATTTCCGATGAACTTTAGCACATGAATCACAGACGAGTTCTACACACGCAGAGCACCAATCAGAAGCAACAACTTGTTCATCATGTCGCTGGCAGCCACTGCAAAACTTTATTGTCGTCATTCTAAAACATAAATTAAAAATAAACGTCTTTCAGTCATAATTATTCTATTCAGAGAAAATCCATACTTTGATTAGGTGTTATGGGTCGATAATTAAAATAGTCATTCTACTACAAAATGTTCAGTAAAAGTCTTTCGTTAAACCTATACAATATCATGGGAATTCTTTAACCATAGGTAATCATTAAATCTAAATTATTTGAAGTGTAAGTCAGAAAAAATATACATGTATGCTACTAGAATTGCAGTCAGTGGTAATATTTCTAAAATTAAGTGTAAATGGGAAAAAAACATGCTAAATGCGTAATAAACGAAAACACTAATGTTAAAAACCATCAATCTGACATTATAATTCCACTCAAGGATGCTATCTCTATTTTAAAAGAGCATTATTTCTGCAGCTCTCGGTTTGCCCGGAATTAATTCTATAGAATGTTTGAAAATTTATGTTTTTGACAGAGTAATCAAGAGAACCAAGGTTATAGCGGTAATCAAAAGAATGTAATCCAGGGACAAAGACCCGATATGGAAAACAGACATACATAACAAAGAACATACAGTAACTCCAATCATACATACAAAGTAACAAAAGCAAATGAGCAACTCGGACTCCACTAAAACTGGGAGCATGGACCAGATGCACCAGTAGGGTAAGCGTCCTCTGCTTTCCAAGATGTTCATTTTTCATTGCAATTCAATAAAATGATAACAATGCACCAAAATGAAATGGAACATCTAGTCTTATTTCTTGATTGTGATGGTACAACTAGTCAAAATAAACTTTAAAAATGGCCGTTTTATATACCAAGGTTCACGCAGTGCCTGGTCTTAGGACCATAAATCTCAAATTTATTATCATGGTGTTAACAATATACTAATAGCTGTTTTCTTTTTTTTTACAATTTTGAAATTGCATGTATACTTGCATAAAATTATTTATTATAAACAAAAAACAATAACTGTTTTAATAACTCATACAAGACATGCAAGCTCATTTAATGAAATTTGAGAAATTTCTCAGACAAATGGCCCGAGTGGTGATAAATTTACAGAACATTCAATTGTTACTCATGTGAAGGGTTTAATCCTATTTTTCATACTCTTAATTAGACCACTTATCAAATTGCCGTAAAACGAAACGGACAGAAGGAGCCACTAGCCATGAAAGCGTTTTAGTCTTCTTTATTAAAGAAGAATATATTTTAAATCATACGGAGACATTTACATGAAAGTACTTAATTGCTGAATTTTATTTCATTCAAAGAATGACTAAAATCCATTTTTCTCATTTCTAAAGCACATTTTGAACACACATAGAAAATCAATATTGGTCAACTTTATTTTATTATTCTATCGTTATCTTCAATATTCATAATTGACATCTTCTAAGAAGTTTCTAAAGTAAGCTCTTCAGGTTTGGATTATAAAATTATTTATTAAGGATATTCGCTGCTCATGTTCAGCCTTTTTCGTCAGATTTTCGAACTCCCCCTGTTCTTTTTTTTCTTTCATAACATGAACATATTTTGCCAAGTGACTTTTTCATGATTTCATTTAATACATCTTATAATGTTATTTGTTGAATTTTGATTATAAATCCTTGTTATTTCGTCGTGGTTTTAATAAAATCTGCTAAGACAGAAATCTATAGAAAATCAGGAGAAATCTTTTTCTGACCAGAATTTCAAATATTAATATCTAAAAAAAGCTACTACACTAATACATAAAACTGATACTTAAATTGTTTTACCATAACAGATTTCACATCCATTAGAAACCGAATTTCCGTGAATGAAGTTTATTGAAAACCAGCCTAATGGTTGTCTAGTAAAAAAAACTGATTGAAATGTACTGATTATTGTTTCCACTTCTGTGTTAATGATTTCTTACTGTCCATTTCTGTGTTAATGATTTCTTACTGTCCACTTCTGTTTTAATGATTTCTTATTGACCACTTCTGTGTTAATGATTATGCTTCTGGAACAGGGTTATGTTGCTACAAGATTGAAGTCATCACTACAGAAGTTTTATGGTCATCATCATGGACTCGCGGGTCGTTATGGTGTATCCATCTGCGCCATGAAAACTTATTTATTCAACGTGTCATAGTTTTCTTTTCCTCGTTCGTCTACCCCGGACTTGACTTTTTATGAGCAACTCAGCGGGTGTTTCTAGAAAAGCAGAGCACGCTTACCCAATCGGTGCACCTGGTCCATGCCCCCAGTTTTTAGTGGAGTCCGAGTTGCTCATTTCTTTTGTTACTTTGTATGTATGATTTTAGTTTCTCTATGTTCTTTGTTGTGTATGTCTGTTTTCCATGTCTGGTCTTTGTCCCTGGATCGCATTCTTTTGATTCAGAATTGTGAACTTTCCTTTCATCTGTGGCAACATCCCTTCGGCTCCTGCGTATGGAGTTTTCATATCACAACTCATACGTTATGCCAGAGCTTGCCGAAACTACGCAGACTTTTTGTATCACGCTAGAACTCTAACAAATAGGCTTCTGGAACAGGGTTATGTTGCTACAAGATTGAAGTCATCACTACAGAAGTTTTATGGTCGTCATCATGAACTCTTGGATCGTTATGGTGTATCCATCAGCACCATGAAAACTGATTTATTCAATGGGTCATAGTTTTCCTTTCCTCGTTTGTCTGCCCCGGACTTGACTTTTTATGTGCAAGTCGGTGGGTGTTTCTAGAAAAGCAGAGGACTCTTATCCTACCGGTGCACCTGGTCCATGCTTCCAGTTTTTAGTGGAGTCCGTGTTGCTCATTTACTTTTGTTACTTTGTATGTATGATTTTAGTTACTTTATGTTCTTTGTTATGCATGTCTGTTTTCCATGTCTGGTCTTTGTCCCTGGATTACATTCTTTTGATTACCACTATAACTTTGATTCCCTTGATTACTCTTTGATTATCGCTATACCCTTGGTTCCCTTGAATACTCTTTCGCATTAGGTGCTTACTGAATACAATTTTTGTTGTCGTCTTCAAATTTATTTGAATGCAATTGGGAAGTATTTCTCTATCATTTTTTGAACAATAATCAATTGTTATCATTAATCGTGAAAACACACAATGTAATCGATTACTTATCAAGTATTTTTTCCTTTTATTGTACATGTTCCTGTACTCGCACTATAATCAGAAAATACAAATCATGGATCACGTCAAGGGAGAAATAAGAGACAAACACAAGAAAAAACATGAAATATCCGAAACAACAAGTACCAAAAGAACAACCCGGACACTACTGATCATCAGGAGCATTGACCAGGTGCACAGGAAGAGCAAGCGTCTTCTGTGTTTCAAGAAAAGCAGAGGACGGCACCTTATCGGTGCACCTGGTCTATGCTCCCAGGTTTTAGTGAAGTCCGATTTGCTCATTTTCTTATTCATTATTCATTACGTATTATTTCAGTTGTTTCATGTTCTTTGTTGTCTGTGTCTGTTTTCCATGTCTGGTATTTGTCCCTGGACTACATTCTTTCGATTTCAGTAGAATACTATTCCTAGAAATACTTGCCGATTTATGAAACAAATGTCAAGTCAAAGGTAGATTGAAGAGGAAAAAACACAGAGAATCGGTTCACATTGCTGATTGATAGAATGTAATGATTCACGAATTGATGATTACAACAATAATGTTTTCGCTATGATGAATTTAATTTTGTAGAATTGTTGCAATGTTCTTACGAATGTACTATTGGGCCTGATAAGCATTTTTGCATGAAAGAGTCAATTTCATCACTTTTAACTTAACGACTGAAATCTTAAATATTCGTAACAACTGATCTAATTCAATATTTTACTTAAAATGTAACGTTATCTGTAGCGAGATGTTTTCGATGGAGGTACCCAAATTAAGCTTTTAAATGTACATTTTGAAGTGAAAATACCATGGGCATATTAAAGCTCAATTCTCTACTTTTTGTTGACATTTTTTGTTTCTGTTTTTGATTTTTTTGTCCGTTTGTGTGTGTGTGTGTGTGTGTGTGTGTGTGTGTGTGTGTGTGTGTGTTTGTTTGTTTTTCGAAGTATTTTGATGTTCATATTTTATTTCATTTTAGTTTTATTCTTTTTGTTTTCACTTCTATTTTGTTATACATACTCATGTTTTTAAATATAGTAGTTATTTAGACAAGGATGCCTAATACTATATTTTTACGTGTATATAGCGAAACCCCTCCCCCCAAGAAATGAAATATATGTACTCATAGATTAACATTCTATTGAAAAATTCCTGAGAAATCCAGGAATGCAGATATTAAATAATGGTCTTTTCAAATAGAGAAAGCATGCGTGAGTGAAACTATATTGTCCGATCAATGGGTTTTTGACATGCATGTTTCTAATTTTTAAAATTTTTCTGATTCTTACAAAAACTTATACTTAATCGCTATGATATTTTTTTTACAATGTACAGTGTTTCCTTTTTATTTCAAATATAAAATACAGGGAATTCCTTAAATAAACCGGAAATGTTTTTTTTTTTCTGTTTAAACGCAGTAAGATCCTGTAAAATTTGAACAACTACTCCAACCAGATAACGTTTAAACCGAATGAATTATACATATAGCAGGTTAACTGTATTTTGAATCTTCTATTTTGTAAATGTCTTTCTATCAAATCAACATTTCTGACTAATTGGTAAAAAAAATAAAAAAAGGATTTAAAAAGAACAGAATGAATAAGATACAAATGGAAATTATAAAAAAATGAATAAATAAAATCATTACTTTTATCCTTACCTTACAAATTCGCTTGGAACTATTATATCTAAGGCTTAACTTTGATTCCCTGCCTTTGTTACGTCGATAGTGAGTCTTTAATGACTTTAACGTTCACTTGAATATACTCCCAGTGTTGTTGTGTCTCGCAGATAGTTTTGTCATATTAATTGTGCTTTTAAAATCAATTAATGAAAATCCATTACTTTAATAACTCTTGTGTTTAGCAGTAACTACAGCCATTGTACGAATCAGGCATTGTATGGAAGTATGTAAATCAATGGTGATATTATCATAACCACCATATTTGCTATTCACCATGACCGTGTTCTCGTTAGATATTATATTTCAAAAAAAAAAAAAAAAAAACATAAAACATGACAATTTAGATTGATTAACTTAAATTGTATTGATTTAATTTCTTTTGTTTCTGACAAGGGGGGGGTGGTGGGTGGTGGGTAAAAGTAAAAGAAAAATATGTTTTACTCATTGTTGTCATATGATAAATATAGTACCAATATAAACCTAGAAAATGAAAGTTATTAACAAAAAAATAAATCACAGAAACTCCATTGTATCGTTGTTTTACCAAGGTTATTTATGTCGCATTGTTTTATCTTTAGCGATATGACTATTTCTTCAATATATGAATAGACGTAGTCTTTGTGTGGCACTATTACTGTTCAACCTGCAAGACACTTAGTTGAGATATTACCACATATCATATGTCATTACGGTGAGTGTATTACGATGTCAAAGACACACAGCATTATGTAATCTAAACAAAAGATCTGGTTTCATAGAGTTCTTCCCAAAGGAAAACAAATATGACATAAATTGTCTACTATCAACTTTATCGTAAGGTCTTTGAGGTCCGTTAATTATATATTTTAAGGAAACTGGTGAATTATCAGATAACTAATTGGAAAGAATGGACAAACAAAATATGACGCAAATAATTTTTGAGCCGTTTTGAGGAATGGGCCCGGGCCCATGCAATTGTAAGAAAGCGGAAAAATTGTGACTTTGGGAAATAATCTTTATATATGAGGGCAATGATTTTTATCAGTATTTTGAAAATAAAGTCTAATCGATATCATTGATGAGGAAAAGAAGTTTCCATTGTAATAATGTCCCTGAGGTGTCACTTGAATGACAAATTTAATACAGAAGAGAGAGGAAAAGGATTTTGTGTATCTCATAATCTTTGGACCATGTTCCAAGTCACAATAGGGAATTTCACAGCTATAATTAGGAAAATTTGGGGCATATTTCTCCGTGGGAATGGGGTTCAAAATCGGGCCAAAAATAGGTTTGGAAAATTACTGCCTTGGGTGCCAAAACAAAACAAAACACAGGAAACAAAACAAACAAAACAAAAACAAAATAAAACAAAAAAGAATCCCAAGACAACTTCCTCTATGCCCAACTTAAATATTCAAGCGTTCTCTTTAGTTGAAATAATCTGGTTCACGATTACTAAAAATAATTACTCCGCCCTGTGAGGAAAGTTAACTGCGACATAAAAAATACGTGTATATAGTGTGATTGAAGTCAAAAACGCAGATCCGCTGTCAAGGATTTCTCCCATAAAATGACAAATATCACTTAAGTTATCTTAATACCTATCATTCAATAACTTGGAAATTAATTGATTTGTATTTTTAGTGAATGGTTGTCAATGACAACTGAAGATATAACATTACTGTATTAGATAAGGAGCTTAACCAGAGTTTCTTTTGATTTGCTGAACTTAATATTTGTATAAACTGTAGATTATGTTACATTTTAATCAGTAAGTTTGATATTCTCCTCAGTTTGTTTTGGTTTTGTTTTTTTGTTTTGTTTTGTTTTGTTTTGTTTTGTTTTTTTTTTTTGCTGTTTTTATTGTACTGTGTATTGCTTTGGTTAATTTGTTTAACCTTTAAAAATTGTTTTGTGATTTTGCACTTGCCGTGATGATGAAAAATCTTTACAAAGACTAACAAAAATAATGAAATAATCTTTTTGGTACATTTTCTATATAAATTTCAGGCACTGCCTATAGTAGAGGTAATTCATGGTGTAGAAATTCCCACTACAGAAAGGCTTTTGTGATCTCCATATGCTACATGTCTGGGTAATGATAGTAATTTTGATATATTTGTAAAGAGGTTTCTTAATTTCCGTTGTAACAAGGGACTAAGAACTTTTTGAACTGATTTTTGGGTGTGTTTAATTGTGTAATATTTTTTTGTTGTTGTGATCACGCCAATGAACTTTAACCTTGCGCATTTTGTGCCTGTCCGAAGTCAAGAATTTTTGGACACTTTCTGTTTTGTCATGTTTTCACCTCTATTTTGTTTTATGTTACATGAGTATAGATAGACAACTCTTTCTCTGTACCAATGTGTAATGGTGCTTTGGAACCACCTGCAGCCTGTCCTGTGGTTAAAGGGTTTCCTCGTCGTTCATTGGAGACCAATTGGTGGCCTTCGGCTGACATTTTCATTCTCGTGGGGTTATTGTCTCATTTACATGTACCATACCTATTCTCGTTATTTTTATCTCCCACTGAATTCAACCAAATCAAACCAAACTAAGAACGATAACTCTTGCAAAGTACCAATTTCATACACTTTCTATATATTTTTTATCTCAAAGGTGCAACAACTGATAGACAAACTATGTTTCGTTATAATAGACCATGAGAGCTTATGCTAGTATTAAGTACCACTCTATATAAAATTCAGTCACTGCCAATGACAAAGTAATTCATGGTGTAGAAAAAATTTGCAAAAACAAACGATGCTTTTTCAGTATATATGTCATGTTTTCACATAACGATAATCATTTCTGCATTCAGATCTGCTCTATTTACAAAATACATTTATCTACCACTAAAACCAACCAAATGAAACCAAATAAAGAACGATAACTCTTGCAAAGTGTCAATTTCATGTAAATTCTATTTTTTTTTATCTCAATAGCTCAACAACCAA
Organism: Perna viridis; assembly: GCA_037379345.1. Classification (NCBI taxonomy): domain Eukaryota; kingdom Metazoa; phylum Mollusca; class Bivalvia; order Mytilida; family Mytilidae; genus Perna; species Perna viridis. The sequence continues at coordinate 21,056,992 of CM074523.1, forward strand.
ATGAAAACTGAGACTGGTTGTGTCATCAGTAATTGTTTCTGAACAAGAAATATAACTGAATTTGGTTGGTTTTTGATATGCATGAATCACTCACTGTCTGATTTTTATAAAGACAGCTACTTAATATGAAACACGACTATTAGTAAAATTTATTTTTTAAACCGCGCAAATTAATTCTACGAATATCTCCATTTAACAGAATCCGCTAATATTAGCTTCCACGAAATAATTAATACGCTTACAGTAACCATAAAGGTCACCAAAAGATCATGCACAAGAAAATTATAAATTATATATATTTTTAGCATATATGTGTCTGTTTTCCATGTCTGGTCTTCGTTCCTGGATAAATTACTCCAACTTCCGCTTCAATCTTGGTACCCTCAATTACTCTTGATTGTTCTTGTCACTACTTGACGTTTCCTGACAGTTCTAGTCGCTTATTGGTGGAACGTATTCTTTGAACAATCTTGTATAATTTCATTAGTTACAATTAAGATGAAAACCTACAATTGTTAATTGAGAAAAATAAGAAAATGGATGGAATTGGGGGGAAAAAAAACTTAGTGACTGATCTTCCTTTGTCTGGCCGTTACCTGAACAAGTACATTTGAGAAACTGAAGTCTGTATCTTACAGCATAGACACAATAACATTGTATATCATCTATTTGGAATAAAATAAAATTGTATATGTAGTTGTTTAAGCCGATATCGATATATTACATGCCCTAAATCACACCCTTGACCTGTATCACATACCCTATATTAAACATATAGACCTATATCGCATACCCTATATCACAGCCTTAACATATATCACACCCCTAGACCTACATCACATACCCTATATCACCCTTGACCTGTATCCCATACACCATATCACACGATTGACCTATATCGTATACCCTATATCACAACTTTAGGCCAATATCACACACGAAATACATTTTACGTTTTGTCATAATATATGATATAATGAACATGACACTTCAAAACCTTTGTCACATGCGATATAGACCCTCGACCTATGTCACCCTCGGGTCGGCGGCTCTTGGGTGATATAGAATTCAAGGGTTTATTTGGTATATGATACATTTTCACATGTAATATATTCAGATAGACAATCCACTTATCTTGACACTATCCAGAAATTGTCACTTGAGTAGAACAAGCTTTCCATTCCATACCATCGCTGTCAGAACAGAACATACCATTCGGTAGCATCGCTGTAGGAACATAACATAATTACCATTCTGTAACACCGCTGTCAGAACAGAACATTATAACCATCCATAGAATCACTGTCGGAACAGAACAAACTTGCCATTACGTAACACCGGTCGGAACAGAACATGCTTACCATTTCGTAGCATCGCTGTCGGAACAGAAAATACGAACCATTCCAAAGCATTACTGTAAGCACAGAACATGTTTACATTTCCGTAGCATGGCTGTAGGAACAGATCATACTTACCATTTTGTAGTGCAGCCGGAATATTAAATGCTTACCATTCCATAGCATACCTGTAGGAACAGAACATGCTAATCGTTCCGTACCACAGCTGTCAGAACAGAACATGCTAATCATTCCGTACCACAGCTGTCAGACAGAACATAACATGCTAGTCATTCCGTAACACCGCTGTCGGAACAGAACATACTTACCATTCCGTGGTAGATTGTACGTGCTTTAGTCTCTTGTTTGTTTATATTAACTTTCTTTGATCTGCAGTTTTGCGTATATGATTGTGTTGTATTCCATTGTATACGTCAAGTATTATCTTCTGCTTCCTGTTTTTATGTTGATTTTTATGCTGATGAATTGTCCTTGTTTTATTTTGTCGATATTGTAAAGAACACACACTTAAGACTATCGATAAAAAATACACAAAATGAGAGAAAATCACTTTTGTCGACGATACGCTACTGTAAATGTTTTTCGCAGTTGTTTATTTTTGCGTTTTAAATTGAATAGTATTACTTGGTTATTATTACTTAAAGTAATAAAGTAACTTACATTGCAGAATCTAAACATTTAGGAATACTTAATATCCCCTCTGGCATGTGTTTCTTTTGGTCATATCATCACTTAAGATTTGAATATCGTTGAGAACGAACCCCTACGTCAGGCAGTTTCTCAACGTCCAAAATTCAGAGAACCACAGCGCCTCAAGTAGAAACTTAATTTCATTAAACCATAATGGACGCTGCTAAAGATTGTGCTAGATCATGGATAAAGAGAGAGAAAAGGACTAATAATCAGAAATCGAGTTATTGACAGATTGGATACATGCCATCCGATCGTTGGTACGGAATCGTATTGACAATCTCCTGAAATGTGTCAATAAAAGACCCAAGTCCGTATTCAACAATCGTGAAGCACTTGAATGTATTTCCTCACAACATGGTAAATATGTTATCGTCCCTGCAGACAAGGCTTGGAGCAACCTTGTATTTGGGTGTAAGGCGCATTACCACAGTAGCCTTATTAGGCACTGATAGTAACATCCCAGGTAATGCCACGTACAAATGTACTATTTTTGATAAAGATGAAATTCTAAACAACCACAAGTCCTTCATGTGTTCTCTCAACATCGAAACAAACTGTGAGGACTTGATTTACTTGTATTGGATACCGAAACCTCATAAGAATCCATACAAAGAAAGGTATATTGCAGGATTTTCATCTTCTCTACGAAGGGGATTTCAATCCATGTAACAAAGATATTATCCTTAGTGAAGGATAGACAGCATGCTTATTGCAATACCACATACTTTCGAAGCGTACTTCTACTTCTACTTGGCATTTATCATATGTGGATACTTAATAATTCTAAAGCTTAACTTAAATCCCGCAGTTTTAAAGAAATTAGTTCTCTCCAAACTTTTGATTTGGCAACTCTTTAGACTACGTTACCACATGATAAATTGAAATCTCGTTTGAAAGGACTTGAACGTACATCTTTTGCTGTTTCAAAAAATCATGTTGTTTTCTTTTACAAATCCACATAGTTTTCAAAACATCGCAGAAGGGCAAAATGCGCTACACAGAAAAGCAGGGTTGCATGCGATATGCTTGATTCCCGCATTGATAACAATTTTTCACATTTGGAAGAGCTATTTTTCCACAAGAAGTTGACATTTTCCAATGGGCACTAACTGCGCTCCTCTCCTAGCCGCTTTGTTTTTATATTCATAAGAGATGAATTTCTTCAGAAAGAATAAAAAATTAAAAAATGCTAAATCCATACAGATAAATTGACGATGTATTAATTGTCCATCAACAGCCCCTCTTTTGGTAAATGGTTATCGTCAATATACCACCAGAGCTCGAGATAAAGGAGACTACAGAAACAGACGTTCTGCATATTTTTGGACCTACATCTCGAATTTGACAACAGTGTTCATTCCATCTCAGCATTAAGATTTATGATAAAAGAGACGACTTTAATTTTATATAGCAAATTTTCCTTACCTGTGCAGCAATATCTCTTCCTTTCCTGCATATTGTGTTTATATTTCAAACTTGATTCGCTACGCTAGAGCAAGTACTAACCACTCTTCCTTGAACGCCATAAATATCAGAGAATTTTTAGAGATCAGTCCTTGGTTGAAAAATACTCAGTTTCTTCTAAAACAATGAGGATAAATTTAAATAGCCTTTGAGTTGTTTTCTAGATGTATTGAATATATTTCAGGCAAAAATGTAAAGGACTAAATTGAGAAAAAAATTATGAACCACCTATTGCCTGATTCATTCACGGAATAATACTGAAATCGCTGTTGATATTTTAAAAAATATTTCCCCTTTTTCACTATGCCCGTGTCAAAGAGGGAGATTTAGCCGCATTCGGAAATTTCACCCGTCTCATTTGAAATTTTTGCTTAAAGTTGTAATTTAAATTTTTGTCTAAAGAAAATGATTTCGAACCTGTATAAAATACCATTATATGTACTATCATTGTACCATAGGACACATTGCGTTTCAACTGTCAGTGAATGATATGTCATGCACGAAAAAGTATCGTAATACAATTTAATTTAATTTCAAATAAGGACTGTTGCTTAACATAAAACAAACATGTCGCCAAATAAAAATCTTGGCAAATTTCCCACTTTGAGAACATTTTGAGAGAGAGAGATATCTTGACCTATATCACCTTGACCACAAAGTACATGCATAGATACTAAGTACACTTGTAGCTGTAAATGATATTTCGCACTGTAAGTGTTTAATAAAGCAATCTAATAATGTATTATTTCGAAAAATATGTACCACAAGCAATGAAATCTACAAAATGTGATTCTTTTCAATGGAAATGAACTGTAGCTGTAAATAAAAGTACAATGTGCAGAATAAATATGTATCTAAAGTTTAGTCAAAAGCAGTAAATTTTGATTTAGCTTAACAATTGACGGTTTCATCAAAATAAGATGTGCATGGAGATGAATATAATCCCCTGGTGATTAATACACTCCTGAAGGGATGGTTGCATTTTCAACTTGAATTTATATACTTATGGAAAGAAACCCATCAATATCAGGTTGAGTGCTTGTAAAGCATAGCATTGGCAGCTTCATTCTCGTATACTCTGTAAATGCCAATGAGAACCACGCCAGTCTCGGAAAACATTCACTAGCTTCAATGGATAAATAAACATCGAATCTTGGCTTTTTCCATGAAAGGGATGGTCAAATTATGGCATGGAATATTTACGAAAATGACGTTTTTAGCTTAACAATACCGGACAATTGGACACAATAGCATTTCCGATCGAACCATGACAACCCAAAAATCCTAACGGAAGCCGATATTTCGATCCGTATACATTTCAAACCATGATGATTTAAAGACTGCATTAATGGAAAAAATATCATGAATTTAACCATTTGAAAAGTTAATAAAAACAATGATATATTATATCAGGGCTGACAAAAAATATAAAATGTATTTTGATTCTAATATGTTTCTTCGGTAGCGTTCTACCTTTCACATATTACGATGAATTGTCACCAAGGCTCATTAATGCAAAGAACTTGAAAAGAAGCAACTCATTGCTAGGAAATTGAATGCTTAATTGAAAAGTATCTCGTCCATATAGTTTGTGTTATAACCTAAAGCTATCAAATTAAGAATTAAGAATTAAGCAACTCTTCAAATACACGAATCCTAACAAATCTTAAAAATTTACAAGGTCCGAAAAACTAACACCAATCCGTGTGAATAAACTACTTAAACGTCGAGTGATTAACGTTTCGTTACGTGTTTAAACAATCATTTTACGATTTAAGAATAAATACGATGCATTTGCGATTCAATACGAATAGATACGAGCAATTTGCGAATACATAAGAGTAACAGAATTTTTGTGAGAACAATACATGTACTTGGTCCAAGCTTCACGTATAATTCGCATATGATTAACGGTAACTAAACTAGTTTTTACGACTTTTCGCGATTTAGTCAGAATTACGGTAAGTCAACACAAGACAATTCAAATTTGCAAAACACTGAATTGCAAATCTTGCGCCGCTTTTTCTTCAACCTACCATGTCATGTGAGTAATCATTGGATGCAGATTTGCATGGGATTTAATAAAATGCATTTTGTTTTACAATACTTACTAAAATAAACTTGTAGTTACAATTTAAAATTCATGGGATTTTTTTATCCCATGGGATTTTTCAATATCCCATGGGATTTCATGAAATCCCATGGGATTTTCATAGAATCCCATGGGATTTTTTTTCTCCCATGGGACTTTTTTTCTCCCATGGGATTTTAATTTCTCCCATGGGATTTTTTTTCTCCCATGGGATATCTTGTGTTAAAATACAATGATAGTCATAGAGAGAGTATGCCTTACATATTCACTTAGTGCATTTTTCTTCTGTGCAGTATGAATAAAAAAGCTGAATGACTAAAAGAGAGAGTTTTTTTGTATTGTTTTGGGATGTTTTTGAAGTTTTTAATCTTTTATAGCTTTGAAATGAAATCACTTTGAAAATTCACTTATCAACCACAAATGTAAAACAACGAAATAGAAAAAAATATTCAAAGACACTCTGTCTATAAATATGCTGTTTAAGAATATAAACTTAGAATGCTGTATGAGCAGTACTTTTATCTTAGTATTTAAATAAATTATAAAAATTCTAATGGAAGTCTAAATTCAGGTCCATAATCAGCTTTTTGGCACTTCTTTTTCTTCTTGGTCAGCTTCAACCCATGAAACATGCTTCATTTCTCGTCTCTGTAGAATAAAACAAGTAAAAATCTTTATGCAAACAAAATATATAAAATATTTTACAATACCATTTTATTTGTAATCAAAGTGATCTTATTTTTTCTTACTTGATATATGTTCATTTCTAATATCAACAGCTGAAATTACTTGCAATCAGACATCTAAAAGATAACATGAACAGACAAACAGACACACAGATAAAGTGCTTTCTATATAAGTTCGTGGCAGCACTTTTGATTTATTGTGCAAAGTATGAAGAACAGATGGACGGACACCAGTATGCCATAATATGTCCCGTCTCAAAAAGCAGGAGTACAAAAGTTCTGGAGAACAGTGTATACCTGATATGATAAGCTATCAAGTTTGCATATACTGAATTAGTCATTCACCATAGAGGCAAGCAGGTGGCTGGTCCCTGAAATGGTGAAAAACAATTCTGCATGATAATACATATGGTACCTTTCAATTTAGTTGAATTAATTTTCATTGCAAGCATCCTTAAAGCAGTTATCTTGTAATGCACATGAGTAACATTCAATGTTAAGTCCAACATGCTGGGGGTAAGTTTAATCAAAATTAATTAAGAGATTGTGGAGAAAGCTGTCGTTGAACTTTCAAAAAATGTAACAAGTTTAGTGTAGTCTGAGTTGCTCATTTGATTTTGTTACTTTGTGTGTATGATTTTAGTTACTTTATGTTCTTTGTTGTGTATGTCTGTTTTCCATGTCTGGTCTTTGTCTCTGAATTACATTCCTTTGATTGCCGCTATTACATTGGTTCCCTTGATTACCTTTGAAACACAAGGTATGTTAGTGGTGCAAAGATAAGAGCTTAAAAAATAATGGTCCAGTTCAACTATAATTTTAGAATAGGACTTGACAAACTCTATTTGCAATTGAATATTCACACAATAAAGATATTTCTTTTTGGCTTAATCATATAACAAAAGCATCTGTATATAAAAAGAGATATCTCCTGATAGCAAGTAATAGTGATTTTTACCAGGACTTAACATCTAGCTAGAGCTTGTTTATCTTGCCTCAGACATAGTTGGTTTAATATTTAATTTTGCAAGTTCTTTATGTCACTCACCTTTTACGAGTCATTACTAAGAATCCTTTCATGCATCCTCTAATCTCTCTTGAGCAACATAGAGCACCTTCAAAACAAAATTATACTTATTATGCATTATTTCAAAATTAGATAACTTTCAGATTCTGTATATAGACAGTAAAATGGAGTTATAAACATGTAACTGAAAGAGGGGCTGCACTGGCTTCCAAAATTTCCACCAATTTTTTTAATCAATGTTCAGAAATAAGAGCAAAAAGTGGTGCCAAAAAAAATTTCCAATTTTTTAAAATATGACAGTACTAAGTCCACTGATGAAAGTCCATGAGAAGAAAAAATGAAATCAGTACAACTTATATGCCATATATATGCCATATATATACAATTTCCAAATCGTAACACAATTTCTCTTCAAACACAGGAAATCTTACACCCCAATTCCCACTAATGAAAACTTGCATCCAATCTTCAGTGTGTGATGGACAGGTTGAAAAACTAAACTAGTATTTTTATATTTAAAATGCTAAAATCAAAACTCTGTACTACATTTGGGTCTAAAAGCACTGAATCTATTATGGTTTCAAATGATCATATCTATATTGTTAATTTCAAATTTAAAGCCTTTCTGAATTGTTAAAACAGAAGATTAACAACATAAACATGTTACATTTGTACCCATAACTATCCATATCTACATTTTAACAAAAAAAAAACAACATTTGTACTGTACCTTATGTGAGACAGTACCAACCTCTATCTAGTTTGTCTTACTGCGTGCACAGATAAACTTATGGAACATATACAAAATGTATTATTCCAGCATTCAAAAATGGTCATTATACTGTTTTAGTCACATTTTTCACTCGATATTTATTCCATCAATTGTAGAAGAATTACCATTGCAGTACATAAATAAAAATCATTGCTTAATATATGCAAACTATAAAGTTTGACTCCACCACATTTGCCCAAAAAATGGCAAAATATTGAAAAAAAAATCCAATAAAAAAGGGGGGGTCTAATCCAGACCATACCCTTTAAAAAACCATCATGTTTACATGGTATTAGTAAACATTATCTGGAAGTGAGACGTGCTGTTGTTGTCCAGTACATGCAGCCCCACTTGTAGTAGTAAAATGGTTATGACCGAGTGATCCTTCAACTCGCGTTTATTTCCGTTTAGTAAACGACAATATCGAATACTCGGGAATGAATGATACTAACCTGTTTCTATTTTGGAAAGAACGAGTTTAAAATATTAATTGCATCCAAGATTTTGAAAGCAGTGAAAATCCTTATTCTCGCGTGCTTATTCTCATGCGAAGAGTTTCTCAATGAGTTTGGAAATACAGGGGAAAGAAACGAATTATGGTGTAATGTGACAAGTTATGATTTGACCACGGACCATAAGGTAACAACACATGGAAACGTTCTATCGTGCATCACATTTCAGACTCCTAGTATTTTAATCGTAAGTACTTTTTTTTATCAGGCTTTCTAAAAATCAGACAGCACGTCAAAAACCAACCCAATTTAATTTTATTTCTTGTTTAGAAACAGTTACTGATCACATAATCTTTTTTTTATTTGTTTGTTGCGCTAAATAGAGAAAAAGTATGTACAAAAATGTAGATTGTAAATGAAATTTACACAGAAGCATCGTTTGTTTGGTGAATTACGTTTTATCCAACATGAATCACTGTTCCATTAGCAGTCTCTAAATTTTATGTTGACTGGTACTTAACATTTGATCTAAACGGAACCTTTCAGGGTTCTCTTAAGTGTTATTTGTACAAATTTGTTGTTGAATTTGTACCAAGTCTGCAAAAATATTTAACAAAACGGACTTATTACAAAAAAATGCCTTACTAGATGTAAACTAAGATAATCATCACATTCCTTGTTTGTTGAAACTGGGAGTTACTATGGTATAGAGATGTCAAATAGATAGTGTGCTTTGTGCACAATGAAAAGTGTCGAGGATGAATTTCATTTTGTATCGAGTTGTGACGCCAGTATGTCTAGCCTTATTATTTTATAAGCCCCTCCTCTCTCAAAATATAGTACATGCATATATTTCAAAATCACTGGAAATTTCAAGGTGATGCGTAATTTATGTAGGTTCCTTGTCCATGTATTTACAGTCTTAACTTAATTACTTTAATTATGATTGTGTATTTGCATTTGTAACGTATATGAACTTCTGTTCAGGTGTTAGAATACTGGGATATGTACTGTTGTTTGTTGTAAAATTGTACTGGTGAGCATGATTGCCTTACTTAACTTATACAGATATTGATTTGAATTGATCTTTACAATGAATTTAAAAAATCAAAATCTGCAGTCAAAATGTATACGTAAAACTCAAATTTTCGTTTATTACGAGAAAATTACTACAGGTATTAACAGCTCGATATTCCGTTTTACTGTTAATTAAGTACAATATACAGGAAGTGGTCGGTTTAGCTGGGGGCACTTATAATCTAGGTAATAAATACATCCCGTAATATGGCTTCGTACGTGTTTCGTGTGGCAGATCAAGATATTTACAAAATAGGAGCTGACATAGGACCCTAAATTTACCAAAGAAAATTATGAAAATGATATATTCTATTCACTTTTATCGAAAATATGTGAAGCAACCATTTGTTTGATTATTTCTTATGCACAAATGTCACATTAAAAAATCAATTTATAAGGGGACCAAGGACAGCCACCATAAAACCTGGTTTAATTCTCATTGTCCAAAGGAAATGCCTGTACCGCGTGACGATGACCATTGCAATGGTTGCAAACTTTCCGGTTGTACTTTGATAATATCATTTAAATTTTATGCAGACTTTTCATTTTGACTCTTATATAGAGTTTATCACTTCGATAACTTTGTTAATAACCATTCATTTGTTATGGAAAAATATTCATGTTTGTTTCTCACCCTTTGTTTTACGGTAATATTCTACACATAGCACGGAAAGCTCGATACTCGCCCAATAAGTAAACTAAACCGTTGAATAGGCTTATTCGTAAGGGATATAATGTTATGATATTCTTGTCAGATCTTTAAGGATGACATTTTTTTGGTATTTCATTGATTCGCTCATGGAGTCTTTAAATAGAAATTGGACAATCTCATTAGTGATGTCATATTCACTAATTTTCATATCATTAAGTGTCAAATTGGTTGGCAAATAAACAACGAAATAAACAATTAGCAAATTCATGATTAGAATCCCAATTTCCAAAACTTTATAACTTTGTTATTCTATATCCAATTTTGGTTCTGTAAAATGTTTCATTTAGATAAAATAATTCATATTTTGTGTGTAAATATTTTACTCTTTTACTTAAAAAATAAATTTGAAATGATATTTATATGTAAACCTCTATTATCATTAAAAAATATTTTAAATTTTTTATGCTCACATAGTCTAATTACTGAATATTTATTTTAAAATTCCGTGGATAAAAAGAGTATTATTGGCAGTGTAGAGAACCAAAAAAATTTTTTCAATTACCTTAAAAAACGAAAACGTTATGATGATATAAAGTTGATGCCCCATGCCAATCAAGAGATTTTTTGTCAACCAAATCCAAATCACAGGTAAGCGATGACATCACGAAGAACTCTCCTATATTTTAAAACAGTTTTTGGCATGACATTGGTTGTGTCCTTATTGTATGACGTGTGAAGCACCGTGGCTCAACCGCGCATGGGAAGAATTGAAATTGATTTTACATATGATAGGGACATCCAGACTTGGGACCGGCAAGTTATCCGCGCGGAGTTAATGTCCATTTAAAAGATTTTTCAATACTAGATCCAATACAAGGTAGATCTATTTAAGTGTAGATTACATCTTTTTGGCATTTTTTGGATATATATATTCTTAACTTCTATTTTATTTTCATATTTTTATGAAATATTTGATATCACTGCCTTTTACAGGTAGACTGATACAATTAGTGCCAGTCTTTTTAAGCGCAATTCAACCACGGGGAAATATGTTGGGACAATTAAGCTAGTTTTTTATCCAATTGGCGCAAACGTTGAATCGAAAAACGCGCAATGTGCACTTTCATTGAACTTCAACATGTAGACACTTGGTAACCAATATGAACGGTACAAAATAGTATGTTCATTGTACACCAGGTATAGATTGTACATATAGATTCCACCGTATAGTGTTTCGAAAAGTAGAATGGGTGAATCTTATTACACGTATGTACAATACAGTTTAATGCATATCATATAAATTGTAGCTATAACCAGAGGTATGACAGACTTTAGAGCTTCAGTTTCCCTACATGTATGTAGGCGATTTTGAAATTATACAATTAAGGATTTTTACTGTAATGTTGGAATATACTAGTATACCTTTGTCATCATCTCATCTGTAAAAGCTTCTTGTATATAACAGGAACGCACTTTTGTACACTATATACACACGGATGATCAGAACTGTAAGGGAACGAACATCTTCTACTGCAATATTGGACAGGTAAATCCTGTCACCTGTTGAGTCACCTGTTCTGTCTGAGCCATAAAACAATTATTTTTTTTTAAATTACCTCAGGGCGATTCTATTCGTCACCTGGCCTGTGTAATGTCGTACGTAAACTTAACCGAGATTTTGAAAGTGGGTTCTAAAAGGGGTGGGGGTTTAGAAAAAAAGGGGTGTGTCATAGTATAATATTTCCTCATTTTCACCAAAATTTTGCATGCAATTATCCACATTAATCCCATTATATCATTTTTAATACTTCTTTTTGGAATGTAACAACCAAAGGATTTTGATAGGCTATTATAAAAGTCCTTGTATATAATTATATTTACTGAAAGGATCTGCTTACTAGTGAATGAGTTTTTTTTTCTTTCAATTTATATAAGGTTTTTTATAATTTTACTAGCGAATTAAAACCGTACATGTAACAGGGAGTTATAATTAATTACAGGTCTATGCGTGTAACTGTCACCAATGATTTTACAGTCCATGCTTTAATTTACATTACAAAACCGAATTACTGCAGCCCGTGAAAGAGGTTCGCTTGCATGCACCATCCTATGGACGAACGGAAATGCCAGGATTCTACGTTAGATCTGGGTATTAAAATGTACACGTACTATGTTTAATCAAGACAAAGTCCCGAGAAAGTACAGTTTCATTCGTTAGCCCAAGGATTTATATTATACATAGCATTTACCTAAATTTAATTCCTTCGCTAGCTATGAAATAACTTTTTGTACAACTATTTACTACGTTACTGGAATGCTCATCTTGTGCATTCCTACATCGATATAACAACAAGTGTTATACGAAAGGATAATTACAGAGGAAACCTCAGATATGTATTGTCAGTCAGTGGCGAAACGGGGTGCCGAAATCACGCATGACACAAGACGCTTTTGTATACGGTTCATTCCCCGCTATGACCTCGTCCCAGCAGCGAGATAAGTGTTGATGCTGCAGTCGTTCAGAAACTAACGAATTCAATACAGCAATGAATGCATACGTCAAGTTCCGACTACAGTAAGTTAGGAGTTGTACTGCTCCAGAAAATCTGCATGATTTGCTCTGACTACTCTGCTCCTGAAACAGTTTCCTCCTTCCACAGTCACAGGTTGGGAACTACAGCTGAATTCTCGTGCGGTGTTTACCCATTATAAAATTAGAATTTTTTTAAAGTATTTTATTTGAAGCGGGAATATTTATTGTATCTGAAGAATCCTTTTTTGAATTAGGTTCACTGTAATTGTAATATTTAATGATTAAAGTTACCGTGGTCAGGGAATTTATATTACAGGGACTGGTCACTCCTTACCAAGTTTATAATATGGAGTAGGCATTTCCTAAATCAGCGAGCACAGTGAGCTTTACTGTATATGTACCATCTTTGCAAGACTTATAAAAATAATAATGAACATTACAAAGTGGGGGGGAGGGCGACCCGGATGAAAATTTTTGCTTCGCAAGTGCAATATTTTTATTTATATTTAACCAGCAAGCAAAATCAATATTTCCACTTAAAAATATGTCTTGTTAAGTAATGGGGAGTTTTTTTACAGCAATACTTATTTAGTGAAAAAATGAACACCCAGCCCTTTTTACAAATTTCTGGATCTGCCCAGCATATAGCTACTTGTCTGTCAAAGAAGAATTAAAGTATTTGTAATCAATTCAACCCCATTTGAACATTAATTACAAGAACAAGTCACAAGTTTTCAGTCAGTAGAATAGACTTATAATTTGTTTACTTATAGTACAAAACAGGCACTACCTGACAATCCTGCAAAAAGTTTTAACTGGATTTGTTGCTTAGTATGTGTTCCTAATACATGTTAGTTCTTAAATAGAACTTAAAATAAGATATGATGTGTGCAAAGATTGAAATATGTTGATTGGCATTTGTTTTTTGGGTTTTTTTTTGGAGGGGGGAGGGTTCAATTTAACTCAATCTTTACACATGTGGCTGGCATTTTAATACTTGTACAACTAAATTTGTCTAGCTGTATTTTTATTTTTTCAGACCTTTAAGTGAAGACTTGTATTTAAAAGAGAGACACTTACACATTTCTTAGAGAAGAATATTGACCAATTAAAAAGGGCGATTATCATTTAACACATTTACTGTAGCAGTAAGTACTTATACATGCAATACTCAGTGATTATTAAATAATTAAACATTTTGTTTTCATCCACAGGTATGCATTTTTTTAACATAATCTTGATGACATTGTAAATAGGCTGAAACAGTTTTGCTTTGAATACACAGGAAGCTTTCATGACGCACATTTTAATAGAAAGCACACTTAAACTCGGAAAATAGTAGTGGAGATGTTTGATTTTGTTTTCGTTTAACAGACTATCAGAAACTTTCACGCATACTGTTTAAATGATTAAAAAGTCATCTAATTTTTTATATTATTAAAATTGGAAAGGTAGGCTTTATGTAAAGATATAATATATGCACTAGACTCATAAAGGGAGATAATTAAACTCATTGGTTTTTAATGTGAAAACCTTGTTAGCACAGCTCCTCCAAAACCACTCAAGGTATTTTAAAAAAAGAATATGTGAAGAAATGCATCAGTAGAGATTCAATGCAGTACTTTTAGCTTTGTATATTGTAGGGACAACCTGACAATACCAGATGACTATTAATACATTGACCAACCTGATGGATTGGGTTTTGGATCCTGTAGTGAGAGCAACATATGATATAATTACAGGTATTCCTATATATGCATGGTAAAACATTACTTGTACATGATTTTGATGTTTTTTAGGTAATCAGTTTACTTCAAATTGTTATTAATGTTGTGCACTCTGTTAGTTGATTGAGCACAAGAAGCATATTACTTGTAGTAAGTTTTTCAAATTAGCACATTAAGTTCTGTCTTTATACATGAATGAGTTACATATAAATCAGAATACATTAATAAGTTATAAATATTTGTAAGAAACCTTTTAGAGTTGAAGACCTACAGATTATGCTTTGCATGGCTTTGAAAAGTGAGGGGGTGGTTGTTGCCTGCTGAAACTGACCAATCACCCTCATAGTAATTAGTCAGCCAGTAACACAAATCATGTTTACATTAGGTTGTTACTTTATTATCTTTCAAGGTAGGTTTTTGATAATTGGCATGTTGTTAAGCATTTTTAAGATGTATAGCCTTCTACATGCTCTAGGGTTAATTACAATTGACCTTGACATCACATTTTTTGTGCTTTGTTTGCATTTTTTTAATTAAAAATCAACCCAATACTATGACATTTTTAGTTCTTAACTATTTTTTAGGTATCATTATTGGTTGGGATTCTATGGTCAGAATAGCTACTGGTATACAGCAAGAAATTCCTGCAAAATTTTAGGAGGATTTTCACATTATATTTAAGAGCAACACTATCATGATCAGATCATCACTACAAAGTGTGCAGTACATAATATGAGCTTTTACTATTATTACCATCAAATGAGAAATTGAGAATCTTCTTTTGGTGATACTGGAGTACAGTTGTAAAGAAATCATCATTGCTACCTAAATATGATATATGTACATACATGTACTTGTGACTGCTAATATTATTCCCACTGAAGCTAAAGTGTTGACATTCAAGAAATAGTTTAGGTGTATCAGCTTCATTCACAGAAAGGTAAAATTGGAGGAAACTGTAGGGATTTAGACATAAGCAACAAACATGTAAATTTTGAAATAGGAATGTAGTTACACGTTTATTCATCAGAAGAAATCAATTCATTTTTTTCAAAACCCCACCATTGCAAAAAAGGTTTTAATTTTTTTAAATAATCATTAATAAATGTCTGCCGATTCAGGAAAACTTAGAACATACATTATTGTACCTTACTATGATTTGATGTGCTGTAATGTGTATCAAGCATTCATTTTCTGTTTAAGTAATTTTATATCTGTTTACATTCATGACAATATTAAGTGTTTTTATTATGTCTATGTTAGCCAGATTGCAATAGTTTATATGAACGGTGGTTCTTGCCCATGATATAAGGTTCAAAATGAGTTAGACTTTGATTCAGACATTTAATTCCTGTCAAATTGCATGGGCATCTATTTCATATCCTTGGAAATTATGAAAGAAGGTTTAGGCGTTAATTTGCTCATTTTTGCCAAAATTTTGCACAAAATCAACCCAATTTTTACCCAAAAGGGGGTGCATTAAATAAAGTTGATTTTGCATTTTAACAATTTTTGTTTGAGAATGGACATAAAATGCCAAAAAATACAGATACTTTTGTGTTGAATGTGGATATGGTTATGAATTGTGATGAAAGACTAACCTTTTTGTAGTTTATCAACAATATCAGTACTTTTGCAATGCAAAAAAGAAAAATGAACTATATTTTGTTATAAAGCATGTTCAAGAAATAACACTTATCAAGATAATTTAGCTTCAATTCTTTTTTAAGTTGAGTAATTAAATACATAAAAACATGCATATTCCTTATAAAGTTTAATAAAGTAATAAATATACTTACTAAATGTGAGAATGCATTGGTTATTACTTGCTTATAAATAATAGAGATGTAAAATTATTTAAATTCTACAGCTTTATTCAATCTACACACACATTTATTCTTTCTGGTATCTTTTCATAATACCTCTTCATACACATGTACCCATGTTTATATGTTTCTAACTGTATAGATTTACAAACAAAAAATCCCATGGGACAAAAAAAATTCCATGGGACAAAAATAATCCCATGGGAGAAAAAAATCCCATGGGACACAAAAAAAATCCCATGGGATTCTATGAAAATCCCATGGGATAAAAAAATCCCATGATTTTTAAATTGAAACTATAAGTTTATTTTATCAAAAATTGTAAAATAAAATGCATTTCATTAAATCCCATGCGAATCTGCATCCAATGGTTACTCACATGACATGGTAGGTTGAAGAAAGAGCGGCGCAAGATTTGCAATTCAGTGTTTTGCAAATTTAAATTGTCTTGTGTTTAACAGATTTGAAATGGACTATTATTGGCTGATATGGTCAGGGTAGCATGGATTTAAAATATCTAGGCTTAAATCTGATATCGAAAGAATCACGCTACTTTGTCGGAATAAGCCGTTAGAAAAAGAATCGCGTAATAAATAACGCAATTATGACATGAACAGCCACTCATATTTTTGTATGTGTTCATCAAGGTAGCAGGAAATTAAAGCAGCGCCATCTAGCGTAAATTCTCGTTTCCTGTCCCATCTGCCCTTAATTATAAATTGTGTCCACTAATTTTGGATTTCTTTGCCTGACAATAAAACGGAGCTTAAAATTGTCCTTGAAAAAGGACCAATTGTCCTTATTTAAAATTAAAACGCTGTCGTTTGTCACTCCGAATATTTACATGTATTCAAATCTCACGATAAGGTCCGTTATCTTAATAGATTCTGAGCAAGATTTCTATCAAATTCTTTATACAGTCTCCCTAAACATGCAATGTACATCGTGACCCTCGAATATAGTTCTGAAGGTATTTTCATAGACAAGACTTACATTTGCAAATTCCATCAACTGAGGCAAACACACAGATACAAAAAAAATAATAAAATACAATTTTGTACTAATTTCCAACATATTTGCGTTAAGAATTACACAAAAACAAATAGCGAAAAAATACATCACAAAAATTTAAAAACTACGTTTTGTTTTGTTTTTTTTTTCGTGTGCATGGGCTGAATACCGCAGTAGGTAGTGCGTCAGTCTCATAATCAATTTTACAAGAGCGATCTGAAGGTCGTGAGTTCGATCCTCACCCGGGACACGAATTTTTTGTCCAGCCTAACTTCTTCGTAATTACAATTAGGGATCGTGGAGCACAGTTTTCTTCAAAGAAAACATTTTTGGACGTCAAGCGAAGCTTTAATATAATGGAATAGTACTGCATGTGGTCGCCCGTTTTGACTGTTTTTAGGTTACAGACCACCAATTCAACCAATGAGCATTTGGAACGTACGCAAAAATAGTCCTACGCAGAAATTACCCCTGTTCCTCATAGTGCTGTGAAAAAAGTTCTCATCTTATTTAAAAAATTTAAACAGTTTCTGAAAGGAAAAACATTTCTGTACATTTTATAGGTGCATTTTGCTTCTTGTGATGTGAAGCCTAATCTCCATAATGATTTTTAAATATACCCCTGTCTTGTGAAAACACTGGGATTTCCCATGCTATTTATAGACCCTTCACTTTCGGTGACCAGTACTGCACTGCAAGTCTGCTAACCCCACATGCCATTCTGAGGATTGTGAGCTGACATATGTAGATTCATGCTGATATATAGTCCTCTGCAGGTTAAAGTTAAGGTAAAGTCCAGAGAAGCCATTGAATATTGTGAAATTAGCAAAGAAGCCTATGGAAAGTGGAATTAGTGGTTTTTAGCCTTTTAATAAGTAAGACGATGACCACTTTGAATGTCGTGAAAGTTGTTTGGACATTATATGCAAGGTGGTATAATTGTCTTCTATTAAAGACCTCAAAACATTTAGAGTAATTGTTTTTCTTCCAATTGATGGCGGTATGGATACAGTATAGGAAAGCTTCCCGTTACTTGTGCATTACGTTCGTCTAACAAATTTCTTCAGCGGTGTGTAAACTGGTGCTTAAAATGTTATTTCCTTTGATAGCTTGTGTTTGAATGTGGCCTTTTACACCTTAACAACTTGTTACATGGAGACCGACAATACACCAATGTTCTTATACCATAATTAAATGTGACATCGTAGTGGCCTCGGTAGCGCAGTAGGTAGCGCGTCAGTCTCATAATCAATTTCACAAGAGCGATCTGAAGGTCGTGAGTTCGATCCTCACCCGGGGCACGAATTTTTTTCTCCAGCCTAACTTCTTCGTAATTGCAATTAGGGATCGTGGAGCACAGTTTTCTTCAAAGAAAACATTTTTGGACGTCAAGCGAAGCTTTAATATAATGGAATAGTACTGCATGTGGTCGCCCGTTTTGACTGTTTTTAATAAAAAAGACGATGACCACTTTGAATGTCGTGAAAGTTGTTTGGACATTATATGCAAGGTGGTATAATTGTCTTCTATTAAAGACCTCAAAACATTTAGAGTAATTGTTTTTCTTCCAATTGATGGCGGTATGGATACAGTATAGGAAAGCTTCCCGTTACTTGTGCATTACGTTCGTCTAACAAATTTCTTCAGCGGTGTGTAAACTGGTGCTTAAAATGTTATTTCCTTTGATAGCTTGTGTTTGAATGTGGCCTTTTACACCTTAACAACTTGTTACATGGAGACCGACAATACACCAATGTTCTTATACCATAATTAAATGTGACATCGTAGTGGCCTCGGTAGCGCAGTAGGTAGCGCGTCAGTCTCATGGAGGACCAGTCGAGTATGCCCAAGATGTCGGACGCCTTTTTGTCAGTGCTGATAGAAAATGTGATTATTTGTCGGATTACCGTGTTTTGGATTGGATTTACCAGCCATTACTTGTGTATTTAGGACATTGTTTCACTAAACGTAAGTCAGATTGACAATTTGATGTATTATAAGCGTTTTTATACTGATTGTGCTTATTCTTCATTTCCCGTTGAGGGTCTGCATGGGAGGTAGAGCTTCATTGGAAAAAATGGAAAATCTCCCAAAAACGTTGTTAGCTTTGGTGAATATTGTTAGTGAACAATACAGTGAATTTTCATGGTCTTCTGTTGAACAGAATGGAAAAATGCGAATTAGCTTAAGTTGGACAAACAATCAACCGAAGCGACACAAATCCAAGTCTACACGTAGTCGTGATCAAAGACGGTATGATGAATTTATTGCAGCCAAAAATAGCGTCGGTGAAAACATAAAAGATCAGACATTGTCAAGTGATACTGGTTCTTCCGATGATGATTCCGAATCATCTGACAAACAATCGGACTGGGATATGGAGATATCTGTCGCAGATAAGTTAGAGAAAACCCCGTGTGGATCCTCGCATAAGGTAATTAAATCACCGGTTGAACCAAATAAAGAAAAGCAGTCAAGCAAGAAAGGTAGCGGTGGACAATCGATTACTGATAATGTGTGTATAAAGAAGACTATTCATAAACCTGTTGAACCACCTCGGCAAGATTTAAATAGATCAAAAGTGAATACCGGTACACAAAAAAGGAAAACGGACAATACACAACCAATTGTTCAAATACCACTTTCATTGGACAAAATTGTTATCAAATTTTGTACTGGTAGTATTGGCGTTTTATTAGCATTTTTGCCAGGAACGATGAACATTCTTCATCACTGTTTAACAGACGATGAAACTATTATTATTGACCGCTCCGTCCATCACTGGAAATATTTTAAGAAAAATATTGAAGAAGATTTTAATGATGTACGGCAAACTAAATTTTACAGTGATATAGTGAAAGAAGGAATTCAAAAGATGGAATACTTTTTGAAGAGTCAATAGACCTTATTTGTATGAGAGTGCCATTGAATTGTGGATTGTTTGAGTTTAATCATATTTTGTTAAAACTTTATACCAAAGTTGATATAAAGGCGTGGAGGTCCAGCCTTTTTACATAACTTTTGGACAAGAGATTTAATTGATATATTGTTAAATTAAAATAATCCTCTTTTCGTGAAGTCATGCTTGTTTTTACCTTTTACGAAAAATGTTGAAAAATAACTAAAAAAGTATGCGAATATATTTAAACTGTTGTAAGAAAGTGTAGATGATATGAGCAGACATTTGTATGTTTAATGTATTCTTTCAGGATTGCATGAAAAATGGACAATTGTGAATGTGATTGTATTCAGCCTGGATTGTAATACGGACAATTGAGAATTAATGTTTTTGTGAACAAAATATTGATGTAAAAATCTGTGATATATATTTGATGATTGATAATATAAAGATAAAAAAAAAAAAAAAAAAAAAGCGCGTCAGTCTCATAATCAATTTCACAAGAGCGATCTGAAGGTCGTGAGTTCGATCCTCACCCGGGGCACGAATTTTTTTCTCCAGCCTAACTTCTTCGTAATTGCAATTAGGGATCGTGGAGCACAGTTTTCTTCAAAGAAAACATTTTTGGACGTCAAGCGAAGCTTTAATATAATGGAATAGTACTGCATGTGGTCGCCCGTTTTGACTGTTTTTAATAAAAAAGACGATGACCACTTTGAATGTCGTGAAAGTTGTTTGGACATTATATGCAAGGTGGTATAATTGTCTTCTATTAAAGACCTCAAAACATTTAGAGTAATTGTTTTTCTTCCAATTGATGGCGGTATGGATACAGTATAGGAAAGCTTCCCGTTACTTGTGCATTACGTTCGTCTAACAAATTTCTTCAGCGGTGTGTAAACTGGTGCTTAAAATGTTATTTCCTTTGATAGCTTGTGTTTGAATGTGGCCTTTTACACCTTAACAACTTGTTACATGGAGACCGACAATACACCAATGTTCTTATACCATAATTAAATGTGACATCGTAGTGGCCTCGGTAGCGCAGTAGGTAGCGCGTCAGTCTCATAATCAATTTCACAAGAGCGATCTGAAGGTCGTGAGTTCGATCCTCACCCGGGGCACGAATTTTTTTCTCCAGCCTAACTTCTTCGTAATTGCAATTAGGGATCGTGGAGCACAGTTTTCTTCAAAGAAAACATTTTTGGACGTCAAGCGAAGCTTTAATATAATGGAATAGTACTGCATGTGGTCGCCCGTTTTGACTGTTTTTAATAAAAAAGACGATGACCACTTTGAATGTCGTGAAAGTTGTTTGGACATTATATGCAAGGTGGTATAATTGTCTTCTATTAAAGACCTCAAAACATTTAGAGTAATTGTTTTTCTTCCAATTGATGGCGGTATGGATACAGTATAGGAAAGCTTCCCGTTACTTGTGCATTACGTTCGTCTAACAAATTTCTTCAGCGGTGTGTAAACTGGTGCTTAAAATGTTATTTCCTTTGATAGCTTGTGTTTGAATGTGGCCTTTTACACCTTAACAACTTGTTACATGGAGACCGACAATACACCAATGTTCTTATACCATAATTAAATGTGACATCGTAGTGGCCTCGGTAGCGCAGTAGGTAGCGCGTCAGTCTCATAATCAATTTCACAAGAGCGATCTGAAGGTCGTGAGTTCGATCCTCACCCGGGGCACGAATTTTTTTCTCCAGCCTAACTTCTTCGTAATTGCAATTAGGGATCGTGGAGCACAGTTTTCTTCAAAGAAAACATTTTTGGACGTCAAGCGAAGCTTTAATATAATGGAATAGTACTGCATGTGGTCGCCCGTTTTGACTGTTTTTAATAAAAAAGACGATGACCACTTTGAATGTCGTGAAAGTTGTTTGGACATTATATGCAAGGTGGTATAATTGTCTTCTATTAAAGACCTCAAAACATTTAGAGTAATTGTTTTTCTTCCAATTGATGGCGGTATGGATACAGTATAGGAAAGCTTCCCGTTACTTGTGCATTACGTTCGTCTAACAAATTTCTTCAGCGGTGTGTAAACTGGTGCTTAAAATGTTATTTCCTTTGATAGCTTGTGTTTGAATGTGGCCTTTTACACCTTAACAACTTGTTACATGGAGACCGACAATACACCAATGTTCTTATACCATAATTAAATGTGACATCGTAGTGGCCTCGGTAGCGCAGTAGGTAGCGCGTCAGTCTCATAATCAATTTCACAAGAGCGATCTGAAGGTCGTGAGTTCGATCCTCACCCGGGGCACGAATTTTTTTCTCCAGCCTAACTTCTTCGTAATTGCAATTAGGGATCGTGGAGCACAGTTTTCTTCAAAGAAAACATTTTTGGACGTCAAGCGAAGCTTTAATATAATGGAATAGTACTGCATGTGGTCGCCCGTTTTGACTGTTTTTAATAAAAAAGACGATGACCACTTTGAATGTCGTGAAAGTTGTTTGGACATTATATGCAAGGTGGTATAATTGTCTTCTATTAAAGACCTCAAAACATTTAGAGTAATTGTTTTTCTTCCAATTGATGGCGGTATGGATACAGTATAGGAAAGCTTCCCGTTACTTGTGCATTACGTTCGTCTAACAAATTTCTTCAGCGGTGTGTAAACTGGTGCTTAAAATGTTATTTCCTTTGATAGCTTGTGTTTGAATGTGGCCTTTTACATCTTAACAACTTGTTACATGGAGACCGACAATACACCAATGTTCTTATACCATAATTAAATGTGACATCGTAGTGGCCTCGGTAGCGCAGTAGGTAGCGCGTCAGTCTCATAATCAATTTCACAAGAGCGATCTGAAGGTCGTGAGTTCGATCCTCACCCGGGGCACGAATTTTTTTCTCCAGCCTAACTTCTTCGTAATTGCAATTAGGGATCGTGGAGCACAGTTTTCTTCAAAGAAAACATTTTTGGACGTCAAGCGAAGCTTTAATATAATGGAATAGTACTGCATGTGGTCGCCCGTTTTGACTGTTTTTAATAAAAAAGACGATGACCACTTTGAATGTCGTGAAAGTTGTTTGGACATTATATGCAAGGTGGTATAATTGTCTTCTATTAAAGACCTCAAAACATTTAGAGTAATTGTTTTTCTTCCAATTGATGGCGGTATGGATACAGTATAGGAAAGCTTCCCGTTACTTGTGCATTACGTTCGTCTAACAAATTTCTTCAGCGGTGTGTAAACTGGTGCTTAAAATGTTATTTCCTTTGATAGCTTGTGTTTGAATGTGGCCTTTTACACCTTAACAACTTGTTACATGGAGACCGACAATACACCAATGTTCTTATACCATAATTAAATGTGACATCGTAGTGGCCTCGGTAGCGCAGTAGGTAGCGCGTCAGTCTCATAATCAATTTCACAAGAGCGATCTGAAGGTCGTGAGTTCGATCCTCACCCGGGGCACGAATTTTTTTCTCCAGCCTAACTTCTTCGTAATTGCAATTAGGGATCGTGGAGCACAGTTTTCTTCAAAGAAAACATTTTTGGACGTCAAGCGAAGCTTTAATATAATGGAATAGTACTGCATGTGGTCGCCCGTTTTGACTGTTTTTAATAAAAAAGACGATGACCACTTTGAATGTCGTGAAAGTTGTTTGGACATTATATGCAAGGTGGTATAATTGTCTTCTATTAAAGACCTCAAAACATTTAGAGTAATTGTTTTTCTTCCAATTGATGGCGGTATGGATACAGTATAGGAAAGCTTCCCGTTACTTGTGCATTACGTTCGTCTAACAAATTTCTTCAGCGGTGTGTAAACTGGTGCTTAAAATGTTATTTCCTTTGATAGCTTGTGTTTGAATGTGGCCTTTTACACCTTAACAACTTGTTACATGGAGACCGACAATACACCAATGTTCTTATACCATAATTAAATGTGACATCGTAGTGGCCTCGGTAGCGCAGTAGGTAGCGCGTCAGTCTCATAATCAATTTCACAAGAGCGATCTGAAGGTCGTGAGTTCGATCCTCACCCGGGGCACGAATTTTTTTCTCCAGCCTAACTTCTTCGTAATTGCAATTAGGGATCGTGGAGCACAGTTTTCTTCAAAGAAAACATTTTTGGACGTCAAGCGAAGCTTTAATATAATGGAATAGTACTGCATGTGGTCGCCCGTTTTGACTGTTTTTAATAAAAAAGACGATGACCACTTTGAATGTCGTGAAAGTTGTTTGGACATTATATGCAAGGTGGTATAATTGTCTTCTATTAAAGACCTCAAAACATTTAGAGTAATTGTTTTTCTTCCAATTGATGGCGGTATGGATACAGTATAGGAAAGCTTCCCGTTACTTGTGCATTACGTTCGTCTAACAAATTTCTTCAGCGGTGTGTAAACTGGTGCTTAAAATGTTATTTCCTTTGATAGCTTGTGTTTGAATGTGGCCTTTTACACCTTAACAACTTGTTACATGGAGACCGACAATACACCAATGTTCTTATACCATAATTAAATGTGACATCGTAGTGGCCTCGGTAGCGCAGTAGGTAGCGCGTCAGTCTCATAATCAATTTCACAAGAGCGATCTGAAGGTCGTGAGTTCGATCCTCACCCGGGGCACGAATTTTTTTCTCCAGCCTAACTTCTTCGTAATTGCAATTAGGGATCGTGGAGCACAGTTTTCTTCAAAGAAAACATTTTTGGACGTCAAGCGAAGCTTTAATATAATGGAATAGTACTGCATGTGGTCGCCCGTTTTGACTGTTTTTAATAAAAAAGACGATGACCACTTTGAATGTCGTGAAAGTTGTTTGGACATTATATGCAAGGTGGTATAATTGTCTTCTATTAAAGACCTCAAAACATTTAGAGTAATTGTTTTTCTTCCAATTGATGGCGGTATGGATACAGTATAGGAAAGCTTCCCGTTACTTGTGCATTACGTTCGTCTAACAAATTTCTTCAGCGGTGTGTAAACTGGTGCTTAAAATGTTATTTCCTTTGATAGCTTGTGTTTGAATGTGGCCTTTTACACCTTAACAACTTGTTACATGGAGACCGACAATACACCAATGTTCTTATACCATAATTAAATGTGACATCGTAGTGGCCTCGGTAGCGCAGTAGGTAGCGCGTCAGTCTCATAATCAATTTCACAAGAGCGATCTGAAGGTCGTGAGTTCGATCCTCACCCGGGGCACGAATTTTTTTCTCCAGCCTAACTTCTTCGTAATTGCAATTAGGGATCGTGGAGCACAGTTTTCTTCAAAGAAAACATTTTTGGACGTCAAGCGAAGCTTTAATATAATGGAATAGTACTGCATGTGGTCGCCCGTTTTGACTGTTTTTAATAAAAAAGACGATGACCACTTTGAATGTCGTGAAAGTTGTTTGGACATTATATGCAAGGTGGTATAATTGTCTTCTATTAAAGACCTCAAAACATTTAGAGTAATTGTTTTTCTTCCAATTGATGGCGGTATGGATACAGTATAGGAAAGCTTCCCGTTACTTGTGCATTACGTTCGTCTAACAAATTTCTTCAGCGGTGTGTAAACTGGTGCTTAAAATGTTATTTCCTTTGATAGCTTGTGTTTGAATGTGGCCTTTTACACCTTAACAACTTGTTACATGGAGACCGACAATACACCAATGTTCTTATACCATAATTAAATGTGACATCGTAGTGGCCTCGGTAGCGCAGTAGGTAGCGCGTCAGTCTCATAATCAATTTCACAAGAGCGATCTGAAGGTCGTGAGTTCGATCCTCACCCGGGGCACGAATTTTTTTCTCCAGCCTAACTTCTTCGTAATTGCAATTAGGGATCGTGGAGCACAGTTTTCTTCAAAGAAAACATTTTTGGACGTCAAGCGAAGCTTTAATATAATGGAATAGTACTGCATGTGGTCGCCCGTTTTGACTGTTTTTAATAAAAAAGACGATGACCACTTTGAATGTCGTGAAAGTTGTTTGGACATTATATGCAAGGTGGTATAATTGTCTTCTATTAAAGACCTCAAAACATTTAGAGTAATTGTTTTTCTTCCAATTGATGGCGGTATGGATACAGTATAGGAAAGCTTCCCGTTACTTGTGCATTACGTTCGTCTAACAAATTTCTTCAGCGGTGTGTAAACTGGTGCTTAAAATGTTATTTCCTTTGATAGCTTGTGTTTGAATGTGGCCTTTTACACCTTAACAACTTGTTACATGGAGACCGACAATACACCAATGTTCTTATACCATAATTAAATGTGACATCGTAGTGGCCTCGGTAGCGCAGTAGGTAGCGCGTCAGTCTCATAATCAATTTCACAAGAGCGATCTGAAGGTCGTGAGTTCGATCCTCACCCGGGGCACGAATTTTTTTCTCCAGCCTAACTTCTTCGTAATTGCAATTAGGGATCGTGGAGCACAGTTTTCTTCAAAGAAAACATTTTTGGACGTCAAGCGAAGCTTTAATATAATGGAATAGTACTGCATGTGGTCGCCCGTTTTGACTGTTTTTAATAAAAAAGACGATGACCACTTTGAATGTCGTGAAAGTTGTTTGGACATTATATGCAAGGTGGTATAATTGTCTTCTATTAAAGACCTCAAAACATTTAGAGTAATTGTTTTTCTTCCAATTGATGGCGGTATGGATACAGTATAGGAAAGCTTCCCGTAACTTGTGCATTACGTTCGTCTAACAAATTTCTTCAGCGGTGTGTAAACTGGTGCTTAAAATGTTATTTCCTTTGATAGCTTGTGTTTGAATGTGGCCTTTTACACCTTAACAACTTGTTACATGGAGACCGACAATACACCAATGTTCTTATACCATAATTAAATGTGACATCGTAGTGGCCTCGGTAGCGCAGTAGGTAGCGCGTCAGTCTCATAATCAATTTCACAAGAGCGATCTGAAGGTCGTGAGTTCGATCCTCACCCGGGGCACGAATTTTTTTCTCCAGCCTAACTTCTTCGTAATTGCAATTAGGGATCGTGGAGCACAGTTTTCTTCAAAGAAAACATTTTTGGACGTCAAGCGAAGCTTTAATATAATGGAATAGTACTGCATGTGGTCGCCCGTTTTGACTGTTTTTAATAAAAAAGACGATGACCACTTTGAATGTCGTGAAAGTTGTTTGGACATTATATGCAAGGTGGTATAATTGTCTTCTATTAAAGACCTCAAAACATTTAGAGTAATTGTTTTTCTTCCAATTGATGGCGGTATGGATACAGTATAGGAAAGCTTCCCGTTACTTGTGCATTACGTTCGTCTAACAAATTTCTTCAGCGGTGTGTAAACTGGTGCTTAAAATGTTATTTCCTTTGATAGCTTGTGTTTGAATGTGGCCTTTTACACCTTAACAACTTGTTACATGGAGACCGACAATACACCAATGTTCTTATACCATAATTAAATGTGACATCGTAGTGGCCTCGGTAGCGCAGTAGGTAGCGCGTCAGTCTCATAATCAATTTCACAAGAGCGATCTGAAGGTCGTGAGTTCGATCCTCACCCGGGGCACGAATTTTTTTCTCCAGCCTAACTTCTTCGTAATTGCAATTAGGGATCGTGGAGCACAGTTTTCTTCAAAGAAAACATTTTTGGACGTCAAGCGAAGCTTTAATATAATGGAATAGTACTGCATGTGGTCGCCCGTTTTGACTGTTTTTAATAAAAAAGACGATGACCACTTTGAATGTCGTGAAAGTTGTTTGGACATTATATGCAAGGTGGTATAATTGTCTTCTATTAAAGACCTCAAAACATTTAGAGTAATTGTTTTTCTTCCAATTGATGGCGGTATGGATACAGTATAGGAAAGCTTCCCGTTACTTGTGCATTACGTTCGTCTAACAAATTTCTTCAGCGGTGTGTAAACTGGTGCTTAAAATGTTATTTCCTTTGATAGCTTGTGTTTGAATGTGGCCTTTTACACCTTAACAACTTGTTACATGGAGACCGACAATACACCAATGTTCTTATACCATAATTAAATGTGACATCGTAGTGGCCTCGGTAGCGCAGTAGGTAGCGCGTCAGTCTCATAATCAATTTCACAAGAGCGATCTGAAGGTCGTGAGTTCGATCCTCACCCGGGGCACGAATTTTTTTCTCCAGCCTAACTTCTTCGTAATTGCAATTAGGGATCGTGGAGCACAGTTTTCTTCAAAGAAAACATTTTTGGACGTCAAGCGAAGCTTTAATATAATGGAATAGTACTGCATGTGGTCGCCCGTTTTGACTGTTTTTAATAAAAAAGACGATGACCACTTTGAATGTCGTGAAAGTTGTTTGGACATTATATGCAAGGTGGTATAATTGTCTTCTATTAAAGACCTCAAAACATTTAGAGTAATTGTTTTTCTTCCAATTGATGGCGGTATGGATACAGTATAGGAAAGCTTCCCGTTACTTGTGCATTACGTTCGTCTAACAAATTTCTTCAGCGGTGTGTAAACTGGTGCTTAAAATGTTATTTCCTTTGATAGCTTGTGTTTGAATGTGGCCTTTTACACCTTAACAACTTGTTACATGGAGACCGACAATACACCAATGTTCTTATACCATAATTAAATGTGACATCGTAGTGGCCTCGGTAGCGCAGTAGGTAGCGCGTCAGTCTCATGGAGGACCAGTCGAGTATGCCCAAGATGTCGGACGCCTTTTTGTCAGTGCTGATAGAAAATGTGATTATTTGTCGGATTACCGTGTTTTGGGTTGGATTTACCAGCCATTACTTGTGTATTTAGGACATTGTTTCACTAAACGTAAGTCAGATTGACAATTTGATGTATTATAAGCGTTTTTATACTGATTGTGCTTATTCTTCATTTCCCGTTGAGGGTCTGCATGGGAGGTAGAGCTTCATTGGAAAAAATGGAAAATCTCCCAAAAACGTTGTTAGCTTTGGTGAATATTGTTAGTGAACAATACAGTGAATTTTCATGGTCTTCTGTTGAACAGAATGGAAAAATGCGAATTAGCTTAAGTTGGACAAACAATCAACCGAAGCGACACAAATCCAAGTCTACACGTAGTCGTGATCAAAGACGGTATGATGAATTTATTGCAGCCAAAAATAGCGTCGGTGAAAACATAAAAGATCAGACATTGTCAAGTGATACTGGTTCTTCCGATGATGATTCCGAATCATCTGACAAACAATCGGACTGGGATATGGAGATATCTGTCGCAGATAAGTTAGAGAAAACCCCGTGTGGATCCTCGCATAAGGTAATTAAATCACCGGTTGAACCAAATAAAGAAAAGCAGTCAAGCAAGAAAGGTAGCGGTGGACAATCGATTACTGATAATGTGTGTATAAAGAAGACTATTCATAAACCTGTTGAACCACCTCGGCAAGATTTAAATAGATCAAAAGTGAATACCGGTACACAAAAAAGGAAAACGGACAATACACAACCAATTGTTCAAATACCACTTTCATTGGACAAAATTGTTATCAAATTTTGTACTGGTAGTATTGGCGTTTTATTAGCATTTTTGCCAGGAACGATGAACATTCTTCATCACTGTTTAACAGACGATGAAACTATTATTATTGACCGCTCCGTCCATCACTGGAAATATTTTAAGAAAAATATTGAAGAAGATTTTAATGATGTACGGCAAACTAAATTTTACAGTGATATAGTGAAAGAAGGAATTCAAAAGATGGAATACTTTTTGAAGAGTCAATAGACCTTATTTGTATGAGAGTGCCATTGAATTGTGGATTGTTTGAGTTTAATCATATTTTGTTAAAACTTTATACCAAAGTTGATATAAAGGCGTGGAGGTCCAGCCTTTTTACATAACTTTTGGACAAGAGATTTAATTGATATATTGTTAAATTAAAATAATCCTCTTTTCGTGAAGTCATGCTTGTTTTTACCTTTTACGAAAAATGTTGAAAAATAACTAAAAAAGTATGCGAATATATTTAAACTGTTGTAAGAAAGTGTAGATGATATGAGCAGACATTTGTATGTTTAATGTATTCTTTCAGGATTGCATGAAAAATGGACAATTGTGAATGTGATTGTATTCAGCCTGGATTGTAATACGGACAATTGAGAATTAATGTTTTTGTGAACAAAATATTGATGTAAAAATCTGTGATATATATTTGATGATTGATAATATAAAGATAAAAAAAAAAAAAAAAAAAAGCGCGTCAGTCTCATAATCAATTTCACAAGAGCGATCTGAAGGTCGTGAGTTCGATCCTCACCCGGGGCACGAATTTTTTTCTCCAGCCTAACTTCTTCGTAATTGCAATTAGGGATCGTGGAGCACAGTTTTCTTCAAAGAAAACATTTTTGGACGTCAAGCGAAGCTTTAATATAATGGAATAGTACTGCATGTGGTCGCCCGTTTTGACTGTTTTTAATAAAAAAGACGATGACCACTTTGAATGTCGTGAAAGTTGTTTGGACATTATATGCAAGGTGGTATAATTGTCTTCTATTAAAGACCTCAAAACATTTAGAGTAATTGTTTTTCTTCCAATTGATGGCGGTATGGATACAGTATAGGAAAGCTTCCCGTTACTTGTGCATTACGTTCGTCTAACAAATTTCTTCAGCGGTGTGTAAACTGGTGCTTAAAATGTTATTTCCTTTGATAGCTTGTGTTTGAATGTGGCCTTTTACACCTTAACAACTTGTTACATGGAGACCGACAATACACCAATGTTCTTATACCATAATTAAATGTGACATCGTAGTGGCCTCGGTAGCGCAGTAGGTAGCGCGTCAGTCTCATAATCAATTTCACAAGAGCGATCTGAAGGTCGTGAGTTCGATCCTCACCCGGGGCACGAATTTTTTTCTCCAGCCTAACTTCTTCGTAATTGCAATTAGGGATCGTGGAGCACAGTTTTCTTCAAAGAAAACATTTTTGGACGTCAAGCGAAGCTTTAATATAATGGAATAGTACTGCATGTGGTCGCCCGTTTTGACTGTTTTTAATAAAAAAGACGATGACCACTTTGAATGTCGTGAAAGTTGTTTGGACATTATATGCAAGGTGGTATAATTGTCTTCTATTAAAGACCTCAAAACATTTAGAGTAATTGTTTTTCTTCCAATTGATGGCGGTATGGATACAGTATAGGAAAGCTTCCCGTTACTTGTGCATTACGTTCGTCTAACAAATTTCTTCAGCGGTGTGTAAACTGGTGCTTAAAATGTTATTTCCTTTGATAGCTTGTGTTTGAATGTGGCCTTTTACACCTTAACAACTTGTTACATGGAGACCGACAATACACCAATGTTCTTATACCATAATTAAATGTGACATCGTAGTGGCCTCGGTAGCGCAGTAGGTAGCGCGTCAGTCTCATGGAGGACCAGTCGAGTATGCCCAAGATGTCGGACGCCTTTTTGTCAGTGCTGATAGAAAATGTGATTATTTGTCGGATTACCGTGTTTTGGGTTGGATTTACCAGCCATTACTTGTGTATTTAGGACATTGTTTCACTAAACGTAAGTCAGATTGACAATTTGATGTATTATAAGCGTTTTTATACTGATTGTGCTTATTCTTCATTTCCCGTTGAGGGTCTGCATGGGAGGTAGAGCTTCATTGGAAAAAATGGAAAATCTCCCAAAAACGTTGTTAGCTTTGGTGAATATTGTTAGTGAACAATACAGTGAATTTTCATGGTCTTCTGTTGAACAGAATGGAAAAATGCGAATTAGCTTAAGTTGGACAAACAATCAACCGAAGCGACACAAATCCAAGTCTACACGTAGTCGTGATCAAAGACGGTATGATGAATTTATTGCAGCCAAAAATAGCGTCGGTGAAAACATAAAAGATCAGACATTGTCAAGTGATACTGGTTCTTCCGATGATGATTCCGAATCATCTGACAAACAATCGGACTGGGATATGGAGATATCTGTCGCAGATAAGTTAGAGAAAACCCCGTGTGGATCCTCGCATAAGGTAATTAAATCACCGGTTGAACCAAATAAAGAAAAGCAGTCAAGCAAGAAAGGTAGCGGTGGACAATCGATTACTGATAATGTGTGTATAAAGAAGACTATTCATAAACCTGTTGAACCACCTCGGCAAGATTTAAATAGATCAAAAGTGAATACCGGTACACAAAAAAGGAAAACGGACAATACACAACCAATTGTTCAAATACCACTTTCATTGGACAAAATTGTTATCAAATTTTGTACTGGTAGTATTGGCGTTTTATTAGCATTTTTGCCAGGAACGATGAACATTCTTCATCACTGTTTAACAGACGATGAAACTATTATTATTGACCGCTCCGTCCATCACTGGAAATATTTTAAGAAAAATATTGAAGAAGATTTTAATGATGTACGGCAAACTAAATTTTACAGTGATATAGTGAAAGAAGGAATTCAAAAGATGGAATACTTTTTGAAGAGTCAATAGACCTTATTTGTATGAGAGTGCCATTGAATTGTGGATTGTTTGAGTTTAATCATATTTTGTTAAAACTTTATACCAAAGTTGATATAAAGGCGTGGAGGTCCAGCCTTTTTACATAACTTTTGGACAAGAGATTTAATTGATATATTGTTAAATTAAAATAATCCTCTTTTCGTGAAGTCATGCTTGTTTTTACCTTTTACGAAAAATGTTGAAAAATAACTAAAAAAGTATGCGAATATATTTAAACTGTTGTAAGAAAGTGTAGATGATATGAGCAGACATTTGTATGTTTAATGTATTCTTTCAGGATTGCATGAAAAATGGACAATTGTGAATGTGATTGTATTCAGCCTGGATTGTAATACGGACAATTGAGAATTAATGTTTTTGTGAACAAAATATTGATGTAAAAATCTGTGATATATATTTGATGATTGATAATATAAAGATAAAAAAAAAAAAAAAAAAAAGCGCGTCAGTCTCATAATCAATTTCACAAGAGCGATCTGAAGGTCGTGAGTTCGATCCTCACCCGGGGCACGAATTTTTTTCTCCAGCCTAACTTCTTCGTAATTGCAATTAGGGATCGTGGAGCACAGTTTTCTTCAAAGAAAACATTTTTGGACGTCAAGCGAAGCTTTAATATAATGGAATAGTACTGCATGTGGTCGCCCGTTTTGACTGTTTTTAATAAAAAAGACGATGACCACTTTGAATGTCGTGAAAGTTGTTTGGACATTATATGCAAGGTGGTATAATTGTCTTCTATTAAAGACCTCAAAACATTTAGAGTAATTGTTTTTCTTCCAATTGATGGCGGTATGGATACAGTATAGGAAAGCTTCCCGTTACTTGTGCATTACGTTCGTCTAACAAATTTCTTCAGCGGTGTGTAAACTGGTGCTTAAAATGTTATTTCCTTTGATAGCTTGTGTTTGAATGTGGCCTTTTACACCTTAACAACTTGTTACATGGAGACCGACAATACACCAATGTTCTTATACCATAATTAAATGTGACATCGTAGTGGCCTCGGTAGCGCAGTAGGTAGCGCGTCAGTCTCATAATCAATTTCACAAGAGCGATCTGAAGGTCGTGAGTTCGATCCTCACCCGGGGCACGAATTTTTTTCTCCAGCCTAACTTCTTCGTAATTGCAATTAGGGATCGTGGAGCACAGTTTTCTTCAAAGAAAACATTTTTGGACGTCAAGCGAAGCTTTAATATAATGGAATAGTACTGCATGTGGTCGCCCGTTTTGACTGTTTTTAATAAAAAAGACGATGACCACTTTGAATGTCGTGAAAGTTGTTTGGACATTATATGCAAGGTGGTATAATTGTCTTCTATTAAAGACCTCAAAACATTTAGAGTAATTGTTTTTCTTCCAATTGATGGCGGTATGGATACAGTATAGGAAAGCTTCCCGTTACTTGTGCATTACGTTCGTCTAACAAATTTCTTCAGCGGTGTGTAAACTGGTGCTTAAAATGTTATTTCCTTTGATAGCTTGTGTTTGAATGTGGCCTTTTACACCTTAACAACTTGTTACATGGAGACCGACAATACACCAATGTTCTTATACCATAATTAAATGTGACATCGTAGTGGCCTCGGTAGCGCAGTAGGTAGCGCGTCAGTCTCATAATCAATTTCACAAGAGCGATCTGAAGGTCGTGAGTTCGATCCTCACCCGGGGCACGAATTTTTTTCTCCAGCCTAACTTCTTCGTAATTGCAATTAGGGATCGTGGAGCACAGTTTTCTTCAAAGAAAACATTTTTGGACGTCAAGCGAAGCTTTAATATAATGGAATAGTACTGCATGTGGTCGCCCGTTTTGACTGTTTTTAATAAAAAAGACGATGACCACTTTGAATGTCGTGAAAGTTGTTTGGACATTATATGCAAGGTGGTATAATTGTCTTCTATTAAAGACCTCAAAACATTTAGAGTAATTGTTTTTCTTCCAATTGATGGCGGTATGGATACAGTATAGGAAAGCTTCCCGTTACTTGTGCATTACGTTCGTCTAACAAATTTCTTCAGCGGTGTGTAAACTGGTGCTTAAAATGTTATTTCCTTTGATAGCTTGTGTTTGAATGTGGCCTTTTACACCTTAACAACTTGTTACATGGAGACCGACAATACACCAATGTTCTTATACCATAATTAAATGTGACATCGTAGTGGCCTCGGTAGCGCAGTAGGTAGCGCGTCAGTCTCATAATCAATTTCACAAGAGCGATCTGAAGGTCGTGAGTTCGATCCTCACCCGGGGCACGAATTTTTTTCTCCAGCCTAACTTCTTCGTAATTGCAATTAGGGATCGTGGAGCACAGTTTTCTTCAAAGAAAACATTTTTGGACGTCAAGCGAAGCTTTAATATAATGGAATAGTACTGCATGTGGTCGCCCGTTTTGACTGTTTTTAATAAAAAAGACGATGACCACTTTGAATGTCGTGAAAGTTGTTTGGACATTATATGCAAGGTGGTATAATTGTCTTCTATTAAAGACCTCAAAACATTTAGAGTAATTGTTTTTCTTCCAATTGATGGCGGTATGGATACAGTATAGGAAAGCTTCCCGTTACTTGTGCATTACGTTCGTCTAACAAATTTCTTCAGCGGTGTGTAAACTGGTGCTTAAAATGTTATTTCCTTTGATAGCTTGTGTTTGAATGTGGCCTTTTACACCTTAACAACTTGTTACATGGAGACCGACAATACACCAATGTTCTTATACCATAATTAAATGTGACATCGTAGTGGCCTCGGTAGCGCAGTAGGTAGCGCGTCAGTCTCATAATCAATTTCACAAGAGCGATCTGAAGGTCGTGAGTTCGATCCTCACCCGGGGCACGAATTTTTTTCTCCAGCCTAACTTCTTCGTAATTGCAATTAGGGATCGTGGAGCACAGTTTTCTTCAAAGAAAACATTTTTGGACGTCAAGCGAAGCTTTAATATAATGGAATAGTACTGCATGTGGTCGCCCGTTTTGACTGTTTTTAATAAAAAAGACGATGACCACTTTGAATGTCGTGAAAGTTGTTTGGACATTATATGCAAGGTGGTATAATTGTCTTCTATTAAAGACCTCAAAACATTTAGAGTAATTGTTTTTCTTCCAATTGATGGCGGTATGGATACAGTATAGGAAAGCTTCCCGTTACTTGTGCATTACGTTCGTCTAACAAATTTCTTCAGCGGTGTGTAAACTGGTGCTTAAAATGTTATTTCCTTTGATAGCTTGTGTTTGAATGTGGCCTTTTACACCTTAACAACTTGTTACATGGAGACCGACAATACACCAATGTTCTTATACCATAATTAAATGTGACATCGTAGTGGCCTCGGTAGCGCAGTAGGTAGCGCGTCAGTCTCATAATCAATTTCACAAGAGCGATCTGAAGGTCGTGAGTTCGATCCTCACCCGGGGCACGAATTTTTTTCTCCAGCCTAACTTCTTCGTAATTGCAATTAGGGATCGTGGAGCACAGTTTTCTTCAAAGAAAACATTTTTGGACGTCAAGCGAAGCTTTAATATAATGGAATAGTACTGCATGTGGTCGCCCGTTTTGACTGTTTTTAATAAAAAAGACGATGACCACTTTGAATGTCGTGAAAGTTGTTTGGACATTATATGCAAGGTGGTATAATTGTCTTCTATTAAAGACCTCAAAACATTTAGAGTAATTGTTTTTCTTCCAATTGATGGCGGTATGGATACAGTATAGGAAAGCTTCCCGTTACTTGTGCATTACGTTCGTCTAACAAATTTCTTCAGCGGTGTGTAAACTGGTGCTTAAAATGTTATTTCCTTTGATAGCTTGTGTTTGAATGTGGCCTTTTACACCTTAACAACTTGTTACATGGAGACCGACAATACACCAATATTCTTATACCATAATTAAATGTGACATCGTAGTGGCTTCGGTAGCGCAGTAGGTAGCGCGTCAGTCTCATAATCAATTTCACAAGAGCGATCTGAAGGTCGTGAGTTCGATCCTCACCCGGGGCACGAATTTTTTTCTCCAGCCTAACTTCTTCGTAATTGCAATTAGGGATCGTGGAGCACAGTTTTCTTCAAAGAAAACATTTTTGGACGTCAAGCGAAGCTTTAATATAATGGAATAGTACTGCATGTGGTCGCCCGTTTTGACTGTTTTTAATAAAAAAGACGATGACCACTTTGAATGTCGTGAAAGTTGTTTGGACATTATATGCAAGGTGGTATAATTGTCTTCTATTAAAGACCTCAAAACATTTAGAGTAATTGTTTTTCTTCCAATTGATGGCGGTATGGATACAGTATAGGAAAGCTTCCCGTTACTTGTGCATTACGTTCGTCTAACAAATTTCTTCAGCGGTGTGTAAACTGGTGCTTAAAATGTTATTTCCTTTGATAGCTTGTGTTTGAATGTGGCCTTTTACACCTTAACAACTTGTTACATGGAGACCGACAATACACCAATGTTCTTATACCATAATTAAATGTGACATCGTAGTGGCCTCGGTAGCGCAGTAGGTAGCGCGTCAGTCTCATAATCAATTTCACAAGAGCGATCTGAAGGTCGTGAGTTCGATCCTCACCCGGGGCACGAATTTTTTTCTCCAGCCTAACTTCTTCGTAATTGCAATTAGGGATCGTGGAGCACAGTTTTCTTCAAAGAAAACATTTTTGGACGTCAAGCGAAGCTTTAATATAATGGAATAGTACTGCATGTGGTCGCCCGTTTTGACTGTTTTTAATAAAAAAGACGATGACCACTTTGAATGTCGTGAAAGTTGTTTGGACATTATATGCAAGGTGGTATAATTGTCTTCTATTAAAGACCTCAAAACATTTAGAGTAATTGTTTTTCTTCCAATTGATGGCGGTATGGATACAGTATAGGAAAGCTTCCCGTTACTTGTGCATTACGTTCGTCTAACAAATTTCTTCAGCGGTGTGTAAACTGGTGCTTAAAATGTTATTTCCTTTGATAGCTTGTGTTTGAATGTGGCCTTTTACACCTTAACAACTTGTTACATGGAGACCGACAATACACCAATGTTCTTATACCATAATTAAATGTGACATCGTAGTGGCCTCGGTAGCGCAGTAGGTAGCGCGTCAGTCTCATAATCAATTTCACAAGAGCGATCTGAAGGTCGTGAGTTCGATCCTCACCCGGGGCACGAATTTTTTTCTCCAGCCTAACTTCTTCGTAATTGCAATTAGGGATCGTGGAGCACAGTTTTCTTCAAAGAAAACATTTTTGGACGTCAAGCGAAGCTTTAATATAATGGAATAGTACTGCATGTGGTCGCCCGTTTTGACTGTTTTTAATAAAAAAGACGATGACCACTTTGAATGTCGTGAAAGTTGTTTGGACATTATATGCAAGGTGGTATAATTGTCTTCTATTAAAGACCTCAAAACATTTAGAGTAATTGTTTTTCTTCCAATTGATGGCGGTATGGATACAGTATAGGAAAGCTTCCCGTTACTTGTGCATTACGTTCGTCTAACAAATTTCTTCAGCGGTGTGTAAACTGGTGCTTAAAATGTTATTTCCTTTGATAGCTTGTGTTTGAATGTGGCCTTTTACACCTTAACAACTTGTTACATGGAGACCGACAATACACCAATGTTCTTATACCATAATTAAATGTGACATCGTAGTGGCCTCGGTAGCGCAGTAGGTAGCGCGTCAGTCTCATAATCAATTTCACAAGAGCGATCTGAAGGTCGTGAGTTCGATCCTCACCCGGGGCACGAATTTTTTTCTCCAGCCTAACTTCTTCGTAATTGCAATTAGGGATCGTGGAGCACAGTTTTCTTCAAAGAAAACATTTTTGGACGTCAAGCGAAGCTTTAATATAATGGAATAGTACTGCATGTGGTCGCCCGTTTTGACTGTTTTTAATAAAAAAGACGATGACCACTTTGAATGTCGTGAAAGTTGTTTGGACATTATATGCAAGGTGGTATAATTGTCTTCTATTAAAGACCTCAAAACATTTAGAGTAATTGTTTTTCTTCCAATTGATGGCGGTATGGATACAGTATAGGAAAGCTTCCCGTTACTTGTGCATTACGTTCGTCTAACAAATTTCTTCAGCGGTGTGTAAACTGGTGCTTAAAATGTTATTTCCTTTGATAGCTTGTGTTTGAATGTGGCCTTTTACACCTTAACAACTTGTTACATGGAGACCGACAATACACCAATGTTCTTATACCATAATTAAATGTGACATCGTAGTGGCCTCGGTAGCGCAGTAGGTAGCGCGTCAGTCTCATAATCAATTTCACAAGAGCGATCTGAAGGTCGTGAGTTCGATCCTCACCCGGGGCACGAATTTTTTTCTCCAGCCTAACTTCTTCGTAATTGCAATTAGGGATCGTGGAGCACAGTTTTCTTCAAAGAAAACATTTTTGGACGTCAAGCGAAGCTTTAATATAATGGAATAGTACTGCATGTGGTCGCCCGTTTTGACTGTTTTTAATAAAAAAGACGATGACCACTTTGAATGTCGTGAAAGTTGTTTGGACATTATATGCAAGGTGGTATAATTGTCTTCTATTAAAGACCTCAAAACATTTAGAGTAATTGTTTTTCTTCCAATTGATGGCGGTATGGATACAGTATAGGAAAGCTTCCCGTTACTTGTGCATTACGTTCGTCTAACAAATTTCTTCAGCGGTGTGTAAACTGGTGCTTAAAATGTTATTTCCTTTGATAGCTTGTGTTTGAATGTGGCCTTTTACACCTTAACAACTTGTTACATGGAGACCGACAATACACCAATGTTCTTATACCATAATTAAATGTGACATCGTAGTGGCCTCGGTAGCGCAGTAGGTAGCGCGTCAGTCTCATAATCAATTTCACAAGAGCGATCTGAAGGTCGTGAGTTCGATCCTCACCCGGGGCACGAATTTTTTTCTCCAGCCTAACTTCTTCGTAATTGCAATTAGGGATCGTGGAGCACAGTTTTCTTCAAAGAAAACATTTTTGGACGTCAAGCGAAGCTTTAATATAATGGAATAGTACTGCATGTGGTCGCCCGTTTTGACTGTTTTTAATAAAAAAGACGATGACCACTTTGAATGTCGTGAAAGTTGTTTGGACATTATATGCAAGGTGGTATAATTGTCTTCTATTAAAGACCTCAAAACATTTAGAGTAATTGTTTTTCTTCCAATTGATGGCGGTATGGATACAGTATAGGAAAGCTTCCCGTTACTTGTGCATTACGTTCGTCTAACAAATTTCTTCAGCGGTGTGTAAACTGGTGCTTAAAATGTTATTTCCTTTGATAGCTTGTGTTTGAATGTGGCCTTTTACACCTTAACAACTTGTTACATGGAGACCGACAATACACCAATGTTCTTATACCATAATTAAATGTGACATCGTAGTGGCCTCGGTAGCGCAGTAGGTAGCGCGTCAGTCTCATAATCAATTTCACAAGAGCGATCTGAAGGTCGTGAGTTCGATCCTCACCCGGGGCACGAATTTTTTTCTCCAGCCTAACTTCTTCGTAATTGCAATTAGGGATCGTGGAGCACAGTTTTCTTCAAAGAAAACATTTTTGAACGTCAAGCGAAGCTTTAATATAATGGAATAGTACTGCATGTGGTCGCCCGTTTTGACTGTTTTTAATAAAAAAGACGATGACCACTTTGAATGTCGTGAAAGTTGTTTGGACATTATATGCAAGGTGGTATAATTGTCTTCTATTAAAGACCTCAAAACATTTAGAGTAATTGTTTTTCTTCCAATTGATGGCGGTATGGATACAGTATAGGAAAGCTTCCCGTTACTTGTGCATTACGTTCGTCTAACAAATTTCTTCAGCGGTGTGTAAACTGGTGCTTAAAATGTTATTTCCTTTGATAGCTTGTGTTTGAATGTGGCCTTTTACACCTTAACAACTTGTTACATGGAGACCGACAATACACCAATGTTCTTATACCATAATTAAATGTGACATCGTAGTGGCCTCGGTAGCGCAGTAGGTAGC
Organism: Perna viridis; assembly: GCA_037379345.1. NCBI lineage: Eukaryota > Metazoa > Mollusca > Bivalvia > Mytilida > Mytilidae > Perna > Perna viridis. The sequence continues at coordinate 21,097,679 of CM074523.1, forward strand.
GCGTCAGTCTCATAATCAATTTCACAAGAGCGATCTGAAGGTCGTGAGTTCGATCCTCACCCGGGGCACGAATTTTTTTCTCCAGCCTAACTTCTTCGTAATTGCAATTAGGGATCGTGGAGCACAGTTTTCTTCAAAGAAAACATTTTTGGACGTCAAGCGAAGCTTTAATATAATGGAATAGTACTGCATGTGGTCGCCCGTTTTGACTGTTTTTAATAAAAAAGACGATGACCACTTTGAATGTCGTGAAAGTTGTTTGGACATTATATGCAAGGTGGTATAATTGTCTTCTATTAAAGACCTCAAAACATTTAGAGTAATTGTTTTTCTTCCAATTGATGGCGGTATGGATACAGTATAGGAAAGCTTCCCGTTACTTGTGCATTACGTTCGTCTAACAAATTTCTTCAGCGGTGTGTAAACTGGTGCTTAAAATGTTATTTCCTTTGATAGCTTGTGTTTGAATGTGGCCTTTTACACCTTAACAACTTGTTACATGGAGACCGACAATACACCAATGTTCTTATACCATAATTAAATGTGACATCGTAGTGGCCTCGGTAGCGCAGTAGGTAGCGCGTCAGTCTCATAATCAATTTCACAAGAGCGATCTGAAGGTCGTGAGTTCGATCCTCACCCGGGGCACGAATTTTTTTCTCCAGCCTAACTTCTTCGTAATTGCAATTAGGGATCGTGGAGCACAGTTTTCTTCAAAGAAAACATTTTTGGACGTCAAGCGAAGCTTTAATATAATGGAATAGTACTGCATGTGGTCGCCCGTTTTGACTGTTTTTAATAAAAAAGACGATGACCACTTTGAATGTCGTGAAAGTTGTTTGGACATTATATGCAAGGTGGTATAATTGTCTTCTATTAAAGACCTCAAAACATTTAGAGTAATTGTTTTTCTTCCAATTGATGGCGGTATGGATACAGTATAGGAAAGCTTCCCGTTACTTGTGCATTACGTTCGTCTAACAAATTTCTTCAGCGGTGTGTAAACTGGTGCTTAAAATGTTATTTCCTTTGATAGCTTGTGTTTGAATGTGGCCTTTTACACCTTAACAACTTGTTACATGGAGACCGACAATACACCAATGTTCTTATACCATAATTAAATGTGACATCGTAGTGGCCTCGGTAGCGCAGTAGGTAGCGCGTCAGTCTCATAATCAATTTCACAAGAGCGATCTGAAGGTCGTGAGTTCGATCCTCACCCGGGGCACGAATTTTTTTCTCCAGCCTAACTTCTTCGTAATTGCAATTAGGGATCGTGGAGCACAGTTTTCTTCAAAGAAAACATTTTTGGACGTCAAGCGAAGCTTTAATATAATGGAATAGTACTGCATGTGGTCGCCCGTTTTGACTGTTTTTAATAAAAAAGACGATGACCACTTTGAATGTCGTGAAAGTTGTTTGGACATTATATGCAAGGTGGTATAATTGTCTTCTATTAAAGACCTCAAAACATTTAGAGTAATTGTTTTTCTTCCAATTGATGGCGGTATGGATACAGTATAGGAAAGCTTCCCGTTACTTGTGCATTACGTTCGTCTAACAAATTTCTTCAGCGGTGTGTAAACTGGTGCTTAAAATGTTATTTCCTTTGATAGCTTGTGTTTGAATGTGGCCTTTTACACCTTAACAACTTGTTACATGGAGACCGACAATACACCAATGTTCTTATACCATAATTAAATGTGACATCGTAGTGGCCTCGGTAGCGCAGTAGGTAGCGCGTCAGTCTCATAATCAATTTCACAAGAGCGATCTGAAGGTCGTGAGTTCGATCCTCACCCGGGGCACGAATTTTTTTCTCCAGCCTAACTTCTTCGTAATTGCAATTAGGGATCGTGGAGCACAGTTTTCTTCAAAGAAAACATTTTTGGACGTCAAGCGAAGCTTTAATATAATGGAATAGTACTGCATGTGGTCGCCCGTTTTGACTGTTTTTAATAAAAAAGACGATGACCACTTTGAATGTCGTGAAAGTTGTTTGGACATTATATGCAAGGTGGTATAATTGTCTTCTATTAAAGACCTCAAAACATTTAGAGTAATTGTTTTTCTTCCAATTGATGGCGGTATGGATACAGTATAGGAAAGCTTCCCGTTACTTGTGCATTACGTTCGTCTAACAAATTTCTTCAGCGGTGTGTAAACTGGTGCTTAAAATGTTATTTCCTTTGATAGCTTGTGTTTGAATGTGGCCTTTTACACCTTAACAACTTGTTACATGGAGACCGACAATACACCAATGTTCTTATACCATAATTAAATGTGACATCGTAGTGGCCTCGGTAGCGCAGTAGGTAGCGCGTCAGTCTCATAATCAATTTCACAAGAGCGATCTGAAGGTCGTGAGTTCGATCCTCACCCGGGGCACGAATTTTTTTCTCCAGCCTAACTTCTTCGTAATTGCAATTAGGGATCGTGGAGCACAGTTTTCTTCAAAGAAAACATTTTTGGACGTCAAGCGAAGCTTTAATATAATGGAATAGTACTGCATGTGGTCGCCCGTTTTGACTGTTTTTAATAAAAAAGACGATGACCACTTTGAATGTCGTGAAAGTTGTTTGGACATTATATGCAAGGTGGTATAATTGTCTTCTATTAAAGACCTCAAAACATTTAGAGTAATTGTTTTTCTTCCAATTGATGGCGGTATGGATACAGTATAGGAAAGCTTCCCGTTACTTGTGCATTACGTTCGTCTAACAAATTTCTTCAGCGGTGTGTAAACTGGTGCTTAAAATGTTATTTCCTTTGATAGCTTGTGTTTGAATGTGGCCTTTTACACCTTAACAACTTGTTACATGGAGACCGACAATACACCAATGTTCTTATACCATAATTAAATGTGACATCGTAGTGGCCTCGGTAGCGCAGTAGGTAGCGCGTCAGTCTCATAATCAATTTCACAAGAGCGATCTGAAGGTCGTGAGTTCGATCCTCACCCGGGGCACGAATTTTTTTCTCCAGCCTAACTTCTTCGTAATTGCAATTAGGGATCGTGGAGCACAGTTTTCTTCAAAGAAAACATTTTTGGACGTCAAGCGAAGCTTTAATATAATGGAATAGTACTGCATGTGGTCGCCCGTTTTGACTGTTTTTAATAAAAAAGACGATGACCACTTTGAATGTCGTGAAAGTTGTTTGGACATTATATGCAAGGTGGTATAATTGTCTTCTATTAAAGACCTCAAAACATTTAGAGTAATTGTTTTTCTTCCAATTGATGGCGGTATGGATACAGTATAGGAAAGCTTCCCGTTACTTGTGCATTACGTTCGTCTAACAAATTTCTTCAGCGGTGTGTAAACTGGTGCTTAAAATGTTATTTCCTTTGATAGCTTGTGTTTGAATGTGGCCTTTTACACCTTAACAACTTGTTACATGGAGACCGACAATACACCAATGTTCTTATACCATAATTAAATGTGACATCGTAGTGGCCTCGGTAGCGCAGTAGGTAGCGCGTCAGTCTCATAATCAATTTCACAAGAGCGATCTGAAGGTCGTGAGTTCGATCCTCACCCGGGGCACGAATTTTTTTCTCCAGCCTAACTTCTTCGTAATTGCAATTAGGGATCGTGGAGCACAGTTTTCTTCAAAGAAAACATTTTTGGACGTCAAGCGAAGCTTTAATATAATGGAATAGTACTGCATGTGGTCGCCCGTTTTGACTGTTTTTAATAAAAAAGACGATGACCACTTTGAATGTCGTGAAAGTTGTTTGGACATTATATGCAAGGTGGTATAATTGTCTTCTATTAAAGACCTCAAAACATTTAGAGTAATTGTTTTTCTTCCAATTGATGGCGGTATGGATACAGTATAGGAAAGCTTCCCGTTACTTGTGCATTACGTTCGTCTAACAAATTTCTTCAGCGGTGTGTAAACTGGTGCTTAAAATGTTATTTCCTTTGATAGCTTGTGTTTGAATGTGGCCTTTTACACCTTAACAACTTGTTACATGGAGACCGACAATACACCAATGTTCTTATACCATAATTAAATGTGACATCGTAGTGGCCTCGGTAGCGCAGTAGGTAGCGCGTCAGTCTCATAATCAATTTCACAAGAGCGATCTGAAGGTCGTGAGTTCGATCCTCACCCGGGGCACGAATTTTTTTCTCCAGCCTAACTTCTTCGTAATTGCAATTAGGGATCGTGGAGCACAGTTTTCTTCAAAGAAAACATTTTTGGACGTCAAGCGAAGCTTTAATATAATGGAATAGTACTGCATGTGGTCGCCCGTTTTGACTGTTTTTAATAAAAAAGACGATGACCACTTTGAATGTCGTGAAAGTTGTTTGGACATTATATGCAAGGTGGTATAATTGTCTTCTATTAAAGACCTCAAAACATTTAGAGTAATTGTTTTTCTTCCAATTGATGGCGGTATGGATACAGTATAGGAAAGCTTCCCGTTACTTGTGCATTACGTTCGTCTAACAAATTTCTTCAGCGGTGTGTAAACTGGTGCTTAAAATGTTATTTCCTTTGATAGCTTGTGTTTGAATGTGGCCTTTTACACCTTAACAACTTGTTACATGGAGACCGACAATACACCAATGTTCTTATACCATAATTAAATGTGACATCGTAGTGGCCTCGGTAGCGCAGTAGGTAGCGCGTCAGTCTCATAATCAATTTCACAAGAGCGATCTGAAGGTCGTGAGTTCGATCCTCACCCGGGGCACGAATTTTTTTCTCCAGCCTAACTTCTTCGTAATTGCAATTAGGGATCGTGGAGCACAGTTTTCTTCAAAGAAAACATTTTTGGACGTCAAGCGAAGCTTTAATATAATGGAATAGTACTGCATGTGGTCGCCCGTTTTGACTGTTTTTAATAAAAAAGACGATGACCACTTTGAATGTCGTGAAAGTTGTTTGGACATTATATGCAAGGTGGTATAATTGTCTTCTATTAAAGACCTCAAAACATTTAGAGTAATTGTTTTTCTTCCAATTGATGGCGGTATGGATACAGTATAGGAAAGCTTCCCGTTACTTGTGCATTACGTTCGTCTAACAAATTTCTTCAGCGGTGTGTAAACTGGTGCTTAAAATGTTATTTCCTTTGATAGCTTGTGTTTGAATGTGGCCTTTTACACCTTAACAACTTGTTACATGGAGACCGACAATACACCAATGTTCTTATACCATAATTAAATGTGACATCGTAGTGGCCTCGGTAGCGCAGTAGGTAGCGCGTCAGTCTCATAATCAATTTCACAAGAGCGATCTGAAGGTCGTGAGTTCGATCCTCACCCGGGGCACGAATGTTTTTCTCCAGCCTAACTTCTTCGTAATTGCAATTAGGGATCGTGGAGCACAGTTTTCTTCAAAGAAAACATTTTTGGACGTCAAGCGAAGCTTTAATATAATGGAATAGTACTGCATGTGGTCGCCCGTTTTGACTGTTTTTAATAAAAAAGACGATGACCACTTTGAATGTCGTGAAAGTTGTTTGGACATTATATGCAAGGTGGTATAATTGTCTTCTATTAAAGACCTCAAAACATTTAGAGTAATTGTTTTTCTTCCAATTGATGGCGGTATGGATACAGTATAGGAAAGCTTCCCGTTACTTGTGTATTACGTTCGTCTAACAAATTTCTTCAGCGGTGTGTAAACTGGTGCTTAAAATGTTATTTCCTTTGATAGCTTGTGTTTGAATGTGGCCTTTTACACCTTAACAACTTGTTACATGGAGACCGACAATACACCAATGTTCTTATACCATAATTAAATGTGACATCGTAGTGGCCTCGGTAGCGCAGTAGGTAGCGCGTCAGTCTCATAATCAATTTCACAAGAGCGATCTGAAGGTCGTGAGTTCGATCCTCACCCGGGGCACGAATTTTTTTCTCCAGCCTAACTTCTTCGTAATTGCAATTAGGGATCGTGGAGCACAGTTTTCTTCAAAGAAAACATTTTTGGACGTCAAGCGAAGCTTTAATATAATGGAATAGCACTGCATGTGGTCGCCCGTTTTGACTGTTTTTAATAAAAAAGACGATGACCACTTTGAATGTCGTGAAAGTTGTTTGGACATTATATGCAAGGTGGTATAATTGTCTTCTATTAAAGACCTCAAAACATTTAGAGTAATTGTTTTTCTTCCAATTGATGGCGGTATGGATACAGTATAGGAAAGCTTCCCGTTACTTGTGCATTACGTTCGTCTAACAAATTTCTTCAGCGGTGTGTAAACTGGTGCTTAAAATGTTATTTCCTTTGATAGCTTGTGTTTGAATGTGGCCTTTTACACCTTAACAACTTGTTACATGGAGACCGACAATACACCAATGTTCTTATACCATAATTAAATGTGACATCGTAGTGGCCTCGGTAGCGCAGTAGGTAGCGCGTCAGTCTCATAATCAATTTCACAAGAGCGATCTGAAGGTCGTGAGTTCGATCCTCACCCGGGGCACGAATTTTTTTCTCCAGCCTAACTTCTTCGTAATTGCAATTAGGGATCGTGGAGCACAGTTTTCTTCAAAGAAAACATTTTTGGACGTCAAGCGAAGCTTTAATATAATGGAATAGTACTGCATGTGGTCGCCCGTTTTGACTGTTTTTAATAAAAAAGACGATGACCACTTTGAATGTCGTGAAAGTTGTTTGGACATTATATGCAAGGTGGTATAATTGTCTTCTATTAAAGACCTCAAAACATTTAGAGTAATTGTTTTTCTTCCAATTGATGGCGGTATGGATACAGTATAGGAAAGCTTCCCGTTACTTGTGCATTACGTTCGTCTAACAAATTTCTTCAGCGGTGTGTAAACTGGTGCTTAAAATGTTATTTCCTTTGATAGCTTGTGTTTGAATGTGGCCTTTTACACCTTAACAACTTGTTACATGGAGACCGACAATACACCAATGTTCTTATACCATAATTAAATGTGACATCGTAGTGGCCTCGGTAGCGCAGTAGGTAGCGCGTCAGTCTCATAATCAATTTCACAAGAGCGATCTGAAGGTCGTGAGTTCGATCCTCACCCGGGGCACGAATTTTTTTCTCCAGCCTAACTTCTTCGTAATTGCAATTAGGGATCGTGGAGCACAGTTTTCTTCAAAGAAAACATTTTTGGACGTCAAGCGAAGCTTTAATATAATGGAATAGTACTGCATGTGGTCGCCCGTTTTGACTGTTTTTAATAAAAAAGACGATGACCACTTTGAATGTCGTGAAAGTTGTTTGGACATTATATGCAAGGTGGTATAATTGTCTTCTATTAAAGACCTCAAAACATTTAGAGTAATTGTTTTTCTTCCAATTGATGGCGGTATGGATACAGTATAGGAAAGCTTCCCGTTACTTGTGCATTACGTTCGTCTAACAAATTTCTTCAGCGGTGTGTAAACTGGTGCTTAAAATGTTATTTCCTTTGATAGCTTGTGTTTGAATGTGGCCTTTTACACCTTAACAACTTGTTACATGGAGACCGACAATACACCAATGTTCTTATACCATAATTAAATGTGACATCGTAGTGGCCTCGGTAGCGCAGTAGGTAGCGCGTCAGTCTCATAATCAATTTCACAAGAGCGATCTGAAGGTCGTGAGTTCGATCCTCACCCGGGGCACGAATTTTTTTCTCCAGCCTAACTTCTTCGTAATTGCAATTAGGGATCGTGGAGCACAGTTTTCTTCAAAGAAAACATTTTTGGACGTCAAGCGAAGCTTTAATATAATGGAATAGTACTGCATGTGGTCGCCCGTTTTGACTGTTTTTAATAAAAAAGACGATGACCACTTTGAATGTCGTGAAAGTTGTTTGGACATTATATGCAAGGTGGTATAATTGTCTTCTATTAAAGACCTCAAAACATTTAGAGTAATTGTTTTTCTTCCAATTGATGGCGGTATGGATACAGTATAGGAAAGCTTCCCGTTACTTGTGCATTACGTTCGTCTAACAAATTTCTTCAGCGGTGTGTAAACTGGTGCTTAAAATGTTATTTCCTTTGATAGCTTGTGTTTGAATGTGGCCTTTTACACCTTAACAACTTGTTACATGGAGACCGACAATACACCAATGTTCTTATACCATAATTAAATGTGACATCGTAGTGGCCTCGGTAGCGCAGTAGGTAGCGCGTCAGTCTCATAATCAATTTCACAAGAGCGATCTGAAGGTCGTGAGTTCGATCCTCACCCGGGGCACGAATTTTTTTCTCCAGCCTAACTTCTTCGTAATTGCAATTAGGGATCGTGGAGCACAGTTTTCTTCAAAGAAAACATTTTTGGACGTCAAGCGAAGCTTTAATATAATGGAATAGTACTGCATGTGGTCGCCCGTTTTGACTGTTTTTAATAAAAAAGACGATGACCACTTTGAATGTCGTGAAAGTTGTTTGGACATTATATGCAAGGTGGTATAATTGTCTTCTATTAAAGACCTCAAAACATTTAGAGTAATTGTTTTTCTTCCAATTGATGGCGGTACGGATACAGTATAGGAAAGCTTCCCGTTACTTGTGCATTACGTTCGTCTAACAAATTTCTTCAGCGGTGTGTAAACTGGTGCTTAAAATGTTATTTCCTTTGATAGCTTGTGTTTGAATGTGGCCTTTTACACCTTAACAACTTGTTACATGGAGACCGACAATACACCAATGTTCTTATACCATAATTAAATGTGACATCGTAGTGGCCTCGGTAGCGCAGTAGGTAGCGCGTCAGTCTCATAATCAATTTCACAAGAGCGATCTGAAGGTCGTGAGTTCGATCCTCACCCGGGGCACGAATGTTTTTCTCCAGCCTAACTTCTTCGTAATTGCAATTAGGGATCGTGGAGCACAGTTTTCTTCAAAGAAAACATTTTTGGACGTCAAGCGAAGCTTTAATATAATGGAATAGTACTGCATGTGGTCGCCCGTTTTGACTGTTTTTAATAAAAAAGACGATGACCACTTTGAATGTCGTGAAAGTTGTTTGGACATTATATGCAAGGTGGTATAATTGTCTTCTATTAAAGACCTCAAAACATTTAGAGTAATTGTTTTTCTTCCAATTGATGGCGGTACGGATACAGTATAGGAAAGCTTCCCGTTACTTGTGCATTACGTTCGTCTAACAAATTTCTTCAGCGGTGTGTAAACTGGTGCTTAAAATGTTATTTCCTTTGATAGCTTGTGTTTGAATGTGGCCTTTTACACCTTAACAACTTGTTACATGGAGACCGACAATACACCAATGTTCTTATACCATAATTAAATGTGACATCGTAGTGGCCTCGGTAGCGCAGTAGGTAGCGCGTCAGTCTCATAATCAATTTCACAAGAGCGATCTGAAGGTCGTGAGTTCGATCCTCACCCGGGGCACGAATTTTTTTCTCCAGCCTAACTTCTTCGTAATTGCAATTAGGGATCGTGGAGCACAGTTTTCTTCAAAGAAAACATTTTTGGACGTCAAGCGAAGCTTTAATATAATGGAATAGTACTGCATGTGGTCGCCCGTTTTGACTGTTTTTAATAAAAAAGACGATGACCACTTTGAATGTCGTGAAAGTTGTTTGGACATTATATGCAAGGTGGTATAATTGTCTTCTATTAAAGACCTCAAAACATTTAGAGTAATTGTTTTTCTTCCAATTGATGGCGGTGTGGATACAGTATAGGAAAGCTTCCCGTTACTTGTGCATTACGTTCGTCTAACAAATTTCTTCAGCGGTGTGTAAACTGGTGCTTAAAATGTTATTTCCTTTGATAGCTTGTGTTTGAATGTGGCCTTTTACACCTTAACAACTTGTTACATGGAGACCGACAATACACCAATGTTCTTATACCATAATTAAATGTGACATCGTAGTGGCCTCGGTAGCGCAGTAGGTAGCGCGTCAGTCTCATAATCAATTTCACAAGAGCGATCTGAAGGTCGTGAGTTCGATCCTCACCCGGGGCACGAATGTTTTTCTCCAGCCTAACTTCTTCGTAATTGCAATTAGGGATCGTGGAGCACAGTTTTCTTCAAAGAAAACATTTTTGGACGTCAAGCGAAGCTTTAATATAATGGAATAGTACTGCATGTGGTCGCCCGTTTTGACTGTTTTTAATAAAAAAGACGATGACCACTTTGAATGTCGTGAAAGTTGTTTGGACATTATATGCAAGGTGGTATAATTGTCTTCTATTAAAGACCTCAAAACATTTAGAGTAATTGTTTTTCTTCCAATTGATGGCGGTATGGATACAGTATAGGAAAGCTTCCCGTTACTTGTGCATTACGTTCGTCTAACAAATTTCTTCAGCGGTGTGTAAACTGGTGCTTAAAATGTTATTTCCTTTGATAGCTTGTGTTTGAATGTGGCCTTTTACACCTTAACAACTTGTTACATGGAGACCGACAATACATCAATGTTCTTATACCATAATTAAATGTGACATCGTAGTGGCCTCGGTAGCGCAGTAGGTAGCGCGTCAGTCTCATAATCAATTTCACAAGAGCGATCTGAAGGTCGTGAGTTCGATCCTCACCCGGGGCACGAATTTTTTTCTCCAGCCTAACTTCTTCGTAATTGCAATTAGGGATCGTGGAGCACAGTTTTCTTCAAAGAAAACATTTTTGGACGTCAAGCGAAGCTTTAATATAATGGAATAGTACTGCATGTGGTCGCCCGTTTTGACTGTTTTTAATAAAAAAGACGATGACCACTTTGAATGTCGTGAAAGTTGTTTGGACATTATATGCAAGGTGGTATAATTGTCTTCTATTAAAGACCTCAAAACATTTAGAGTAATTGTTTTTCTTCCAATTGATGGCGGTATGGATACAGTATAGGAAAGCTTCCCGTTACTTGTGCATTACGTTCGTCTAACAAATTTCTTCAGCGGTGTGTAAACTGGTGCTTAAAATGTTATTTCCTTTGATAGCTTGTGTTTGAATGTGGCCTTTTACACCTTAACAACTTGTTACATGGAGACCGACAATACACCAATGTTCTTATACCATAATTAAATGTGACATCGTAGTGGCCTCGGTAGCGCAGTAGGTAGCGCGTCAGTCTCATAATCAATTTCACAAGAGCGATCTGAAGGTCGTGAGTTCGATCCTCACCCGGGGCACGAATTTTTTTCTCCAGCCTAACTTCTTCGTAATTGCAATTAGGGATCGTGGAGCACAGTTTTCTTCAAAGAAAACATTTTTGGACGTCAAGCGAAGCTTTAATATAATGGAATAGTACTGCATGTGGTCGCCCGTTTTGACTGTTTTTAATAAAAAAGACGATGACCACTTTGAATGTCGTGAAAGTTGTTTGGACATTATATGCAAGGTGGTGTTATTGTCTTCTATTAAAGACCTCAAAACATTTAGAGTAATTGTTTTTCTTCCAATTGATGGCGGTATGGATACAGTATAGGAAAGCTTCCCGTTACTTGTGCATTACGTTCGTCTAACAAATTTCTTCAGCGGTGTGTAAACTGGTGCTTAAAATGTTATTTCCTTTGATAGCTTGTGTTTGAATGTGGCCTTTTACACCTTAACAACTTGTTACATGGAGACCGACAATACACCAATGTTCTTATACCATAATTAAATGTGACATCGTAGTGGCCTCGGTAGCGCAGTAGGTAGCGCGTCAGTCTCATAATCAATTTCACAAGAGCGATCTGAAGGTCGTGAGTTCGATCCTCACCCGGGGCACGAATGTTTTTCTCCAGCCTAACTTCTTCGTAATTGCAATTAGGGATCGTGGAGCACAGTTTTCTTCAAAGAAAACATTTTTGGACGTCAAGCGAAGCTTTAATATAATGGAATAGTACTGCATGTGGTCGCCCGTTTTGACTGTTTTTAATAAAAAAGACGATGACCACTTTGAATGTCGTGAAAGTTGTTTGGACATTATATGCAAGGTGGTATAATTGTCTTCTATTAAAGACCTCAAAACATTTAGAGTAATTGTTTTTCTTCCAATTGATGGCGGTATGGATACAGTATAGGAAAGCTTCCCGTTACTTGTGCATTACGTTCGTCTAACAAATTTCTTCAGCGGTGTGTAAACTGGTGCTTAAAATGTTATTTCCTTTGATAGCTTGTGTTTGAATGTGGCCTTTTACACCTTAACAACTTGTTACATGGAGACCGACAATACACCAATGTTCTTATACCATAATTAAATGTGACATCGTAGTGGCCTCGGTAGCGCAGTAGGTAGCGCGTCAGTCTCATAATCAATTTCACAAGAGCGATCTGAAGGTCGTGAGTTCGATCCTCACCCGGGGCACGAATTTTTTTCTCCAGCCTAACTTCTTCGTAATTGCAATTAGGGATCGTGGAGCACAGTTTTCTTCAAAGAAAACATTTTTGGACGTCAAGCGAAGCTTTAATATAATGGAATAGTACTGCATGTGGTCGCCCGTTTTGACTGTTTTTAATAAAAAAGACGATGACCACTTTGAATGTCGTGAAAGTTGTTTGGACATTATATGCAAGGTGGTATAATTGTCTTCTATTAAAGACCTCAAAACATTTAGAGTAATTGTTTTTCTTCCAATTGATGGCGGTATGGATACAGTATAGGAAAGCCTCCCGTTACTTGTGCATTACGTTCGTCTAACAAATTTCTTCAGCGGTGTGTAAACTGGTGCTTAAAATGTTATTTCCTTTGATAGCTTGTGTTTGAATGTGGCCTTTTACACCTTAACAACTTGTTACATGGAGACCGACAATACACCAATGTTCTTATACCATAATTAAATGTGACATCGTAGTGGCCTCGGTAGCGCAGTAGGTAGCGCGTCAGTCTCATAATCAATTTCACAAGAGCGATCTGAAGGTCGTGAGTTCGATCCTCACCCGGGGCACGAATGTTTTTCTCCAGCCTAACTTCTTCGTAATTGCAATTAGGGATCGTGGAGCACAGTTTTCTTCAAAGAAAACATTTTTGGACGTCAAGCGAAGCTTTAATATAATGGAATAGTACTGCATGTGGTCGCCCGTTTTGACTGTTTTTAATAAAAAAGACGATGACCACTTTGAATGTCGTGAAAGTTGTTTGGACATTATATGCAAGGTGGTATAATTGTCTTCTATTAAAGACCTCAAAACATTTAGAGTAATTGTTTTTCTTCCAATTGATGGCGGTATGGATACAGTATAGGAAAGCTTCCCGTTACTTGTGCATTACGTTCGTCTAACAAATTTCTTCAGCGGTGTGTAAACTGGTGCTTAAAATGTTATTTCCTTTGATAGCTTGTGTTTGAATGTGGCCTTTTACACCTTAACAACTTGTTACATGGAGACCGACAATACACCAATGTTCTTATACCATAATTAAATGTGACATCGTAGTGGCCTCGGTAGCGCAGTAGGTAGCGCGTCAGTCTCATAATCAATTTCACAAGAGCGATCTGAAGGTCGTGAGTTCGATCCTCACCCGGGGCACGAATTTTTTTCTCCAGCCTAACTTCTTCGTAATTGCAATTAGGGATCGTGGAGCACAGTTTTCTTCAAAGAAAACATTTTTGGACGTCAAGCGAAGCTTTAATATAATGGAATAGTACTGCATGTGGTCGCCCGTTTTGACTGTTTTTAATAAAAAAGACGATGACCACTTTGAATGTCGTGAAAGTTGTTTGGACATTATATGCAAGGTGGTATAATTGTCTTCTATTAAAGACCTCAAAACATTTAGAGTAATTGTTTTTCTTCCAATTGATGGCGGTATGGATACAGTATAGGAAAGCTTCCCGTTACTTGTGCATTACGTTCGTCTAACAAATTTCTTCAGCGGTGTGTAAACTGGTGCTTAAAATGTTATTTCCTTTGATAGCTTGTGTTTGAATGTGGCCTTTTACACCTTAACAACTTGTTACATGGAGACCGACAATACACCAATGTTCTTATACCATAATTAAATGTGACATCGTAGTGGCCTCGGTAGCGCAGTAGGTAGCGCGTCAGTCTCATAATCAATTTCACAAGAGCGATCTGAAGGTCGTGAGTTCGATCCTCACCCGGGGCACGAATTTTTTTCTCCAGCCTAACTTCTTCGTAATTGCAATTAGGGATCGTGGAGCACAGTTTTCTTCAAAGAAAACATTTTTGGACGTCAAGCGAAGCTTTAATATAATGGAATAGTACTGCATGTGGTCGCCCGTTTTGACTGTTTTTAATAAAAAAGACGATGACCACTTTGAATGTCGTGAAAGTTGTTTGGACATTATATGCAAGGTGGTATAATTGTCTTCTATTAAAGACCTCAAAACATTTAGAGTAATTGTTTTTCTTCCAATTGATGGCGGTATGGATACAGTATAGGAAAGCTTCCCGTTACTTGTGCATTACGTTCGTCTAACAAATTTCTTCAGCGGTGTGTAAACTGGTGCTTAAAATGTTATTTCCTTTGATAGCTTGTGTTTGAATGTGGCCTTTTACACCTTAACAACTTGTTACATGGAGACCGACAATACACCAATGTTCTTATACCATAATTAAATGTGACATCGTAGTGGCCTCGGTAGCGCAGTAGGTAGCGCGTCAGTCTCATAATCAATTTCACAAGAGCGATCTGAAGGTCGTGAGTTCGATCCTCACCAGGCTGGTTTTTGGATGTACCATGTTTAACATGTAAACAAAGTGTTGTCCGGAAATTATTCTGATTTTGGTGAGTTCTTCGCCATATTTGTAACTGTAAACATTTCCTGAAGTTTAATGTGTATTATATGATTGAATGTGACATATATTATCGCATAATATTTGTTGAATAGCCCCTTTTCCTGTGTTTTCGTTACAGGGAAAAGGGGGAGGGAAGGTGTGTTCGATTTGTATTCAGTGGTTTGACTAAAGACTGATGGCAAACTTTAATAATAGTGGGGGAGAAAGTTCTCGAAAAAACATGAATTTTTCAAATGAACAGTTCTCAAAGGAGAAAACCGTTTTAGTTGGGTGCCCCGTAGATGGTTTTGGTGCCGTGGAGGCTGAAATGATTATTGATGAAATTGAGAAGAAATGTGGTGTTGGAAGTGTCGTTGCATGCGTACCGAAAAATGGAGTTGGTTATGAGGTGGTACTAAGAGAGAGAAAAATGATGGAATCCGTTATTGGTGAACTATCTTTAAATGGTAAAAAGTGCGCTGTTAATGAATTAGAGGCAAGTTTTAAGTACGTTTCAATACTAAATTTAAGTATGTATGTCTCAGATCGAGAAATTATTGATAGATTTTCCAAGATTGGAGTGGAGATTGTTTCTCCGATAAAGAAGCATAGGATGAAGTCAAAGAATAATGTCTTTGACGGAACTCGTATTTTCAAAGTTAAACTTCCGCCGAACATGGCTTCAATACCGTATTCAATGAAGTTTTCAGTTAATGAAAAGGAGACGGCTTACTACCGGGTTATTCATAACCAACAAGTCAAGGTGTGCTCTGGGTGCTTTAGCTCAGAACATATATACAAAGACTGTCCAGAATTTAAATGTTTTGAATGTGGTCAGCAGGGGCACATTAGTAGAAAATGTTTAAAAAACAAGTGTGCGTTTTGTTTTCGAAAGAAAGACTATTGTAATTGCAAAGCCAGAGAAGAATTGCAAATTGTGAATCAATTTCCACAATTTTCTTCTGAGAATTTGCAGGAAATGTCATGTCGGGAGTTGATAAAAGAAGCAGATGAGGAGGCTATGAAAACCACAGATGTGAAAGTTGGATATATGGATAAAAATTGTAAGGAGAAGGAGGTTTGTACAAGTGTGCAGGAGAATGTTGATTCTCGTGAAGGTACAGATGTAGGAGATAGTATGGAAGATGGAATCGTAAGTGTAAATGGCGATGCTAGTCATTACACTGAGGATGTAGATGAAGTGGGTTTTGGTGAAAGTGCTAAAGGTGGTGCTAGCCTTTGCACTGATGATGAGGGTGACGGTGACTGGAATGGAGATGGTATTTACATTGATGAGGAGGAGTGTTTTGAGATGGATGATGGTGTTGGTGATGACAGTGCGGAATGTGTCATAGATGATAAAGTCAAGAAAGGTACAGATAAAGAATTAAACAATATTTGTTTGAATAATTGTAATATTGAACCAGTTTTGCTTACTAAATCAAATGTTGAATTGTCTGGTGAAAATATAATTGATAAAATGTCTGATGGTTTAGGTGTTGAAAGTGCTGTCTCCCCCCTTGAACAAAATGACAGTAGCCAGGGGGAAGTCAGAAGTTCATGTGATTCTCTGGATGAGATTACTATGGACACTTTTCCCGTGGTCAGTGAAGACCAAGAGGAAAGTGGAGATACTTTCACTGTTGTAGGGAAGAAGAGAAATTACTTGGGTATTAAAAGGAGAAGTATGCTTAATATCAAGCCTAATATTAAAGCAGCAAGGTTGTCAAATTTACAAAAACATTTGAATAGTTAATAATGGAGTGTTTAATGTTGTATATTATTAGAATTATTTTTGTGATGGCTACTTATAACTTCATAAGTTTTAATTGTAATGGTCTATGTAACCAAAGTAAAAAGGATTGTATTTTTTCATTATGTAATGAAAGAAAGTATGATATTGTATGCTTACAGGAAACATTTTGGAATAATATTATTTTTGAAGATATAAAGAATGATAAGACATTATGGAATGGTGATATTTTTGCAAGTAATAGTAACTGTAATAGACAGGGTGTTGCAATTCTTGTCAGTAAAAACCTTAAAAATGTATTTAAAGTTTGTGAATGTGTACCTGGTAGATTTATTCATATTCAAGGTAAAATCAATGATAAAATTGTAGATATTTTTAATTTGTATGTTCCTAATAGTGTAAGTGAAAAATGTGAATTTTTTGAAGATTGTAAAAGTAAAATTAAAGGAGACGGATATGTTATAGCAGCAGGTGATTTTAATACTGCACTGTCTCCTTTAGATAAAAGTGGGAAAACTGCTTTTTATGCAGATAGGTCTGTGAAATATCTTAATACTATGATGCACGATAATTGTTTGTTTGATGTCTGGAGAGACAGAAATGCAGGTGTCAAAATGTTTTCACGAAAACAAGTTGTACAAGGTTTTTTGACACAGAGTAGAATTGACTATTTTTTAGTTTCTAGTAATGTTAAGCCCTGTATTAAAAATATTTTTTATAGAGATACTTGTTTTAGTGATCACTGTATTGTTAGCATGAAATTAGATTTTACAGAGGTTGAAAGAGGACCAGGTATCTGGATTTTTAACTGTTCCTTATTAGATAATGAAGAATATGTAACAAGAATCAGAAAGTTATTAGAAGATGAAATATGTTCAGATTTTTATTATTCAAACCCTCTCATTTGGTGGGATAATTTGAAATTTAGTATTAAGAGAATAAGTCAAATCTATGGCAAAGAAAATCAGAAAGAGAGAAGCAAAGAATATTTTAAATTGCAAAATAAGTTACAAGAATTGTCAGTGAAGTCTGCATGTGGTATAGAAATTGATTATGTAAAATATTTAGAATTAAAAGATGAACTTGAAGCTATAGAAAAACATAGATGTAATGGTGCTATATTAAGGTCTAAATGTCAACATGCCTTAGAAAGTGACAAGAATACTGCTTATTTCTTAAGTCTAGAAAAATATAAACAAAATAAGAATTTGATAAGTACTTTGAGAAATTGTGATGGTAATGCTGTTAGTAGTACTGTGGAATTATTAGATGTTGTGCATAATTTTTATGAAAAATTGTTTTCATGTGTAAATACTGACAATAATGCAATCAATGACATGTTAGATTGTGTTGATGTTAAAGTTGATGATATTGATATTACTAAATGTGATGATGATATATGTATTGATGAGATTGAACAATCATTGAAAGGAATGAAAAAAGGCAAAACGCCTGGCTCTGATGGATTGACTGTTGAATTCTATCTTTATTTTTTAAATGAATTGAAACCTGTATTGAAATATATTTATGATAGTATTGAAGAAAATAAAGTTTTATCTAGGTCTATGAGATATGGCATGATTAATTTGATATATAAGAATAGAGGTGACAAATCTGAACTTAAAAATTTCAGACCTATAACTTTATTAAATGTGGATTATAAAATACTAGCAAGAGTAATGGCTAACAGGTTTAAGTTTGTATTACCAAAAATTATATCACCTACTCAAAGTTGCTGTATTATAGGTAAAGACATTTCTGACACTACTGCAAGTGTTAGAGATATTATTGATTTGGTTGAAATGGATGATTTAGAATGTTACTTGTTGAAACTTGATCAGGAAAAAGCATTTGACAGGGTTGGACATGAATATTTATTTTCTGTCTTGCAGAAATTTGGATTTGGGGAGAAATTTATTTCTTGGATAAAAATATTTTATACTGACATTTTCAGCACTGTCAAGTGTAATGGGTTCCTGTCCAAATATTTTCAATTAAAGAACTCTGTAAAGCAAGGTTGTCCTATATCAGCTTTATTATATGTATTAGTAGCTGAACCATTGAGTACAATGATTAAAAAGAATAGTAGTATTAGAGGTTTGAATATTCCTAATACAAACGTTGAAGAAAAGATTTTTTCACATGCTGATGACACTACTTTAATTTTGTCTGACAAAAATTCAGTAGATGAAGCCTTTAGAGTTTTACATTTGTATGAACAAGCATCTGGGGCAAAATTAAATAAGGATAAATCAGAAATTTTGGCATTGGGAACTGGAACTATTTCAAAACATGAATTAGATGCTTGGAGTATTAGAGAGTGTGATGGGGTTTTACAGCTTTTAGGCATATGGATTGGTAAGGATAAATCTCTTTGTGATAGTTTGAATTGGGATTGCAAAGTACAATCTATTTTGAAGCTATTGAATTTTTGGAAAATGAGACACTTATCAATACATGGTAGATTAACTGTAATAAATACTTTATTGATGAGTAAACTTTGGTATACTCTTATGGTTGTTAATATACCAGAAAAACATTATTTAGAAATTAAGAAGATATGTATTGATTTTTTGTGGAATGATAAACCATCTCTAGTTGCATATGATGTAATAACTAATAAGGTGTTAGATGGTGGTTTAAATTTTCCTGAAATTTTTCATAAAATGTATGCATTTAGACTAAAGTTTTTAAATAGGCTATTAGATATGGATTATAATGCTGTTTGGAAAGTTACATGTCTTTATTTCTTTTCTAAAGTACAAGGAATGAATCTTGGTGTTGAAATATTGTATTGTGATTTTACTCATAGACAATTAGGATGTTTGCCTGATTTTTATAAATGTATGTTGTATGCATGGGGGAAGATACGTCATTGTATGGAAATAGAAATTAATGTGACTAACGTTTTTGATATTCCCCTCTTCTGTAATCCGATGATTGTGAATGGTGATAGTATGTTATATATGAGAACATTTATAGAAGCAGGTATTATCAAGATTAAGGACTTAGCTTATGAATGCAAGAGAGGTTTTATGAAGGACACTTATATTCAAGATATTGTATCTCAAAAGTTCCCTGATGTTTCCGTTGATAAAATTATTAAAGTAGTGAAATGTATTAAGCAATGTATTCCACAAGATTATGTAGTTTTAGTTGAAGAAAATGCAAACACTTGTAAAGCAACTGTTTTAAATATAATTTACAGCGTTAATGGTAGAAAGTATGCTTTACCTAATACAACAAGATCATTTTATGATATACTGTTAAAGACATTAACAAGAGAACCTAATTCTGTAAAATACTGGTGTGAAATATTTTCAGATTTTGATGTTCAAAAAGTACAAAAAGTTTTGAACTTTTCATTTTTACAAAGTGATTGGATTGAGTCATCATTCAAAATTTTCCATAGAGTTTTCTTCACTAAGGAGAGACTGATGAGATGCCAAATTACTGTTGATTCTATGTGTCCAGTTTGCGAAGATGTGCATGAAGACTTGGAGCACTTGATCATTGTGTGTAGATGTTTGACTCAGTTCAATGACTTTTTTAAAGATTTCCTACATAACATTCTGTGTAATAGTTCTACTAGCTTTGTCAATACTCTAGATTTCAAATATATATGTTACTTTGGTCTAGTCAAGAAGGATAAAAATATAAACTTATACTTTGTGAATACAGTTTTATGTGCTAGAAGATTCTGTGTAGTAAAGAGGAGAAATATCTCTATGAAGGATGATCATTTGATAGACATAGTGCCATATTTTAAAAATGTTCTGCAAAAACATGTGAGTTATGCATACTTGTATTATAAACAGAAGAAGTGCATGTATTTATTTGAAAAGTATTATTTAAACAAAAATCCTGTACTAAGGATAAGTAATGATGAAGTACATATTGAGTTTTAATTGAGATCTGTTGTTAATAATTGTTACAATTCTAACCAACACTGTGATAATATGAATTAATGGGAGACTAGCCCAATAATTCTTTTATGAATGTATTTATTTGAATAAAATTTTATCAAAATAAAAAAAAAAGCGCGTCAGTCTCATAATCAATTTCACAAGAGCGATCTGAAGGTCGTGAGTTCGATCCTCACCCGGGGCACGAATTTTTTTCTCCAGCCTAACTTCTTCGTAATTGCAATTAGGGATCGTGGAGCACAGTTTTCTTCAAAGAAAACATTTTTGGACGTCAAGCGAAGCTTTAATATAATGGAATAGTACTGCATGTGGTCGCCCGTGTTGACTGTTTTTAATAAAAAAGACGATGACCACTTTGAATGTCGTGAAAGTTGTTTGGACATTATATGCAAGGTGGTATAATTGTCTTCTATTAAAGACCTCAAAACATTTAGAGTAATTGTTTTTCTTCCAATTGATGGCGGTATGGATACAGTATAGGAAAGCTTCCCGTTACTTGTGCATTACGTTCGTCTAACAAATTTCTTCAGCGATGTGTAAACTGGTGCTTAAAATGTTATTTCCTTTGATAGCTTGTGTTTGAATGTGGCCTTTTACACCTTAACAACTTGTTACATGGAGACCGACAATACACCAATGTTCTTATACCATAATTAAATGTGACATCGTAGTGGCCTCGGTAGCGCAGTAGGTAGCGCGTCAGTCTCATAATCAATTTCACAAGAGCGATCTGAAGGTCGTGAGTTCGATCCTCACCCGGGGCACGAATTTTTTTCTCCAGCCTAACTTCTTCGTAATTGCAATTAGGGATCGTGGAGCACAGTTTTCTTCAAAGAAAACATTTTTGGACGTCAAGCGAAGCTTTAATATAATGGAATAGTACTGCATGTGGTCGCCCGTTTTGACTGTTTTTAATAAAAAAGACGATGACCACTTTGAATGTCGTGAAAGTTGTTTGGACATTATATGCAAGGTGGTATAATTGTCTTCTATTAAAGACCTCAAAACATTTAGAGTAATTGTTTTTCTTCCAATTGATGGCGGTATGGATACAGTATAGGAAAGCTTCCCGTTACTTGTGCATTACGTTCGTCTAACAAATTTCTTCAGCGGTGTGTAAACTGGTGCTTAAAATGTTATTTCCTTTGATAGCTTGTGTTTGAATGTGGCCTTTTACACCTTAACAACTTGTTACATGGAGACCGACAATACACCAATGTTCTTATACCATAATTAAATGTGACATCGTAGTGGCCTCGGTAGCGCAGTAGGTAGCGCGTCAGTCTCATAATCAATTTCACAAGAGCGATCTGAAGGTCGTGAGTTCGATCCTCACCCGGGGCACGAATTTTTTTCTCCAGCCTAACTTCTTCGTAATTGCAATTAGGGATCGTGGAGCACAGTTTTCTTCAAAGAAAACATTTTTGGACGTCAAGCGAAGCTTTAATATAATGGAATAGTACTGCATGTGGTCGCCCGTTTTGACTGTTTTTAATAAAAAAGACGATGACCACTTTGAATGTCGTGAAAGTTGTTTGGACATTATATGCAAGGTGGTATAATTGTCTTCTATTAAAGACCTCAAAACATTTAGAGTAATTGTTTTTCTTCCAATTGATGGCGGTATGGATACAGTATAGGAAAGCTTCCCGTTACTTGTGCATTACGTTCGTCTAACAAATTTCTTCAGCGGTGTGTAAACTGGTGCTTAAAATGTTATTTCCTTTGATAGCTTGTGTTTGAATGTGGCCTTTTACACCTTAACAACTTGTTACATGGAGACCGACAATACACCAATGTTCTTATACCATAATTAAATGTGACATCGTAGTGGCCTCGGTAGCGCAGTAGGTAGCGCGTCAGTCTCATAATCAATTTCACAAGAGCGATCTGAAGGTCGTGAGTTCGATCCTCACCCGGGGCACGAATTTTTTTCTCCAGCCTAACTTCTTCGTAATTGCAATTAGGGATCGTGGAGCACAGTTTTCTTCAAAGAAAACATTTTTGGACGTCAAGCGAAGCTTTAATATAATGGAATAGTACTGCATGTGGTCGCCCGTTTTGACTGTTTTTAATAAAAAAGACGATGACCACTTTGAATGTCGTGAAAGTTGTTTGGACATTATATGCAAGGTGGTATAATTGTCTTCTATTAAAGACCTCAAAACATTTAGAGTAATTGTTTTTCTTCCAATTGATGGCGGTATGGATACAGTATAGGAAAGCTTCCCGTTACCTGTGCATTACGTTCGTCTAACAAATTTCTTCAGCGGTGTGTAAACTGGTGCTTAAAATGTTATTTCCTTTGATAGCTTGTGTTTGAATGTAGCCTTTTACACCTTAACAACTTGTTACATGGAGACCGACAATACACCAATGTTCTTATACCATAATTAAATGTGACATCGTAGTGGCCTCGGTAGCGCAGTAGGTAGCGCGTCAGTCTCATAATCAATTTCACAAGAGCGATCTGAAGGTCGTGAGTTCGATCCTCACCCGGGGCACGAATTTTTTTCTCCAGCCTAACTTCTTCGTAATTGCAATTAGGGATCGTGGAGCACAGTTTTCTTCAAAGAAAACATTTTTGGACGTCAAGCGAAGCTTTAATATAATGGAATAGTACTGCATGTGGTCGCCCGTTTTGACTGTTTTTAATAAAAAAGACGATGACCACTTTAAATGTCGTGAAAGTTGTTTGGACATTATATGCAAGGTGATATAATTGTCTTCTATTAAAGACCTCAAAACATTTAGAGTAATTGTTTTTCTTCCAATTGATGGCGGTGTGGATACAGTATAGGAAAGCTTCCCGTTACTTGTGCTTTACGTTCGTCTAACAAATTTCTTCAGCGGTGTGTAAACTGGTGCTTAAAATGTTATTTCCTTTGATAGCTTGTGTTTGAATGTGGCCTTTTACACCTTAACAACTTGTTACATGGAGACCGACAATACACCAATGTTCTTATACCATAATTAAATGTGACATCGTAGTGGCCTCGGTAGCGCAGTAGGTAGCGCGTCAGTCTCATAATCAATTTCACAAGAGCGATCTGAAGGTCGTGAGTTCGATCCTCACCCGGGGCACGAATTTTTTTCTCCAGCCTAACTTCTTCGTAATTGCAATTAGGGATCGTGGAGCACAGTTTTCTTCAAAGAAAACATTTTTGGACGTCAAGCGAAGCTTTAATATAATGGAATAGTACTGCATGTGGTCGCCCGTTTTGACTGTTTTTAATAAAAAAGACGATGACCACTTTGAATGTCGTGAAAGTTGTTTGGACATTATATGCAAGGTGGTATAATTGTCTTCTATTAAAGACCTCAAAACATTTAGAGTAATTGTTTTTCTTCCAATTGATGGCGGTGTGGATACAGTATAGGAAAGCTTCCCGTTACTTGTGCATTAGGTTCGTCTAACAAATTTCTTCAGCGGTGTGTAAACTGGTGCTTAAAATGTTATTTCCTTTGATAGCTTGTGTTTGAATGTGGCCTTTTACACCTTAACAACTTGTTACATGGAGACCGACAATACACCAATGTTCTTATACCATAATTAAATGTGACATCGTAGTGGCCTCGGTAGCGCAGTAGGTAGCGCGTCAGTCTCATAATCAATTTCACAAGAGCGATCTGAAGGTCGTGAGTTCGATCCTCACCCGGGGCACGAATTTTTTTCTCCAGCCTAACTTCTTCGTAATTGCAATTAGGGATCGTGGAGCACAGTTTTCTTCAAAGAAAACATTTTTGGACGTCAAGCGAAGCTTTAATATAATGGAATAGTACTGCATGTGGTCGCCCGTTTTGACTGTTTTTAATAAAAAAGACGATGACCACTTTGAATGTCGTGAAAGTTGTTTGGACATTATATGCAAGGTGGTATAATTGTCTTCTATTAAAGACCTCAAAACATTTAGAGTAATTGTTTTTCTTCCAATTGATGGCGGTGTGGATACAGTATAGGAAAGCTTCCCGTTACTTGTGCATTACGTTCGTCTAACAAATTTCTTCAGCGGTGTGTAAACTGGTGCTTAAAATGTTATTTCCTTTGATAGCTTGTGTTTGAATGTGGCCTTCTACACCTTAACAACTTGTTACATGGAGACCGACAATACACCAATGTTCTTATACCATAATTAAATGTGACATCGTAGTGGCCTCGGTAGCGCAGTAGGTAGCGCGTCAGTCTCATAATCAATTTCACAAGAGCGATCTGAAGGTCGTGAGTTCGATCCTCACCCGGGGCACGAATTTTTTTCTCCAGCCTAACTTCTTCGTAATTGCAATTAGGGATCGTGGAGCACAGTTTTCTTCAAAGAAAACATTTTTGGACGTCAAGCGAAGCTTTAATATAATGGAATAGTACTGCATGTGGTCGCCCGTTTTGACTGTTTTTAATAAAAAAGACGATGACCACTTTGAATGTCGTGAAAGTTGTTTGGACATTATATGCAAGGTGGTATAATTGTCTTCTATTAAAGACCTCAAAACATTTAGAGTAATTGTTTTTCTTCCAATTGATGGCGGTATGGATACAGTATAGGAAAGCTTCCCGTTACCTGTGCATTACGTTCGTCTAACAAATTTCTTCAGCGGTGTGTAAACTGGTGCTTAAAATGTTATTTCCTTTGATAGCTTGTGTTTGAATGTGGCCTTTTACACCTTAACAACTTGTTACATGGAGACCGACAATACACCAATGTTCTTATACCATAATTAAATGTGACATCGTAGTGGCCTCGGTAGCGCAGTAGGTAGCGCGTCAGTCTCATAATCAATTTCACAAGAGCGATCTGAAGGTCGTGAGTTCGATCCTCACCCGGGGCACGAATTTTTTTCTCCAGCCTAACTTCTTCGTAATTGCAATTAGGGATCGTGGAGCACAGTTTTCTTCAAAGAAAACATTTTTGGACGTCAAGCGAAGCTTTAATATAATGGAATAGTACTGCATGTGGTCGCCCGTTTTGACTGTTTTTAATAAAAAAGACGATGACCACTTTGAATGTCGTGAAAGTTGTTTGGACATTATATGCAAGGTGGTATAATTGTCTTCTATTAAAGACCTCAAAACATTTAGAGTAATTGTTTTTCTTCCAATTGATGGCGGTGTGGATACAGTATAGGAAAGCTTCCCGTTACTTGTGCATTACGTTCGTCTAACAAATTTCTTCAGCGGTGTGTAAACTGGTGCTTAAAATGTTATTTCCTTTGATAGCTTGTGTTTGAATGTGGCCTTTTACACCTTAACAACTTGTTACATGGAGACCGACAATACACCAATGTTCTTATACCATAATTAAATGTGACATCGTAGTGGCCTCGGTAGCGCAGTAGGTAGCGCGTCAGTCTCATAATCAATTTCACAAGAGCGATCTGAAGGTCGTGAGTTCGATCCTCACCCGGGGCACGAATTTTTTTCTCCAGCCTAACTTCTTCGTAATTGCAATTAGGGATCGTGGAGCACAGTTTTCTTCAAAGAAAACATTTTTGGACGTCAAGCGAAGCTTTAATATAATGGAATAGTACTGCATGTGGTCGCCCGTTTTGACTGTTTTTAATAAAAAAGACGATGACCACTTTGAATGTCGTGAAAGTTGTTTGGACATTATATGCAAGGTGGTATAATTGTCTTCTATTAAAGACCTCAAAACATTTAGAGTAATTGTTTTTCTTCCAATTGATGGCGGTATGGATACAGTATAGGAAAGCTTCCCGTTACCTGTGCATTACGTTCGTCTAACAAATTTCTTCAGCGGTGTGTAAACTGGTGCTTAAAATGTTATTTCCTTTGATAGCTTGTGTTTGAATGTGGCCTTTTACACCTTAACAACTTGTTACATGGAGACCGACAATACACCAATGTTCTTATACCATAATTAAATGTGACATCGTAGTGGCCTCGGTAGCGCAGTAGGTAGCGCGTCAGTCTCATAATCAATTTCACAAGAGCGATCTGAAGGTCGTGAGTTCGATCCTCACCCGGGGCACGAATTTTTTTCTCCAGCCTAACTTCTTCGTAATTGCAATTAGGGATCGTGGAGCACAGTTTTCTTCAAAGAAAACATTTTTGGACGTCAAGCGAAGCTTTAATATAATGGAATAGTACTGCATGTGGTCGCCCGTTTTGACTGTTTTTAATAAAAAAGACGATGACCACTTTGAATGTCGTGAAAGTTGTTTGGACATTATATGCAAGGTGGTATAATTGTCTTCTATTAAAGACCTCAAAACATTTAGAGTAATTGTTTTTCTTCCAATTGATGGCGGTGTGGATACAGTATAGGAAAGCTTCCCGTTACTTGTGCATTAGGTTCGTCTAACAAATTTCTTCAGCGGTGTGTAAACTGGTGCTTAAAATGTTATTTCCTTTGATAGCTTGTGTTTGAATGTGGCCTTTTACACCTTAACAACTTGTTACATGGAGACCGACAATACACCAATGTTCTTATACCATAATTAAATGTGACATCGTAGTGGCCTCGGTAGCGCAGTAGGTAGCGCGTCAGTCTCATAATCAATTTCACAAGAGCGATCTGAAGGTCGTGAGTTCGATCCTCACCCGGGGCACGAATTTTTTTCTCCAGCCTAACTTCTTCGTAATTGCAATTAGGGATCGTGGAGCACAGTTTTCTTCAAAGAAAACATTTTTGGACGTCAAGCGAAGCTTTAATATAATGGAATAGTACTGCATGTGGTCGCCCGTTTTGACTGTTTTTAATAAAAAAGACGATGACCACTTTGAATGTCGTGAAAGTTGTTTGGACATTATATGCAAGGTGGTATAATTGTCTTCTATTAAAGACCTCAAAACATTTAGAGTAATTGTTTTTCTTCCAATTGATGGCGGTGTGGATACAGTATAGGAAAGCTTCCCGTTACTTGTGCATTACGTTCGTCTAACAAATTTCTTCAGCGGTGTGTAAACTGGTGCTTAAAATGTTATTTCCTTTGATAGCTTGTGTTTGAATGTGGCCTTTTACACCTTAACAACTTGTTACATGGAGACCGACAATACACCAATGTTCTTATACCATAATTAAATGTGACATCGTAGTGGCCTCGGTAGCGCAGTAGGTAGCGCGTCAGTCTCATAATCAATTTCACAAGAGCGATCTGAAGGTCGTGAGTTCGATCCTCACCCGGGGCACGAATTTTTTTCTCCAGCCTAACTTCTTCGTAATTGCAATTAGGGATCGTGGAGCACAGTTTTCTTCAAAGAAAACATTTTTGGACGTCAAGCGAAGCTTTAATATAATGGAATAGTACTGCATGTGGTCGCCCGTTTTGACTGTTTTTAATAAAAAAGACGATGACCACTTTGAATGTCGTGAAAGTTGTTTGGACATTATATGCAAGGTGGTATAATTGTCTTCTATTAAAGACCTCAAAACATTTAGAGTAATTGTTTTTCTTCCAATTGATGGCGGTATGGATACAGTATAGGAAAGCTTCCCGTTACCTGTGCATTACGTTCGTCTAACAAATTTCTTCAGCGGTGTGTAAACTGGTGCTTAAAATGTTATTTCCTTTGATAGCTTGTGTTTGAATGTAGCCTTTTACACCTTAACAACTTGTTACATGGAGACCGACAATACACCAATGTTCTTATACCATAATTAAATCTTACATCGTAGTGGCCTCGGTAGCGCAGTAGGTAGCGCGTCAGTCTCATAATCAATTTCACAAGAGCGATCTGAAGGTCGTGAGTTCGATCCTCACCCGGGGCACGAATTTTTTTCTCCAGCCTAACTTCTTCGTAATTGCAATTAGGGATCGTGGAGCACAGTTTTCTTCAAAGAAAACATTTTTGGACGTCAAGCGAAGCTTTAATATAATGGAATAGTACTGCATGTGGTCGCCCGTTTTGACTGTTTTTAATAAAAAAGACGATGACCACTTTGAATGTCGTGAAAGTTGTTTGGACATTATATGCAAGGTGGTATAATTGTCTTCTATAAAAGACCTCAAAACATTTAGAGTAATTGTTTTTCTTCCAATTGATGGCGGTATGGATACAGTATAGGAAAGCTTCCCGTTACTTGTGCATTACGTTCGTCTAACAAATTTCTTCAGCGGTGTGTAAACTGGTGCTTAAAATGTTATTTCCTTTGATAGCTTGTGTTTGAATGAGACTGACGCACTACCTACTGCGCTACCGAGGTCACTACGATGTCCGATTTAATTATGGTATAAGAACATTGGTGTATTGTCGGTCTCCATGTAACAAGTTGTTAAGGTGTAAAAGGCCACATTCAAACACAAGCTATCAAAGGAAATAACATTTTAAGCACCAGTTTACACACCGCTGAAGAAATTTGTTAGACGAACGTAATGCACAAGTAACGGGAAGCTTTCCTATACTGTATCCACACCGCCATCAATTGGAAGAAAAACAATTACTCTAAATGTTTTGAGGTCTTTAATAGAAGACAATTATACCACCTTGCATATAATGTCCAAACAACTTTCACGACATTCAAAGTGGTCATCGTCTTTTTTATTAAAAACAGTCAAAACGGGCGACCACATGCAGTACTATTCCATTATATTAAAGCTTCGCTTGACGTCCAAAAATGTTTTCTTTGAAGAAAACTGTGCTCCACGATCCCTAATTGCAATTACGAAGAAGTTAGGCTGGAGAAAAAAATTCGTGCCCCGGGTGAGGATCGAACTCACGACCTTCAGATCGCTCTTGTGAAATTGATTATGAGACTGACGCGCTACCTACTGCGCTACCGAGGCCACTACGATGTCACATTTAATTATGGTATAAGAACATTGGTGTATTGTCGGTCTCCATGTAACAAGTTGTTAAGGTGTAAAAGGCCACATTCAAACACAAGCTATCAAAGGAAATAACATTTTAAGCACCAGTTTACACACCGCTGAAGAAATTTGTTAGACGAACGTAATGCACAAGTAACGGGAAGCTTTCATATACTGTATCCATACCGCCATCAATTGGAAGAAAAACAATTACTCTAAATGTTTTGAGATCTTTAATAGAAGACAATTATACCACCTTGCATATAATGTCCAAACAACTTTCACGACATTCAAAGTGGTCATCGTCTTTTTTATTAAAAACAGTCAAAACGGGCGACCACATGCAGTACTATTCCATTATATTAAAGCTTCGCTTGACGTCCAAAAATGTTTTCTTTGAAGAAAACTGTGCTCCACGATCCCTAATTGCAATTACGAAGAAGTTAGGCTGGAGAAAAAAATTCGTGCCCCGGGTGAGGATCGAACTCACGACCTTCAGATCGCTCTTGTGAAATTGATTATGAGACTGACGCGCTTTTCTTTTTTTTATCATTTATTAAAATTATAATACATACAATACAATAAAAACGGAATCGGACAATCCCCGAAATCCGCTATCACAGTGCTAAATATTAAATACTATAATGTGGAGCTTATCTTGTACATCTGTGAGGGATTCCATCATTGATGTAATTAATCCAATGTCTTTATTTACTTGTATAGTATTGAGTGTTGGGTGCAGAAGTTATCAGTGCCGTCTATTGGTTTCTTTGTATATAAAAAATAATCCGGAACCAATAGAAGACCCTGTCCATATGCATGCACTATCCAGGGGAGATCACAACTGTGGTCTAATTAAAGTCATAATTACTTAAGTTATTCTTCTTTGTATACTGAACCATAGCAGCGGGCAATTTTGACTTGTACTGTCACCCTGATTCTAAGAAGTTTTGGGGTGTTATCATTAGTCACCTTTTTTAATATGTATATATGACTAAAACCCTTTAGAATTCTTTCAGGTGTTATTATTAGTCACCCTCATAAGGTTACATATGGTACCGTTACATTTTACTCGTAAATTTAATGTGTATACACGGCTAACTTAAATACTCTTTAATATATTTAAGGGTGTTATCATTAGTCACCCTGGTGCAAATGTAAATAATAGATGGAAAACCTCATTTGTACTGTGTTTAAAATATTACAACACACCATTGAAAATATTTCATATGTTCTAAATAACATCGAAATTAATAGTTTTGAAGCCCACTCTTAATATGTATTAACCACAAAGGAGGTACACAACACTGCAAGCCAAACCAACAAAAGTCATTTTCACATGTTATAGCCCGAAATAAACTACAGATAGAATTTTCGATGTTTTCACAGCCTTATGTAATCATTCGTGACCACATTTGCATAAGTATCATTGCATTCATTCAATTGGTTAGAGGGAAAATAGATATAATCTACAGTCCCAGAGTAACTATTAACGTCATTTCTATGTGTTCATACTATTCATGTACGTGTATGTGTAAATTGTAAAGTTATCCATTTTGTTTACTGTACACTGTGTAGATAAAAGACAACGACTACCAATCAACTAAATGCAACAAAGTATATCACCATCGGCCCGCACCAGACTTAGTCGAACCTAACGATAGGTGGCAAGCGCCTCTCTACCGACCAGTAAATAAGCAAATTCCGTGCAGGGCAATGACTAATGTACCAACTAAAATTTAAATAATTAGAACCCAAAAACTGCCAGACTGAAGTCTACCTCCCCAGTAGCTACAGAAATAAAACTACCTTATCATTCTGTATTTTCAATAGTGTGTTGTTTCGTAAAAAATATTTTTCAAAAAAACACATTTGATTTTTCATCTTATAAAATGAATATGCGTACTCTACATACTTCTGCATTGTGTACTTAAATAAACGTAAAGTATCCAAGTTTTTACCTTTAAAAACGAGAATATTCCTAACTTTAAAAATGCACAATCTAGCAATACTTAATAAAAAGTTCAAAAAATGAACATTTACTATGTTGGAAGACCTCAAATAGCCAAAATATATCAGTTCGTCATAGTTGATCATTTTTACAATATCAGGTGGGACATTAATAAATATGTTATGTAATAAATCTTTCAGGTAATCATGTACTGATTTTAATTTCGTACAAAAAATAAACAGGTGTGCTAAATCCTCAGTACAATACCCGCACGCTTTACATGTATTGGTATCTACCTGACTAAATTTAGACAGTTTATCAAGTGTGAAAATTGCTCTATTAACCAGCCTATAATTCAAACAATGAAGATCTGGACAAAGTCCCACCTGATTGGCTACTGAGTACACTTGTCTAAAATTGATCGATGGAAATTTCTCCGCCCACTTTAACTCAGAGGTCGGTTTTTCAAAGAAAGTAGACATGAAGAGTTTGTATATTTGTTTTGTTACAGCCGTTAATAATGGAATTTCTGCATTATTTTCAAAGCAAAGCATTATTTGTGGGACGCAATTAGCATTGACCGGATTGTTATGTCGGAGCAATATTTTCCATTCGTCAGGAATACAACGCAATATCTTGTTAAAAGCGGATTCGATTGTGTATGGTTTTTCGTCCGGAAATCTACGATGAATAATTTCTACTATCGCATCAGAAGTGAAAAATCCAGGAATGAATTCATAACACACATTCTTAATTTGAATCAAACCGGCTTGTGCAAAGTCGTCAAAAAGAAGCATCTTACCGTTGTGTGTTATTTTCGGGTTACAAAATATTGGATTACTGTAGGCATGTTGAACTTCAATTTGAAATTTCAACTTGGATTTTATTCTGTAAAAAGCTGCAAACATCTCCTGATAATAAAGAGGCAACCTTTTCAGCTGAGCAGAATTCAAAAATGTGTACACAATATTCTGCTTAAGATTCATGTGATCAATTTTGAAAATAAAATAATCTAGTGTTACTTTCCAAATGGATGTACAATCAGGATCTAAATATTTCCGGAGAAATTTTATCCGGAATGCTTGCATCTTTATAAAAATATCAGGAATATTTAACCCACCGGAAAGTTTTTCACCAACTATAGTTTGATATTTCACTAAATGCGCTTTGTTTTGCCACAGAAATTTCATGACGGCTACTCGAAGTTCATTTTTTACATATTCCGGTAGCGGACAAACTGTGAGAGTATAGTAAAACCGTGATATAATTAACGATGTCAAAACCGTGGCTCGACCGGGTAATGTTAAATCTCGTTTTAGCCAGAAAAATAAAATAGTTTTTATTTTCTTAAGCTTGTCTCTCCAGTTGAGTTCGTCACACGCATTTCGGTTTTTACCAACGTAAATGCCTAGCACTTTTGTAACATCTTCACATCTTTGTATTTCTAATTTATTTAGCTCGTTATCAGATAATGTTCCGGACCCGAGACACATAATTTCTGATTTTTGCTTGTTGATTTTCGCACCGGACGCATCACTATAAAGTTTCAAAACATTGAAAACTTCATCTATCGAGTTTTTGTCACTTGTGAAAATATTCGTGTCATCTGCGTGTTGAAATATTCGCGCTTCTCTTTCAGATTTCGGAATTGTTACTCCTCGTATAGTTTGATTTTTTGCTATGGCTTGTCCTAGTGGTTCTGCGGCGATAACGTACAATAACGCGGAAAGCGGACATCCTTGTTTTATATAATTTTTAAGCTTAACATACTTGGTCAAGAAGCCATTGCATTTGACACTGCTGTTAACATTTTTGTAAAATATTTTAATCCACTCTATAAATTTTGGACCAAAGCCAAATTTCTGTAAAACAAGAAAAAGGTAATCATGATCAACTTTATCAAAGGCTTTCTCTTGGTCTACTTTGATCAGATATGCTTCTAAATTATCGTTTTCAATTATTTCTATCAGATCTCGAATACTCGAAGTCGTATCAGCAATATCACGACCTAAAATACAACACGTTTGGCTATTCGATATTAATTTAGGCAGAACGAATTTTAGTCGGTTCGACATGATGCGAGCCATTATTTTGTAATTAACGCATAATAAAGAAATCGGTCTGAAATTCTTTAATGAATTTTTATCACCTCTGTTTTTATAGATTAAGGTTATAACCCCATGTCTCATTGATCTAGTCATAATCTGCTCTTCTTGAATAATACTAAATATTTTCATAAAAATATTTTCAAACAAATGATAAAACCTGCAAAAAAATTCCGCAGTTAAACCATCCGGACCCGGCGATTTATTTTTTGTCATACTAAATAGTGCCGTTTTAATTTCGTCGCAAGTAAAATCAGCTTCTAAATTTTCCATATCATTTTCCGGAACTTTTTTGGTAATAAAATCTAAAATCTCATGTGCGCTATTCTTGTTAATGTGCGTACAGGAATACAACTCCTCATAAAAGGACCTCACTTCTTCTAAAATTTGTTCAGTTGTATTTACAATGATACCTTCTTTTGTTTTCAACTCTTTGATAGCATTACTTTTTTGCTTATATTTTTCAAGCTCTAAAAAATACTTAGAATTTTTATCACCTTCAATAGCCCAGTGAGCTTTAGAGCGTAATATAGCTCCTTTGCAGATTATGTCCTCGTAACTTTTAAGTTTTAATTTAATTTCTTCAAATTTATTTATATCAACCTCTTCATCATTTGCCACAGCAAGAGAGAACTATTCGAATTCTCTTTGAATTTTAAAATATTCCGATCTTTCGGCACGCTTTTTATCTTTTGAAACTACTTTAGATAGTTGTTTAATCTTAAATTTTAAATTATCATACCAAATCAGTGGCTCGTCATCATATAGTCTACACTGTTTTTCAGTTTCTATTAATTTCTCAATTTTTAAAACAAACTCTTCATCATTTAACAGTGTGTTATTAAACACCCATAATCCTGGACCTCTCTCAACTTCACAAAATTCTATATTTAAAACTACTAAAGAATGATCACTGAAAGTGCTGTGCTTATGATAAATATTTTTGACAAAAACAGAAAAAGATTTTGGAATAAAGATGAAGTCAATCCTACTCTGAATGAGAATATTTTGAACCACTCGGCGCCAAGAGTACACTCGAGCATTTGGATTCCTTGAGCGCCATACGTCATAAAGGTTGAAATTGTCACAAAATTTACTAATAGATTTATAAGCTTTGTCTTCAGTGTGTTGTGATCTGCCACACCTATCAAGTGTTGACATAGATGTATTCAAATCCCCCAACAGAATGACATTTTCGGGGTCAGATAACTTATCTAATATGCTGTCAAAAAACTTGCTCCTCTCAAGGACTAAATTAGGAGCATAACAATTAACAATATCAAAAACTTTGTCATCCTGGTGAAGCTGTATTTGAATACACCTACCATCGAAACCCTGTATATATTTTACTTCATTTTCTATTTTTTTGCTTATTAAAAAGGCTACACCTTGTCTGTGAATATCACTACATGAATGAAATATTTGACCACTCCAGAACTTAGACAAATTTTCAATTAAATCTTCTGACCAAAAAGTTTCTTGTAACCCTACAACATCATAATAATTTTCAGAACAGTAAGTACATAACTGCTGAAATTTTGACAAGTCTCGAAGACCATTTACATTGAAAGAAACAATACTTATCATCTGAAAGATAATAATAAATTGAAAAAGATTTAATTGGATGAATTTGATTCTGTTAATTTATTTCTGGGATCCATTCTTATCTTTTTCAATTCATCTTTCGAAAACTTTGGACCATTCACCAATCTTTTGCGGCGAATTTTCACCATATTCACAGCCAACTCCTCATCAGTCATCTCAGTGTCACTATTTATACAAGAGGGGGCAGACTTAGTGTGATGAGGAGGGGATTGTGAAGTAGAGGGGGGAGGGCTAGTTGATTTTTCATTACTTTTTTTAACAGGTAAATCAACAAAAGAGTTATTGTCTAATTGTTCCGTCTGATTTCCACCAGAGGCCATCAGGTTTAGTTCCTCGTCAGATTGTCCATTATCATCACCATTTTCTCCAGATTTATGTGTATCATCATGATTGTTATCATTTATGCTCTCATCATGTTCATTTGTAACAGGATCATCATCTTTTTCTCTACCATTAGCAACATCAACATCATCATCTTTGATATCATCATACTCATCATCACTGCCTATCTCATCTTTTTCGACATTCTCATCAGTGTCGATCTCCTCATTATCATCATTGTTTTGGGACTCATTTGTGTCATCGGGCCAACTGGGGCACTTACATCTCGTCACATGCAGATTACACTTACTACATGGAGGAGTGTTACAAAATCGGGCTAAGTGCCCAAGCCTTAAACACTTGAAACATCTGTTTTCTGGACATTTCGAAAACACATGATCGGTTTCAAAGCATTTGGTACAAACTTTCCTCTGATTATCGTGTGTCACACGAATATACTCAAACGAGTTAACACCTGTTGGTAATTTCATCGTGTAAGGGAGGCTTTTAATTTCATTGTTAAATTTCACCACAACATACCTCGTGCCATTTTCCACTTGAGTGCCTGGGTGAACGTTTCGTCTCATCGATGACTTCAATTCAAGGCCAAGATTAACTAATTTATCTGTTATTTCCGAGTCTGCAACGTAGTGCGAAACATTGAAGAAACAAACAACTTTTTGCTCGGAAAAAATCTGTTTGGGTTTAAAAGATTATTTTCAACCTTAAAACCAGTATCAACCAAAAGTTCCACAGCATCAGTTTGTTTGAGTGTTATTTCAAAGAAATTACCGCTTTTTGGTACACACGCTTCCACCATTCCCTCCCCAACTTCCTTTTCAATACTTGCAATGACATCAGCTGCCTTTATACGTTTATTATCACCAACATCAACTGACACTGTGTGTTCCTTCAGTTTTCGGGTTTTGGAACGGGGCTCCCCCCTTTCACCCGACATGGTGAGGGGAGGGCTAAACTGTCACAAAATGTCAAAATATGGACAAATAAAGGTTCTATACTTCACCAATAATGACACTAAATCAATACATGGACCAACCATCAACTGATGGCTGGTTTTAAACAGCAAAAACTTCGGATTTTCTCTCAGCTAAATCAGGTACGTCCGCTCACCTTGAAAGCTTAACCGGAAGTCTTGTGAAATTGATTATGAGACTGACGCGCTACTTACTGCGCTACCGAGGCCACTACAATATAGGTTTAATTATGGTATAAGAACATTGGTGTATTGTCGGTCTCCATGTAACAAGTTGTTAAGGTGTAAAAGGCCACATTCAAACACAAGCTATCAAAGGAAATAACATTTTAAGCACCAGTTTACACACCGCTGAAGAAATTTGTTAGACGAACGTAATGCACAAGTAACGGGAAGCTTTCCTATACTGTATCCATACCGCCATCAATTGGAAGAAAAACAATTACTCTAAATGTTTTGAGGTCTTTTATAGAAGACAATTATACCACCTTGCATATAATGTCAATCTCAATTGGTGGCGGTATGGATACAGTATAGGAAAGATTCCCGTTACTTGTGCATTACGTTCGTCTAACAAATTTCTTCAGCGGTGTGTAAACTGGTGCTTAAAATGTTATTTCCTTTGATAGCTTGTGTTTGAATGTGGCCTTTTACACCTTAACAACTTGTTACATGGAGACCGACAATACACCAATGTTCTTATACCATAATTAAATCTTACATCGTAGTGGCCTCGGTTGCAGTAGGTAGCGCGTCAGTCTCATGATCAATTTCACAAGAGCGATCTGAAGGTCGTGAGTTCGATCCTCACCCTGGGCACGAATTTTTATGTCCAGCCTAACTTCTTCGTAATTGCAATTAGGGATTGTGCAGCACAGTTTTCTTCGAAGAAAACATTTTTTGGACGTCAAGCGAAGCTTTAATATAATGGAATAGTACTGCATGTGGTCGCCCGTTTTGACTGTTTTAATAAGTAAGACGATGACCACTTTGAATGTCGTGAAAGTTGTTTGGACATTATATGCAAGGTGGTATAATTGTCTTCTATTAAAGACCTCAAAACATTTAGAGTAATTGTTTTTCTTCCAATTGATGGCGGTATGGATACAGTATAGGAAAGCTTCCCGTTACTTGTGCATTACGTTCGTCTAACAAATTTCTTCAGCGGTGTGTAAACTGGTGCTTAAAATGTTATTTCCTTTGATAGCTTGTGTTTGAATATGGCCTTTTACACCTTAACAACTTGTTACATGGAGACCGACAATACACCAATGTTCTTAATATACCATAATTAAATCTTACATCGTAGTGGCCTCGGTAGCGCAGTAGGTAGCGCGTCAGTCTCATAATCTTGGCAGATTCGGGTTTTGGACATATCCTAGCAGGATGTTTACATTTTGCCGCTCCAGTTAAATGTGCCATTTCGGTGAGTTCACCGGTTTTTGTGTGATTATATACATTTATTTGTGTGTTCTTTACTTTAATTGACCCGGATTGATAGATTTTAATCCGTATAGGTGCGTGTTGTACCCCTTTTCCTGCTTTTTAAGCATAGGAAAAGGGGGAAAAGGTGCGTTTGATTTGTTTTGAAAGGTTCGTTTGATTTGTTTCGTGTTGTTTCATCTTAGAACCAGAAATGAGTTCTGAAAACAAAGCACCGGAAAGGTCTGAATATAGGAAAAATTATTCACGAAAGTATGATGGAGAAATAAATGGAGAAAGACAGAAAAAGTATACGAATTCAAGGAAAATTTACAAGAAAGAATGTGCAGTAAAAATTGTTAATATTGCGAAGGAAGCTTCAAAAATTATACAAGCTGCTGAAGAGGTTTGTGGAGTGAATACTGTTCTGGCAGTTGTGCCTGATGATTTAGAGGGTGCCTATACTATAACGATGGACTCTGAGGAAAATGCAGATATTTTGACAAAAGGACTTAATGTTGATGGGCATTTTTATGACTGTTATTTTCTCTTTCAAAATGCAGTTATTGTTTTTTTCATTCATTTACCTGCGCTTATTAACGATGAAACCATACTGAATGTTTTGAGAGAAAAGAACTGTAAGCCATTGTCACAAGTATATAGGCATGTTTATCCGGGAACTGACGTTGCTGATGGAACTCGTTATGTTCGAGTACAATTTCCCCCTAATTTGAAATCCCTACCATTGTTAAATAAAGTTTGAAACGGGGATGGGGACGAGAAGTTTTAGAGTAAAACATGATCATCAGATACAGCTTTGTAATTTTTGTGGATCTCCAGGCCATAAATATAGACAATGTCCACAACTTATTTGCGATAGCTGTGATAAACAAGGACACAAACGGAAAGAATGTTAGGAACCACCATGTGAGAAGTGTGGAAATCGTTTGAGAGCTTGCTTTTGCAAAAAAGACAGGAAATGTAATTATTGTTACAAGGAGCCATGTGAATGTCCATGCTTTACATGTGACAAAAAGAAGAGTGACTGTAGATGCATGTGTGCTGACTGTGGTATGATACTAGACAGATGTGTCTGTAAAAAGGCAGATACTAAGGACAATACAGATGATGAAGTAAAAGAAACAGAAAGTGGAATGGATATACAGGTGCTACATTTAGAGGGGGAGACGACAAAAGAGGGAGAAGAAGATAGAAATATGAAAGTATTTTCTGTTGTAATGGAAGTCAAGGATAATAGTGACATGGTGGTCACTGATGTCAAAGAGGCTGATATTGTGGTCTTCGGGGCCACAATGCAAAATGATAAAGAGGCCTTAGGGGCCACTGCAGGTGATGAAAATGTAGTCTTCGGGACTACAGAATTAGAAAATGGAGTCGTCGGGACTTCAGAGGTGGAAAATGTGGTCTTCGGGGCCAACAGTGAAAGGAATGATATAACGGTAAAACCAAGTGTGGTCTTCGGGACCACAGAAAAAGATCAGCTGGTCGTCGGGGCCACGGCTTGTCATGATGTTAACATCCAGTCAACAAAAGGTTTAGATGAAGGGTCTTCTAGAAAAGAACAATTAGGTGTAGAGAACAAAGGACAGAAAAGACAGAGAGATGAAGTAACAAAATCGTGTGACTCTGATGAAGAAATTATCTTTGTAAAAATTGATGATAAATGTATTGATATAGAAAGTGATGATATGGACACAGACATCCCTTCCAGTGAAAATGACACTGGTTTGGATGTCTCTCAAATGTCAATGGATGGTTTATCTGGTTCCTCTGGAACTGGTCCATCTCAAGGAAAGAAGAGAAGGAACAGGATGAAGTTTTATCCAAATGTCAGTAATGCTATGAGAGATAATTCAAACAAAAAAGATATCGAAAATGGAGATCTATAATTCTGTATTTCTGGTTTGTATTTTTGCAATGGTGCTATTAGTAAGCAACAATTGTAATGGATTGAGAGATATCAATAAATTTAAGAAATATGTATCAATCATTGATATCAGTAAGATTGATTTCTTTTTACTGCAAGAAACGTTCTGGGATGATGATTTCATTTTTAATCTTGATAGAATTTATGATGGTTGTGTTTTATATTCTAATAGTAGTACTAAAAGGCAAGGAGTTGCTATTCTTGTGAACAAAAGGTTTGCAAATAATGTTAAAGTTATTTTTAAAGATGATGTGGGCAGAATTTTACATGTCCAATTTGAACATGAAGGTTGTATTTATAACATATTTAATATTTATGCATATAATTCTGTTAAGGAAAGGTGTGAGTTTTTTACATTCCTCAATCAATATATTAGTTCTTATGAGAATATAATTGTATCAGGTGATTGGAATACAACATTGTCCAGCCTAGATAGATGTGGTAAATCTGTACACAGGAATGATATGAGTTATAACTTATTATATAATTTGATGACAGATAACAATGTATATGATGTATGGAGATGTAGAAATCCTTGTGTTAGAACGTTTTCATGGAAACGAGTAAGTGATTTTTATTTACAACAATCAAGATTGGATTATTTTCTCATTTCTAGAAATTTGTCAAGTTTTGTACAACATATAAATTACAAAGACACTACTTTAAGTGATCATTCTTTTGTTGAAATGAGAATAGTTTTTGATGATGTAGAAAGAGGCCCGGGTGTGTGAATTTTTAATAATACATTGTTAGATAATAATGAGTTTGTATCAACTGTTTTGAATATTATCAATAATACTAAGGAATGTACTCTTTTTGATGATGATGTTTTAATTTGGTGGGATAATTTAAAGTTTAGAATTAAGAAATTCTCTCAAGTTTTCAGTAAGAGAATTGCAAAAGAGAAAAATGCAGAGTATTATTGCATAAAAATAAGATACAGCGAATATGTACGAGAATTTCTGAAGGTGAACAAATTAATGTAGAAAGGTATGAGAATTTAAAGCTTGAATTAAACAATTTAGAGGAAGAGAAATGTAAAGGTGCTATATTGAGGTCGAAGGCTTTTTGGGCTACAGAAAATGATAAATGTACAAAATATTTTTGAACTTAGAGAAATATAAGCAAGAGTAATAGTATTAAAGAACTTTTTGATCATGATGGTAAAACTATTGTTTCTGATACTGATGGCTTATTAGACATACAGTATAAGTTTTATGATAAGTTGTATTCATGTGTAGAAACAGACAAAAATGGTACGGAGGTTTTGTTGCAAAATATAGATGTAAAAGTTGATAGTTTTGATCGAGGAGTATGTGATAATGATATTACTGAAGAAGAGATTTTTGTTGCATTACATAAAATGTCTAAAAATAAGAGTCCAGGATCTGATGGACTAACTGTTGAGTTTTATTGTAAATTTTATCATGTTTTAAAAGATATTTTACTGAAGGTATTTAAGGCCGTTGAAAAATGTAACACTTTATCAAGGTCTATGAAAAATGGTGTACTGTCTCTTATTTATAAGAAAAAAGGTGATAAAAGGGATTTAAAGAATTATAGACCTATTTCATTGTTGCAAGTTGATTACAAGATTTTAGCACGTGTCATGTCAAATAGATTCAAATCAGTACTTTGCAAGATAATATCAAATAGTCAGTCATGTTGTATACCTGGTAGAGATATTGCAGATACAATAGCTAGTGTACGTGATGTAATAAATATGGTAGAAGATGATGATGTAGAAGGGTATATTTTAAAATTTGATCAAGAGAAAGCTTTTGACAGAGTGTCTCATGATTATCTCATTAGAGTATTAGAACGTTTTGGTTTTGGATGTAAATTTATTAATTGGATTAGGATTTTTTATACCGATATTCAGAGTACTGTCAAGTGTAACGGTTTTTTAACAAAATATTTTAAGATACGAAATGGTATTAGGCAAGGTTGCCCTATCAGTGCTTTGTTGTATGTTTTATCAGCAGAACCACTGTCAATGGCAATTAAGAAACATTGTAATATTAATGGAATACGTATACCTTACAGTAAAGAAACTGCAGTTTTGTTTCAACATGCAGATGATACTACCTTATGTTTGAGCGATAAAAAATCTATTGAATGTACTTTTGATGTATTTAATTTATATAGTAGAGCATCAGGTTCTAAGATTAATAGAAGTAAGTCTGAAATTTTATGTATTGGAAAAGGAAGTTTGACTGATGTTGATAAGACTGTACTTGGATTAAGAATTTGTGAAAAATGTATTCAAGTTCTTGGCGTTTATGTTGGTGTAGACATTGATGTATGTAATGACATGAATTGGAAGGATAAGATCA
Organism: Perna viridis; assembly: GCA_037379345.1. Classification (NCBI taxonomy): domain Eukaryota; kingdom Metazoa; phylum Mollusca; class Bivalvia; order Mytilida; family Mytilidae; genus Perna; species Perna viridis. Next base: position 21,139,423 of record CM074523.1, read on the forward strand.
GAAAAATAAGAAGTATTGTTAATATGTGGAAACAAAGACAATTGACTCTATCTGGTAGAAATATTGTAATTTCTTCTTTATTGGTATCAAGAATTTGGTATTTATTAGCTGTTTCGCCAATACCTGAAAATGTACTGACAGATTTAAAGCAAATATGTATTGAGTTTTTGTGAGATTCTAAATCTCATTTAATACAATATGCAACTATTACTGGTATGAAACAGGATAGTGGCTTGAATTTTCAAGATATTTATTTAAAAATGTGTTCACTTAGATTGAAATTTTTAGGAAGATTTTTAAACCCTGAGTGCAATTGTATTTGGAAAAGTATATTTAGCTATTTTTTGAGAAGAGTACATTGTATGAATCTTTCTAGGCCTGTTTTATTTTTGCGTTTAAACAAAAATGATTTATTATGTTTACCGCATGTGTACAGAGAAATGTTGGAAGCATGGCAGTGCATTAGAAAAGATGTAACTTTTAATATAGGAAACTGTGATGTTTATAATCAACCACTGTTTTATAATAGCTTGATGTTCGTATCTGGTAAAGAATGGGAATGTTTTATAAAAGCTGGTATTGTACTAGTTAAAGATATATCATATGAAGCTATACCTGGATTTTTGCCAGTTCAGGCAATTTTTTATATGATGAGAGAAAAAGAAATAGATGTTAATTTTAACATTGTCAGGAAATTGTATATGTTATTATTGAATCATATTTCTGCTGAGTGGAAAGAAGTCGTTTTGACAAATTGTCATTTGAAAAATGAAGAACTCTCCCAATTTTATGTTCAATTCGACAGTAAAGTGTGTGACATGACGCTATGTACTACAAAAAGGTTTTATACATTTCTATTACAAAAGTGTTTTATTAAACCTAAATGTTATGAATTTTGGTATGAACAATATGGTATTCATGAAAGTGATTTCCGTTTTGTGTGGAAACAAATACATAATTTTTGGAAACCATCTGAATGTATTGATCTAGACTACAAATTGTGTCACAACAGGATTTTTACTAATGTTAAACTTTGTAAGATTGGAATAATAGACAGTAGCACCTGTCAAAATTGTGACTGTAAGAAGGAAACTTTATTTCATATTTTTTTGACATAGGAGTTACTTGTTAAATTTCATGATTTTATGTTTGATATTTAAGAGACACTATTTGTAAAATCAGTGGAAAATTTGATACATAACTATACCTACATGAGGATATTTATGCTGGGTTTATCATCTAATGTGAAAGGTGTTAATATTCATTATGTTAATTTTTTGTTGTCTATTGGAAGACTCTGTATAATGAAGCAAAGACAAATGTTCAAAAATGGCACAAGAGGTATTAACCTAATAACATATTTCAAATACACACTGAAACATTATATTAGTTATTTTTATTTCTATCGTAAATTTACAAACAGACTAACAGTCTTTGAAAAGAAGTTTTTGAAAGATAATCCACCTGTGATGTTAGAGGAAGATGTGCTGTTATTCAAACTGTGATAAATTGTATATTCTTAAGTTCTGTAACATGATGATTTTATAGATATTCTGATTTGTATTGTTATTTCGTATAGTTTTATTCAATAAAGATAAAAAAAAAAGGGCGTCAGTCTCATAATCAATTTCAAAAGAGCGATCTGAAGGTCGTGAGTTCGATCCTCACCCGGGGCACGAATTTTTTGTCCAGCCTAACTTCTTCGCAATTGCAATTAGGGATCGTGGAGCACAGTTGTCTTCAAAGAAAACATTTTTGGACGTCAAGCGAAGCTTTAATATAATGAATAGTACTGCATGTGGTCGCCCGTTTTGACTGTTTTTAATAAAAAAGACGATGACCACTTTGAATGTCGTGAAAGTTATTTGGACATTATATGCAAGGTGGTATAATTGTCTTCTATTAAAGACCTCAAAACATTTAGAGTAATTGTTTTTCTTCCAATTGATGGCGGTATGCATACAGTATAGGAAAGCTTCCCGTTACCTGTGCATTACGTTCGTCTAACAAATTTCTTCAGCGGTGTGTAAACTGGTGCTTAAAATGTTATTTCCTTTGATAGCTTGTGTTTGAATGTGGCCTTTTACACCTTAACAACTTGTTACATGGAGACCGACAATACACCAATGTTCTTATACCATAATTGTAGTGGCCTCGGTAGCGCAGTAAGTAGCGCGTCAGTCTCATAATCAATTTCACAAGAGCGATCTGAAGGTCGTGAGTTCGATCCTCACGCGGGGCACGAATTTTTTTCTCCAGCCTAACTTCTTCGTAATTGCAATTAGGGATCGTGGAGCACAGTTTTCTTCAAAACATTTTTGGACGTCAAGCGAAGCTTTAATGTAATGAATAGTACTGCATGTGGTCGCCCGTTTTGACTGTTTTTAATAAGTAAGACGATGACCACTTTGAATGTCGTGAAAGTTATTTGGACATTATATGCAAGGTGGTATAATTGTCTTCTATTAAAGACCTCAAAACATTTAGAGTAATTGTTTTTCTTCCAATTGATGGCGGTATGGATACAGTATAGGAAAGCTTCCCGTTACTTGTGCATTACGTTCGTGTAACAAATTTCTTCAGCGGTGTGTAAACTGGTGCTTAAAATGTTATTTCCTTTGATAGCTTGTGTTTGAATGTGGCCTTTTACACCTTAACAACTAGTTACATGGAGACCGACAATACACCAATGTTCTTATACCATAATTAAATCTTACATCGTAGTGGCCTCGGTAGCGCAGTAAGTAGCGCGTCAGTCTCAGATTTTGGGTTTTTGGATGTACCATGTTCAACATGTAACCAAAGTGTCGTTCGGAAATTATTTTGAATTTGGTGAGTTATTCGCCACATATGTGTTTATAAACAGTTGTTGAAGTTTATTTTGTATTATATGACTGTATGTGATATATATTACAGACTAATATTCGTTTAGTTGCAGGAAAAAGGGGGAGGAAAGGTGTGTTCGATTTGTTGTTTGCTGATCTAAGTAAACACCAATGGCGAACTTTGACAGCAACGGGGCAGAAAGGTCCCAACGGAATTGGTTCAATTCTAAAGACAAATTTTCTAAAGAGAAAACGGTGTTAGTAAGCTGTGTAATTGATGGTTTTGGTGCAGTTAAGGCTGAAAAACTAATTGATGAAATTGAAAGTAAATGTGGTATAGGTAGCGTTGTGGCATGTGTGATGAAAAATGGAGTTGGCTTTGAAGTGGTGTTTAGAGAGAGACAATTGATGGAACCAATTCTTGGTGAATTAAACCTTGATGGCAAAATCTGTAATGTGAACGAACTGGAGGCAAAGTTCAAATATGTTTCGATATTGAATCTTAGTATGTATGTTTCAGATGAAGAGATTATTGACAGATTTTCTAAAATTGGTGTAGAGGTTGTTTCTCCAATAAAGAAGCATAGAATGAAGTCCAAAATTAATGTTTATGATGGCACTCGTATTTTCAAAGCTAAACTTCCGCCTAATATGGTAGCAATACCATACTCCATGAAATTTTCTGTAAATGAAAAAGAAACAGCTTATTACAGGGTTATACATAACCAACAAGTCAAGGTCTGCTCTGGATGCTTTAGCCCAGAACATATGCACAAAGACTGCCCTGAATTTATATGTTTTGAATATGGTGAACAGGGCCACATAAGTAGGAAATGTTTGAAAAACAAGTGTCCGTTTTGTTTTCATAAGAAAGACAAATGTAACTGTGGTGTTAGAAAGGAATCGCACATTGACAATACATACTCACCATTATCTCAGATGGAAAGTTTACAGGAGACAATGTCTAGAGATAACATTGCAAAGAAGGGAGATGTGAAAGATAGAAAGGAGTGTGACGTGAATATTGATTATATTGATGACAATTGCAATGTAAAGGAAAATAGCTGTACGAATGTTGATGATATGACTGATCAAAATGAAAGTACACCTGTAGATCAAAATGGAAGTGCAAAGGTGAATGACGATGCTAGTCATTATTCTGAAGATGCTGGTAAAGTTGTTTCGAGAGGAAGTGCTCTAGGTGTTGCTAACCTTAGCACTGTTGAACTTGGTGATGATGGTAGTGGGGATGACATAGATGATGAATGTTTTGAGATGGAAGATGATGTGATTGATGACTGTGAATGTGACGAAAAAGTAAAGGCAGATACAAGTACAAAACAGGATAATGTAGTCTTGAACAATTGTAATACTCAATCAATTGAATTTGTTAAATCAAGTGTTGAATTTTCTGCTGAAAATATTTTAAAAGATGATGTTAAATCGGATAGATTAGTTGTAGATGGTATTGTCTCCTCCCTGGAACAAGATAAAAGCAGCCAGGAGGGAGTCAGATATTCATATGATTCTCTAGATGAGATTAGTATGGACACTTTTCCTTTGACTAATGAATGTCTAGGGGCAAGTGGAGATGATTTTACTGTCGTTGAAAAGAAAAAGAAGTATTTAGGTATCAAAAGAAGGAGTAAGCTTAAGGTTACGCCTAATATAAAGGCAGCAAAATTATCAAATGTACAAAAAAAATTTGGTAAATAAAAATGGAGAGTCCTATTGTTAATATTATTAGATTACTTTTTGTGATGGCTACTTATAATTTTATAAGCCTTAACTGCAATGGTCTTTGTGATAGAAATAAAAGAGATTGTATTTTTTCATTATGTAGTGAAAGGAAATATGATATTGTATGTTTACAAGAAACTTTTTGGAATAATGATACATTTGAAGATTTAAAGGATAAGATTTTATGGAGTGGTGATATTTTTGCAAGTAATAGTAATTGTAATAGACAAGGTGTTGCTATTCTTGTTAGTAAAAGTCTTAAAAATGTATTTAAAGTTTGTGAATGTTTACCTGGTAGATTTATCCATATTCAAGGTATAATTAATGATAGAACGGTTGATATTTTTAATGTATATGCTCCTAATAGTGTAAGTGAGAAATGTGTGTTTTTTGAAGTTTGTAAAAGTAAAATTGAAGGAGATGGCTATGTTATAGTGGCTGGTGATTTTAATACTACTCTGTCTCCTTTAGATAAAAGTGGAAAAACTGCTTTTTATGCAGATAGGTCTGTGAAGCATCTTACTAGTATAATGAATGAAAAATGTTTGTTTGATGTCTGGAGAGATAGAAATATAGGTGTTAAAATGTTTTCACGAAAACAAGTTGTTCAAGGTTTTTTAACACAGAGTAGAATTGACTATTTTTTAGTTTCTAGTAATATTAAGTCTTGTATCAAAAATATATTTTATAGAGATACCTGTTTTAGTGATCATTGTATTGTGAGTATGAAGTTAGATTTTTCTGAGGTTGAAAGAGGACCAGGGATCTGGATTTTTAATCACTCCTTATTAGCTGATGAAGAGTATGTTGCTAGGATCAGAAAATTGTTAGAAGATGAAATAGGTACAGATTTTTATAATTCAAATCCACTCATTTGGTGGGACAATTTGAAATTTAGTATCAAGAGAATAAGTCAAATATATGGTAAAGAAAAACAAAAAGAGATTAACAGACAATACTTCAAATTGCAAAATAAATTACAAGAACTGTCTGTGAAGTCTGCTTGTGGTATAAAAATTGACCATGTAAAGTACTTAGAATTAAAGAGTGAACTTGAGACTATAGAAAAACATAGATGTAATGGTGCTATATTAAGATCTAAATGTCAACATGCCTTAGAAAGTGACAAAAATACTGCTTATTTTTTAAGTTTAGAAAGGTATAAATAGAATAAGAATTTAATATGTACTTTGAAAAATTGTGATGGAAATGCTGTTAATAGTACTGTGGAATTATTAAATGTTGTACATGACTTTTATGAAAAATTGTTTTCATGTGTAAATACTGACAATGATGCAATTAATGACATGTTAGATTGTGTTGATGTTAAAGTTGATGATATTGATATTACTAAATGTGATGATGATATATGTATTGATGAGATTGTACAATCATTAAAAGGAATGAAAAAGGGCAAAACGCCTGGCTCTGATGGATTAAATATTGAATTTTATCTTTATTTTCTAGATGAACTGACGCCTGTATTGAAATATATTTATGATAGTATTGAAGAAAATAAAGTTTTATCTAGATCTATGAGATATGGTATGATAAATTTGATATATAAGAATAGAGGTGACAAGTCTATGTTGAAAAATTTTAGACCTATAACTTTATTAAATGTTGATTATAAAATCTTAGCAAGAGTAATGGCTAACAGGTTTAAGTTTGTATTACCAAAAATTATATCACCTACTCAAAGTTGTTGTATTATAGGTAAAGACATTTCTGACACTACTGCAAGTGTTAGAGATATTATTGATTTGGTTGAAATGGATAATTTAGAATGTTATTTGTTGAAACTTGACCAGGAAAAAGCATTTGACAGGGTTGGACATGAATATTTATTTTCTGTCCTGCAGAAATTTGGATTTGGGGAGAAATTTATTTCTTGGATTAAAATATTTTATACAGACATTTTCAGCACTGTCAAGTGTAATGGGTTTTTATCCAAATATTTTCAATTAAAGAACTCTGTAAAACAAGGATGTCCTATATCAGCTTTATTATATGTATTAGTAGCTGAACCATTGAGTACAATGATTAAAAAGAATAGTAGTATTAGAGGTTTGAATATTCCTAATACAAATGTTGAAGAAAAGATTTTTTCACATGCTGATGACACCACTTTAATATTATCTGACAAAAATTCAGTAAATGAAGCCTTTAAAGTTTTACATTTGTATGAACAAGCATCTGGGGCAAAATTAAATAAAGATAAATCAGAAATTTTGGCATTGGGGACTGGAACTATTTCAAAAAATGAATTAGATGCTTGGAGTATTAGAGAGTGTGATGGGGTTTTACAGATTTTAGGCATATGGATTGGCAAGGATAAATCTCTTTGTGATAGTTTGAATTGGGATTGCAAAGTACAATCAATTTTGAAGTTACTGAATTTTTGGAAAATGAGACACTTATCAATACATGGTAGATTAACTGTAATAAATACATTATTGATGAGCAAACTTTGGTATACTCTTATGGTTGTAAATATACCAGAAAAACATTATTTAGAAATTAAGAAGATATGTATTAATTTTTTATGGAATGATAAACCATCTCTAGTTGCATATGATGTAATAACTAATAAGGTGTTAGATGGTGGTTTAAATTTTCCAGACATTTTTCATAAAATGTATGCATTTAGACTAAAGTTTTTAAGTCGGCTATTAGATGTGGATTATAATGCTGTTTGGAAAATTACATGTCTTTATTTCTTTTCTAAAGTACAAGAAATGAATCTTGGTGTTGAAATATTGTTTTGTGATTTTACTCATAGACAATTAGGATGTTTGCCTGATTTTTATAAAAGCATGTTGTATTCATGGGGGAAGATACGTCATAGTATGGAAATAGAAATAAATGTGAATAACGTTTTTGATGTTCCCCTTTTCTGTAATCCAATGATTGTAAATGGTGGTAGTATGTTATATCTGAGAACATTTATAGAAGCAGGTATTATGAAGATTAAGGACTTAGCATATGAATGCAAGAAAGGTTTTATGAAGGAAACATATATTCAAGATATTGTATCTCAAAAGTTCCCTGACGTTTCCGTTGATAAAATTATTAAAGTAGTGAAATGTATTATGAATTGTATTCCACAAGATTATATGGTTTTAGTTGAAGAAAATGCCAACCCTTGTAAACTACCTGTTTTAAATATTATTTACACTGTAAATGGTAGAAAGTGTGCTTTGCCTAATACAACAAGATCATTTTATGATATACTGTTAAAGACATTAACACGGGAGCCTAATTCTGTAAAATACTGGAGTGAATTATTTTCAGATTTTGATGTTCAAAAAGTTCAAAAAGTTTTGAACTTTTCATTTTTACAAAGTGATTGGATTGAGTCATCATTTAAAATTTTCCATAGAGTTTTCTTTACTAAGGAGAAACTGATGAGATGTCATATTACTGCTGATTCTATGTTTCCAGTTTGCGAAGATGTACATGAGGACTTGGAGCATTTGATTATTGTGTGTAGATGTTTGACTCAGTTCAATGACTTTTTAAAAGATTTTTTACATAACATATTGTGTAATAGTTCTGCAAACTTTGTCAATACACTAGATTTCAATTATATGTGTTACTTTGGTCTATTCAAGAAGGATAAAAATATAAACTTATACTTTGTAAATACAGTTTTATGTGCTAGAAGATTTTTTGTTGTAAAGAGGAGAAATATCTCTATAAAGGATGACAAATTGATGGACATAGTGCCATATTTTAAAAATGTTCTGCAAAAACATGTGAATTATGCATACTTGTATTATAAACAGAAGAAGTACATGTATTTATTTGAAAAGTATTATTTAAACAAAAATCCTGTATTAAGAATAAGTAATGATGAAGTACATATTGACTTTTAATTGACATATAATTGTTTGTAAACATTTGTTACAATTCTACTAATACTGTGATATTGTGAATTATTGGGAGACTAGCCCAATGGTTCTTTTATGAATGTATTTATGTGAATAAAATTTTATCAAGAAAAAAAAAGCGTCAGTCTCATAATCAATTTCACAAGAGCGATCTGAAGGTCGTGAGTTCGATCCTCACCCGGGGCACGAATTTTTTCTCCAGCCTAACTTCTTCGTAATTGGAATTAGGGATCGTGGAGCACAGTTTTCTTCAAAGAAAACATATTTGGACGTCAAGCGAAGCTTTAATATAATGGAATAGTACTGCATGTGGTCGCCCGTTTTGACTATTTTTAATAAGTAAGACGATGACCACTTTGAATGTCGTGAAAGTTGTTTGGACATTATATGCAAGGTGGTATAATTGTCTTCTATTAAAGACCTCAAAACATTTAGAGTAATTGTTTTTCTTCCAATTGATGGCGGTATGGATACAGTATAGGAAAGCTTCCCGTTACCTGTGCATTACGTTCGTCTAACAAATTTCTTCAGCGGTGTGTAAACTGGTGCTTAAAATGTTATTTCCTTTGATAGCTTGTGTTTGAATGTAGCCTTTTACACCTTAACAACTTGTTACATGGAGACCGACAATACACCAATGTTCTTATACCATAATTAAATCTTACATCGTAGTGGCCTCGGTAGCGCAGTAGGTAGCGCGTCAGTCTCATAATCAATTTCACAAGAGCGATCTGAAGGTCGTGAGTTCGATCCTCACCCGGGGCACGAATTTTTTGTCCAGCCTAACTTCTTCGTAATTGCAATTAGGGATCGTGGAGCACAGTTTTCTTCAAAGAAAACATTTTTGGACGTCAAGCGAAGCTTTAATATAATGGAATAGTACTGCATGTGGTCGCCCGTTTTGACTATTTTTAATAAGTAAGACGATGACCACTTTGAATGTCGTGAAAGTTGTTTGGACATTATATGCAAGGTGGTATAATTGTCTTCTATTAAAGACCTCAAAACTTTTAGAGTAATTGTTTTTCTTCCAATTGATGGCGGTATGGATACAGTATAGGAAAGCTTCCCGTTACTTGTGCATTACGTTCGTCTAACAAATTTCTTCAGCGGTGTGTAAACTGGTGCTTAAAATGTTATTTCCTTTGATAGCTTGTGTTTGAATGTGGCCTTTTACACCTTAACAACTTGTTACATGGAGACCGACAATACACCAATGTTCTTATACCATAATTAAATCTGACATCGTAGTGGCCTCGGTAGCGCGTCAGTCACGTTTTTTGAGCTGGGTGAAAAATTGAAAAGTTTTTCTCGTTTTTACGAGTCATCCGCACATGTGGATATTCTTTTATTGGATTATTAACCTTAACTGTGATGTTAAATAAGTATTTGTGCTTTTTATCAAACTGAACTGTGTTTCCTCCTTCCACTATGTCGGGTGGGAGGGGAGGTCGAAAAACCCTGAAGGAAGTTATTGTGTTTGTTAATGTTGGAGACAACAAATCTCTATTAGCCGGTGCTGTTATTAAGAGTGTTGAAGAAGCAGTCGGAGAAGGAACAGTTGCTGGGTGTGTACCGAAAAATGGAAACGGATATGAAATTACTTTGTTGGATTACGATGCTTTGGAACTTATCTGTGACACTGGGTTTAAAATCAAGAACAATACGTTTAAACGAAATGCCATTTTCTCAAAAGAGAAGCTGGTAAGTTTTTTGAATGTTTCATATTTTGTAACTGATGAAGAAATTTCTAGAAAGCTAACAGATGCAGGCTTAGAACTTGTTACTTCTCTGAAACGCAGAATGTACCCTGGCACCTCGGTGGCGGATGGTACATGCTTCGCAGTAGTCAAATTCCCTGGTGAAATACAGAGCTTACCATATTCAATGAAGTTCTCAACTGGCATAAACTCTTTCGAATATATCCGAGTTGTACATGATAACCAGAAAAAGGTATGCACAAAGTGTTACGAAAGTGGTCACGTCTACGCCAACTGTCCAGAAAACCGATGCTTTAAGTGTTATAGAACTGGTCACCTAGCAAAGATGTGTAACACACCACCGTGTAAAACCTGCAACAAATACCCCCACAAGTGTCACTGTACTCCTTGGGGGGGACATTCACGACCAGAAGCCGAGATTGATGAGGCAGAGCTATGGCAGACGAAAGGCGGAGATACGACCTCGGATGATAATACAGAGGAGGCAACATTGATGACAGCTAATGATGATACAGTCGACACTGGTAGCGGTGATGTGCAGGACGACGATGATACACTTGACATTGAGGACATTTCAGATATTGAAACAGACAATTGTGTTAATCTAAAGAACATTATGAAAGAACCAGTTTCAAATATGGACACTGACAGTGTTGGTAATATTGATACTTGTAATAAATTTGGGGGTCTGGGTGTCTCGGGCATCAAGGGACAGCCTCGGATTCTGGTATTCCTCTTTGTACTACAGATTTTGCATGTAAGTCTGATGATAAAGACCAAAATGACTCCGAGTCTGTCCTAGAACTTGCAAAAGATATGTCTGATGAAGATTGTGAAAACCTTAAGAAAATTTGTAAAATGGGGTCATGTCATATTCGGAGAAGAAAGATGGTAACAGGTCCTTCACTTACTGCTGAGGACATTAAGAAGTTGAAACAAAATCCTAGACACAAACTTTCCTGTTAAGACTCCACCTTCATCGTCCTAAACCCTTTAGTAGCCCTCCTCCTTATTACGATGGTTAATATTGTATCAATTAATGTCAATGGTCTTAGAGATTTGCATAAATTTGAACCGTTTAGTACATATTGTGAAGCGAATAAGTTTGATATTATTGCTATTCAAGAAACTTTTTGGGACGAGTTCGTTCAAAATAATTTAAGTAAATTATGGAATGGCAAAATATATGCCGAATGTACTGAAACCAATAGGCAAGGTGTTGGATTTTTAATTTCAAATAGATTAAAAGATAATGTTTCTTGTGTAAATAGTTTTGACGGCAGGTATCTACATATTAAGTTAAAAGTTGATGATAGAGAATTGGATATAATAACTTGTTATGCCCCAAATGTCGTGAAAGAAAAGGTTGCCTTTTTTAAGAAAATATCAAGAAATATCCCTATGTCAGAAAATACCATTTTACTCGGAGATTTTAACAATTCATTATCTAAACTCGACCGCCCAGAAAGGCCAGTTCACATAGAAGATAATATTTTTAAATGTTTAGTACAATTATGCCAGACCCTTGATATTTATGATATTTGGCGAGCTAGAAACCATTCAGTCCGTTGTTACTCGTGGCGTAGAGTTATTAGTGATAAATTATGCCAAAGCCGTATAGATTTCATTTTTATTTCTAGAGTTTTGTCACAATTTGTCAAAAATGTTTATTACAAACACAATACGTTTAGCGACCACTCCGCCGTCGTGATGCGTGTCGACTTTGTAGATGTAGAGCGTGGCCCCGGCCTTTGGATTTTCAACAACATGTAATTAGAAGACGTTATGTTCACTGAAAAAATTCGTACTTTAATCGAAAATGAAAAGAAATGTAACTTATATAATAGTGACCCGCTTGTGTGGTATGATAATTTTAAATTCAAAATTAAGCAAATTTCAAAGCTTTTTGCTACGAATAAAAGAAAGGCAGAAAAGTCAGAATATTTCAAACTACAGCGTGAATATGAACAAATGTCCATTCAAGCGGCAAGTAATATAAATTTTAATGTTACTATACTCGGCGTCACATAAATAACATACTGTTAAAATTTGAATAAAAATATTTTCTACGACTTTATTGACACCTACCTCGTTTAAATTGTCTTAAATGACTTGCTCATTCGTTTAGCCAAACGGCTTCTCCCTAAACATTGAATCGTTAAATTCCGGTCAGATTTTAATTCTAGGTGCCAATATTTACATTGTAAAAAGTCGGCCATGTTTACAGTGATCGGGTTGCTAGGAGATGTTGTTTACGTTTAAATGGTTTGTCCAAAAACCGAAGAACCCAGAATGCATTTCGGCGTTATTTCGGATATCTCGGATTTATTTTACGCGAACAACGTACAATACCGAGAAGTTAATCAAGCAGACGATTGTCACCGGAGTTCGACGGGAACTTACGAACTTCGTTTGTAAACAAATCGTCCCGTAGAAACCAACATGGCGGATATTAGTACGGGATTTTCCCGTAAGGATTTGTTACGCATGATTTAAGCTAAAAGCGACTTGTTCGGGGAGAAGCCGTTTGGCTAAACGAATGAACAAGTCATTTAAGACAATTTAAACGACGGTAGGTCTCAATAAAGTCGTAGAAAATATTTTTATTCAAATTTTAACAGTATATCATTTATGTGACGCCGAGTATAAGTTTGAAGAAACCAAAATGAAACTTAAAGAGTATGAACATGATATATGTAAAGGTGCCATTCTCAGGTCCAAAGCCCATTGGGCGATCGAAAGCGATCGAAACTCTAAGTAGTTTCTTGAATTAGAAAAGTTTAGGCAAAACAATAACTGTATAAAAGAACTCAAAACTCCCGACGGTAACTTACTCACAAACACCGACGACATTTTGAACGAAATCCACAGATTTTATAAAAACTTATACTCTTGTACTGAAATTAATAAGGATAAGGCAGCGGAGATACTTGACTATATTTCCGAAAAAAATACAGAAGAAAATATGCAAATATTGGAATCTGAGGTAACTCTAGACGAGATTCGTTCGGCCTTATTCGGGATGGCTAAAAAATTCTTTTGCAATTTTTTCGATATATTCGGTGAAATTTTTATGAAGATTATCAAAGTTATAGAAAATGAACAAATCCTTTCTAGATTTATGCGCCATGGTGTGATAAATCTCGTTTACAAAAATAAAGGAGATAAAATAGTCTTAAAAACTTTCGTCCAATTTCATTACTTTGCGTTGATTACAAAATTCTGGCAAGAGTTATGTAGAATCGCCTAAAAATCGTTCTGCCTAGTATCATCTCCGAAACACAGACATGTTGTGTAACCGGTCGCGATATCGCGGATACTACGTCCAGCATACGAAACATTATAGAAGTCAATGAGAACGACAACTTAGAAGCGTAAGTGATTAAGGTTGATAAAGAAAAAGCATTCGATCGAGTGGATCACGAATGTCTCTATCTTGCTTTGGAAAAAATCGGATTCGGGCCAAATTTTATTCGTTGGATAAAAATCTTTTATACTGACGTAAGCGGCAGTATTAAATGCAACGGATTCCAAACTAAATACGTAAAAATTAGAAACTCAATTAAGCAGGGTTGTCCCGTTTCTGCTCTCCTGTACGTCTTGGCCGCTGAACCTCTCGGACAGGCTATAATTAAAAACAAAAACATTGTAGGTGTTAAAATTCACAATTCAGAGAAAGAGAGGAAAGTTTTTCAACATGCCGATGATACTAATATATTTACTTCCGACAAAGAGTCTATAGGTGAACTGTTTGAGGTCCTTGACTTATACTGTCATGCTTCAGGTACTAAAATTGATAAAGATAAATCAGAAATTATGTGTCTCGGAGCCGGAAAATTATCGGATCAAGAATTGTATAATCTAAAATTTAAACGAAGTGAAAATGTTACAAACGTTTTAGGTATTTACGTTGGTAAAGATAAAGATTCTTTTGAATATCTTAATTGGAGAGGCAAAATTCAAACAATTAAGTCCATTCTCTCCCTTTGGAACAAGCGTCAGCTAACCCTCCATGGTCGCGCAACTGTCGTCTCTACTTTGATCATGTCGCGTTTATATTATATGCTAACAATTTGTCCCCTGCCTGAAGTTTATTAAAGTTGAACTCCGGTCAGCAGTTTTAAAATTTTTATGGAAAGGGAAACCACCTTTAATTAAATACCAGTCAATTATAGGTGCAAAGGCTAATGACAGATATTTACTTAAAAATGCAAGCATTTAGATTAAAATTTCTTAATAAATATTTAGACCCTAATTGCACTGCTCTTTGGAAGAGTGCATTTAGCTATTTAATAACAAATATCAAAAATCTTGATGTTGCCGAAAATATTGTCTATTTGGTTTTAAATAACAGCCAGCTTAAGCAACTGCCGGTATTTTATCAAGAAATGATGGAATCTTCTACAGAATCAAACATAAAATCAGCTTCAAAATGGAACCACACCAGATTTATAATATTCCAATTTTTTTTGTAATCCAGAGATTAAGTATAACAGTAAAATGCTCCTCTTTCAAAATTTCATAGATGCAGGCTTGTTTCTAGTAAAGCACATATCCTATGAAGTGGTACCAGGTTTTCTAAATCCGAATGCAATAATCGAAATAATCCAATCGCATAATCCAGATGAGAATGCCGAACACATAGCGTTATCCTTACAAAAGATTCTCGTTTCGATTCCATTAGAATGGCACAAACACGTAAAAACTGTAAATAATCCCCAAGGTGACAAAACCCCGATACTCAAAATTATCGACGAAAATGAAAAAGGAATTTTCTTCAATACATGTACAACTAAGAATTTCTATTCAGTGATTTTATCTTTATCGTGGGAACAGCCTACGGCCGAGAAGAAGTGGGCGGAGTTTTATCCTGAACTAGAATTTACACGCTTATACTCGCTTGTCAATCAAGAAACGTTAACGCCTGATTGCCGATATTTGTACTATCGCATGATACATCGCTCTTTATTTACCCTTGAAAAATTAAATAAAATAGGTATTGTAGATAATGAGATATGTAAGGCCTGTAATCAATCAACAGAAGACTTGTCTCATCTGTGGGTCACTTGTTCATTTCAGAAACCACTTCACAACTATTTAAAGGATTAATTATTTGACATGTTTAGGAATTGTTCTGCAGATATTGTGAACTCTATAGACTACGAACAACTTATCCTACTAGGTTATTTGAATACTTCAAAGCTTATAAATACATACTTTTTGAACTACATGATTTGTGTAGCTAGACTTGTCATTTATAAATCACGTAATTTGAAAGTGTTTGAAAACAAAAATATCGAAACAGTCCGTTTTTTTCAAATTTACAATTCAGAGATACATTGAATATGCTTTTGTTTTTTATAGAGTGAAAAACAAAATGAACCAGTTTTATAAATATTTTCTTAATAGAAATTCACTCTTACGACTAGAGATGGATTCACTTGTGTTTCATTTTTGCTTTTATCATATGAATGAAAGGAAAATGTTCTTGCCTAATTATTGTGATTAGTTGTAGACATTGTTTATATAAATACAACTTTATACATGTACAACTGTGTTTGTATGCAGAAAGCATTGTTATCTATTTTTATTTCCTCCTTTCTTCTAACATGTAGTAGCTAAATTTGGCTAAATTCAAAATTAAGTATATCAAAAAGACATGAATTTACATCATCATGCTTACATAAATATATATATATATATATTCGTAGAATTTGTAAAACCGGGTATTGTCCGGTTAAACACAAACTTGTAAATATTAATGAATAAAATATTTTTACAATGACAAAAAAGCGCGTCAGTCTCATAATCAATTTCACAAGAGCGATCTGAAGGTCGTGAGTTCGATCCTCACCCGGGGCACGAATTTTTGTCCAGCCTAACTTCTTCGTAATTGCAATTAGGGATCGTGGAGCACAGTTTTCTTCAAAGAAAACATTTTTGGAAGTCAAGCGAAGCTTTAATATAATGGAATAGTACTGCATGTGGTCGCCCGTTTTGACTGTTTTTAATAAGTAAGACGATGACCACTTTAAATGTAGTGAAAATTGTTTGGAAATTATATGCAAGGTGGTATAATTGTCTTCTATTAAAGACCTCAAAACATTTAGAGTAATTGTTTTTCTTCCAATTGATGGCGGTATGGATACAGTATAGGAAAGCTTCCCGTTACTTTTGCATTATGTTCATCTAACAAATTTCTTCAGCGGTGTGTAAACTGGTGCTTAAAATGTTATTTCCTTTGATAGCTTGTGTTTGAATGTGGCGTTTTACACCTTAACAACTTGTTACATGGAGGCCGACAATACATCAATGATCTTATACCATAATAAAATCTTACATGGGAGAGATTCGGTCTTTTGATGTACCATGTGTTTGTTTACATTCCTGGAGCTCCCGATGATTTGATGTTTTGATGAGTCTAACGCTAAATCCTGAATTGATGAACTGTTTCTGAGAGTAAATATTGATGTAAAGAACTCATATTCATTGTTATTTGTGCACGAACACTTCGTATATTCCCCCTTTCTTGCCTTTTACGCGCAGGAAAAAAGGGGGTTCGCGGTGTGTTTGATTTGTTTTTCACAATATATCTGAAAGCCAAATGAACGAATCTCGGACCAACGCACAGGGAAGTTCTGGAGTCGGAATGAATTCCAGAAGGAAGAATGGAAATAATTCTTTTGGAAGGAAGGGAACTTATATTCATGAAAAAAGAAGATATCTCAAAGAGTGTACGTTCCGCATTGACGAAATATATATTAATATACGCGGTGAGAGGATTATCATAGAGTCTATTGAGAATGTTACTGGAATCAGTACTGTATTAGCAGTGGTGAAAAATGATTCCGAATACTATGATATTACGATGAATACACAAGAAAACACTTTTACTTTAGCTGATGGTATTGATATAGCAGGTCGCAAATACCATGTGAACCTATTATTTTCTGATGTTTTTATAGTTTCATTTATGAAACTTCCTGCATTGATCTAGGATAACGCCATTACAATGAAGTTTAGTAGTAAAGGAATTTTCGTAGTGTCTCCAGTTTATAGAAAAACAGTCTCTGGAACACAAGTTGCCGATGGCACTAGAATTGTGAAATGCAAATTTCCACAAGGAATCTCTGCATTACCATGGGCAATGCCGTTTAGAGTAGGTTCTACCACTCGATATTTCCGAGTGAAACATAACAATCAAGCTTAACTGTGTTCACAAAAAATATGCGCAAAGAATGCCCATACATTGAGTGCAATGGTTGTGGCAATAGAGGACATATACTTAAGGATTGTAAGGCTGACAAATGTGACAGATGTAAGCGTTTTCCAAAATTGTGCGTTTCTGTAAATGGGTTTTTGCGTAGAAACCGTATCCCCCGACGACGTTTGCCTGCAACAATTGTGGTTTATTCTTTTGCAATTGCAAATTTTCAGTGTGTAGATGAATTACATGTACATGCACTTGTATGTTTTCGAAACTGATCCATGTCAATGCAATTTGAGAAGTTATTTGTGTTCACCTTGTAGAAGTGAACCTTGTGTTTGTCCTTGCCAGGACTGCAATAGTCATCCTTGTTCGTGTGAAAGTACTAGTTCAGAAGAAAAAGATGGTGAAGAGGTGTCCACTAATGATGAAGTGGATATTACTCTGGTGAAAGAAGCAGTGGTTAAAGAGTCTCATTTGAGTAGTGAGGTTTTTTTTCAGATTCTGGTGTTGATGACAAAGATGAACAAATGGAAGTTGGAGATGATAACAGAAAAAGAAAACTGGATGTTGCATCTAGTGAAAACGATTATAGTAATGAGGAAAGGGATGTGAATGATGAAGATGACCCTGACAGTTATAAGAATGAGGCATCACGGCTATGTAAAGAGGGAAAGGATGGAAAAAAATTAAAATACAAGATGAAGAGATTTCTTGTGGTGAAATAGATTTTTTAGACCAGATCGCTAATTTTGTAGATAGTGCTGAGGCAGCAAGCACCTTAGTTGGTGACTGAGAGGTCACCGCAGAAGGTGCATCTGGTATTTTATATTTGGTGTGCTCTGATGAGGAATCACAGAGTACTCCTGATACTAGTGATCAATTTTCTTTGAGTAATAAAGACTTAAAGAAAAGGAGGAAAAAAGAAAAGCAATTAGAAAGAAAATTAGAAAGATGGGGTAGAATTAAAGTGACTCCCAATCTCAATGGGAAACATTAGAAAATCTAATGAAAAAAACTAAACTTTAAGATGATGGATAAAATTATATATAAACTATGTGCTTTTGTTTTTGTAATGGTACTCATATGTTCTTTTAATTGTAATGGGTTGAAATCCATACATAATTTTGAAAGACTTATAAGTGTTATTGATGATAGAAGATTTGGTATTGTATTTTTACAAGAAACATTTTGGAGTGATGATTTTATAAATGGTGTTAAGCACTTGTTTAATGGTGATATATATCACAGTAATGGACATAACAGTAGACTAGATGTAGCCATACTTGTTACTGATTATTACAAAAATATTTGTTCATAAAGATATTGAAAGTAGATTTTTACATGTGAAATATATTGAAAATAATATTGTGCTTAATTCAATTTCTGTATATGCACCAAACATTAAGGCAGAACGTGTTAAGGTTTTTCAGTATGTGCAAACTTACATTGATTCTTTAGAAAATGTTATTATTGGTGGTGATTTTAATACTACTCTTTCTAACCTTGATAGAGGTCGTAAAACAATGCATCTTGTTGATAAACCATGTAGAAAATTTTGTCAAATTTTAGCAAGTAGTCATTTAGATGACGTATGCAGGGCTCGAAATATGTATTTAAGATTGATTTCTTGGAAAAGACCATCAAAAGGTGAACTACAACAAAATAGAATAGATTATTTTTTAATAAGCAGAGGGTTGTCATCTTTTGTACAAAATGAGTACTACAATGTTACATCACTGAGTGATCATAGTTTTGTAATTATGAATTTAAATTGTAATAATGTTGAAAGAGGTCCTGGGCTATGGGTTTTGAACAATATTTTGTAATATTATGATCAATATATTAAGAAAAAATAGGCAAATGTTTAATAATGAAAAAGAAAATGAAATTTTTACTAGTGATATTGTAATATGGTGGGATAATTTGAAATATAAGATAAAGAAATTTTCTTTGGTATTGTCATCTAAATTAGCTAGCGAAAAGAAAAGAGAGAATTAAAGATTATAAAATCTTATAGATAATATAGGTAACAGGGCTGCCAATGGTAAAGTTTTTGATGCAACAAAACTTGAAAGTATTAAATTAGAACTATCAGAGTATGCGAGTGAAAAATGTAAAGGTGCTTTTCTCAGATCTAAAGCTACATGGGCAGTTGAATCTGACAAGAATACTGAATACTTTTTAAAATTTAGTGAAGTATAAACAAGAAAATTGTTCAATCAAGGAGTTGTTAACACCTGACCATGAAATTGTGCCAGACACTGTTAGTATTTTACAATTGCAATATGATTTTGATAGCAATTTATATTCTTCTCTTAATACTTAAATAGATAGAATTGATGATTGTTTAGCATGTGTAGATAAAAAGATAAAAAAATTGAAAATAATGATTGTTTGTCTTGTGGTGCAGATTTCCTGAAGAAATTCATAAGGCTTTTTTGAAATGTCAAAAATAAGAGTCCAGGATCAGATGGACTGATTGTAGAGATTTATTGTACTTTATGATGAGTTGAAAGATATTTTGTTACTGTTATTCAAAACCATTGAACAAGAAGGTGAATTGTGTAGATCTATGAAACGTGGTGTTCTAAGCATTTTTTTTTTACAAAAACAAAGGTGACAAAAATGTATAAAAAATTATAGGCCTATATCTCTACTGCAGGTAGATTATAAGATAGTAGCAAGAGTGATGACCAGTAGATTTAAGTATATTTCACCTAAAATTATTTCTGAAGATGTGGCGAAATTCAGACTAACACGGAATCTGTTTCCATATTTATTTGCACTGTAAACTTATTTACAATATGTACAAACAGCTACTTAAATACCACATTGGAATAAACTGATAATACATTATTATCAATCATATTAACTGAACCAAGTGTAACTAAAAACTCTTCCTTATATACCAGATAAATAGAAAGTTCTACATAAAGAAAAATCTACAATTATCGCTATCATTCTGATTCAAGAACATTCTATAAATTACTGAAAACAATGACCAGTGTTCTATTTTTAGTAACAGGTAATTTCCAGAAACTGTCAATTATTTCTAAAGATAAACAAAGGATTAAAGTTAGTAAATAAATTATGCAATTAAACGTCATGAAAGTGCAGTTATACTCAATAATTAAAAACATGTAAGTATGAATATTAAACATATAAATGTCCATTATTATTGCGCATAGTTCGCAACAGAAGATCAGACATGTTGTATTTTGGGAAGACATATTAGTAATAATATTGCAAATGTGAGAGATGTTATTGAACTTGTGGAACAAGATGAACTTAATAGAGTTAGTCATTTTTATTTATTACAGGTTTTAAGGAAATTTGGTCAGGTGATAGGTTTGTTAAGTGAATAGAAATATTTTATAAAGGAATAAGTCGTTCTGTAAAATGTAATGGATTTCTATCAAAATATTGTTATGTGAAAAATGGAATACGACAAGGATGTCCGATTAGAGCTCTGTTGTATGTACTTGCTGCTGAACCTTTACACAGTAGAATTGTACACAATAATGATATTCAAGGTTTAAGTATTCCAAATAGTGATAAAACTGGACTAATATATTAACATGCTGATGATACTACTTTGTCTGTGTGTAATAAAAAGTCTATATGTGCAGCTTTTGATGAATTTGAATTGTATGGAAGAGTAATCAAGGGAACCAAGGTTATACCGGTAATCAAAAGAATGTAATCCAGGGACAAAGACCAGACATGGAAAACAGACATACACAACAAAGAACATAAACAAATTGAAGCGTTCATTGTATATGTGGTCTCAGAGACATTTAAAAATACAAGGTAGAGTTACTGTTGTAAATTCATTAATGATGTCAAAATTTTGGTATGCTTTGTTTGTGATACCTTTACCTGACTGGGTTAACAATGAAGTGACGACATTATGTGTCAATTTTTATATAAAAAAATAAAGAAATTAAATTATAACTTAAAAAGACACAAAGACATAATCTCCAAAGGAGCTATATTACGCTCTAAAGCTCACTGGGGTATTAAAGATTATAAACATTATAAGTATTTTTAGAGCATGCAAAATATAAGCAAAAAAGTAATGCTATCAAAGATTTGAAAACAAATGCAGGTATCATTGTAAATACAACTGAACAAATTTTAGAAGAAGTGAGGTCTTTTATAAGGAGTTGTATTACTTTACGCACATTAACTAGAATAGCGCACATGAGTTTTTAGATTTTATTACCAAAAAGGTTCGGGAAAATGATATGGAAAATTTAGAAGCTGATTTTACTTGCAACGAAATTAAAACGACATTATTTAGTATGACAAAAAATAAATCGCCGGGTCCGTATGGTTTAACTCCGGAATTTTTTGCAAGTTTTATCATTTGTTTGAAAATATTTTTAGAACATATATTTTTAGAATTATTCAAGAAGAGGAAATTATGACTAGGTCAATGAGATATGGGAATATAACCTTAATCTATAAAAGCAGAGGTGATAAAAATTTATTAAAGAATTTCAGTCCGATTTCATAGTTATGCGTCAATTACAAATTAACGGCTCGCATCATGTCGAACAGACCAAAATTTGTTCTGCCGAAATTAATATCGAATAGCCAAATGTGTTGCATTTTAGGTCGTGACATTGCTGATACAGCTTCTAGTATTCGAGATCTGATAGAAATAATTGAAAACGATAATTTAGAATTATATCTGATCAAAGTCGACCAAGAGAAAGCATACAGTTGATCATTATTACCTTTTTCTTGTTTTACAGAAATTTGGCTTTGGTCCAAAATTTATAGAGTGGATTAAAATATTTTACAAAAAAATGTTAACAGTAGTGTCAAATGCAATGGCTTCTTGACCAAGTATGTTAAGCTTAAAAATTCTATAAAACAAGGATGTCCGCTTTCCGCAATATTGTACGTTATGGCCGCAGAACCGATAAAGACAAGCCATAGCAAAAAATCAAAGTATACGCGGGGTAATTATTCCGAAATCTGATAGAGAAGCGCGAATATGTCAACACGCAGATGACACGAATATTTTCGCAAGTGATAAAAACTTGATAGATGAAGTTTTCAATGTTTTGCAACTCCATAGTGAGGCGTCTGGTGCAAAAATAAACAAGTATAAATCAGAAATAATGTGTCTCGGGTCCAGAACTTTATCTGATAACGAACTAAATAAATTAGAAATACAGAGATCTGAAGATGTTACAAAAGTGCTAGGCATTTATGTTGGTAAAAACTACGGAAGGGGATATCCTCCATAAATATGTTCACGTGTTTCTTTTAACTTTGTTACTTGCTCATTTGTTCTCTGTATTTTCTCTCTTTGTTAATCGAAGATTGTTTGAATGTTAATTCGTGAAATGTATTTTTTAGCGCTGTAACTTGCAGTTTGTACGTATCTTTCTTTGCCTAATGTCGTGTCTTTCTCTGTGACACCTTTCTTTTACATTTCTATAATTATTAATTTGTAAAATACTTCTAACCCTGAAAGTCGTAGTCTTCCAATATCGCTCTTTGTTGAAAGTCTTAAATTAGTGCATATGGAGTGTTCATATCACAACTCATACGTTATGCCAGAGCTTGCCGAAACTACGCAGACTTTTTGTATCGCGCTAGAACTCTAACAAATAGGCTTCTGGAACAGGGTTATGTTGCTACAAGATTGAAGTCATCACTATAGAAGTTTTATGGTCGTTATCATGAACTCGTGGATCGTTATGATGTATCCATCAGCACCATGAAAAGTGATTTATTCAACGGGTCATAGTTCACCTTTCCTCGTTTGTCTACCCCGGACTTGACTTTTTATGAGCAACTCGGCGAGTGTTTCTAGAGAGACAAAGGACGCTTACCCTACCGGTGCACCTGGTCCATGCTACCAGTTTTTAGTGGAGTCCGAGTTGCTCATTTGCTTTTGTTACTTTGTATGTATGATTTTAGTTACTTTATGTTCTTTGTTGTGTATGTCTGTTTTCCATGTCTGGTCGTTGTCCCTTGATTACATTCTTTTGATTACCGCTATAACCTTGGTTCCCTTGATTACTCTCTCTTCTACTGGTTATATACAAATTAAAACACGTTTCGTTTAAAAATCGACACAGCCGACACAGTTAAAAAGAACGCACTAACATTTGACGAATGAAGAATAAACATGTTACTCATGAGTAATTTTTCACCGGAAGATCGAGGGGTTGAAATAAAAACAGGACTGGCATTTTCCGATACATTTTTGGCTATAACTTTTGTTTTATTTAAGGTTCCTCTAAAGGAAAATGTCAGTTATTACACCATAAAAAGACTTGAAACTTGGCCAAGAAGTTAATTTTGTTACTATCTTCATATTTGTAATGTTATGTTGATATGCCACTTATCACAAATAGTGTAATTATGGAAAAAATGTAGTTATTTTGAGAATTTTAAAAAAGCGGGGTCACTACACTACACTTTTAAAAAATACCAAATTATTGCCAGTAATGCATTAGACCTTTATCTATTGCAAGTTCTCCCTTACATGTAACAAATTTCTGTATTTCACGCCCTTCATAGTTACTTTCACTTTCAAGTCAGCATGGCAGAAGCCGCCATTTTTTTAAATCTTGGAGGGGGTGGGGGGCAGTGTAAAACCAATTTAAAATCTCTGGTGATACTGAACCGATCTGGTCAGTGCCGACAACATTTCACCCAAAAAATATGTTTGCATAATCGTAACTAAAACGTATTTATGATGATAGTCAGAAACTGCTGTTTGCATCCTGCACAACTAGATCAGTCCAAATCGAAAGTAGATTGAAGTATCCCTCCGCTCTAAAATGTATTGTTAACTATTTTTAGTTTTACAATGAAGTTAAGATTATTCTTCTAAATTTTGAGCATGCTCTTAAATGGAAAAAATATTCATCTTATTTACTGTCACATGTATTTATACTACACTGTACAACGTTTCGCTGTCGGTTTATTTTACTTTTTTTTTGACATCCGGTTACGTGTGAGCTGTTATTTGGTGACACCAAGGATGTAAACACAGAGACAAAATGTTTGATTTTCTTTAAAATCAGTGAGTATATGTGGGTATTCATCTACTTTTTATTTACAATTGACTTTTATTTAAACTTTTGTCAGGTTGTCAACGCACTCAGTTGCGAAAATTCAACCATTCTCGATCATTTAAATGTTCCAATGGTTTCATGACCAATCATCGGCTATATTTACCACGCTTTTTGGGGCAACTTATTTACTTTAATTAAACATTTTTTAAAACTGAACTATTAAGGTTTCAGTCGTAAATATGTATACAATTTTACTATTAAACGATTAAAAAGTATTTTTGTGATTATCTGTGATATTTGTCGTATGGATACATAATGTATGGAGGGCATTTCTTACATGCTGTACTGTCTTTAGCAAAACACCACAAATTAGACTAAAACTCCTGTTTAGGGGATCCCTTAAATAGTGTTTTTTATCCATTATAGAATAATATAGGGTAGGCATTGCCTAAAGCAGTGAGCGCCCTGAGCTTTACCATACATGTACTGTCTGTGCAAGTCTCATAGTCATAAAATGTATGGCATTACAAAGAGGGGGTTTCAACCCAGATGAAATTGTTCGCTTCACAAATGCAATATTTTTGTTTATATTTAGGTAGCAAACAAAATCAATTTTCTATTTGAAAATCTGTCTTGTTAATTAATGGGGAGTGTTTTTTTAAATAAATGAATAACTTGGAACAATTTTTTCCCCAAAATTTCAACCCCATGAGCATACCCCTTTCACCTTGCTCTCAAAATTGTCAATAACTTTATAGCACTTCGCAATATTTTACATGTTTCATCCCTTAAGGGCATCTCTAGCAACATCCATTTCAGTTTTGACCTGTCAGATCAATTTGCACAGATGTCGGAAATCTTACAATTTTCTAATGGTGAGAATATTTTACACATATCATGTGACGTAAACAAAATTCAGATGACAACAATAAATTCCAAACAAGAACATGATTGCATTTCCTATCTCAGAAAAGCTATGCTTCAATTTTGATTATATAATAGGTGTTATATTTTTTTTCCGAGGCGGGTTAGGTTCTTGACAACAGCAACAGTGGAACAGTAAAGGAAGTATATTTTTATTTTCCTTATTTTTAGAAGACATATGGGAAATCTTGTCCCATGGACAAACAGATTGTTGTTGAGACAACTCGTACTATGATAATGATAAGGAATATATACATATAAAAGAATTAATCTTGATACTTCAAGAATTTTCAAAAGACCAACTGGGCCCATCCATAAAAAAATATATGTAATAGCGACTCAAACCCATTATAATGGAGTAAATGTTATGAATAGATAAATTAATATTTAAAACTAAATAATGATTGGCTGTTAATATCACTGATCCAAATACTACCTTGAACCATCGAGTATAAATAACAAACTGAAGAAATGACATTGATTTTGAACAGAAGAAGGGATATTGACAAAAAAGATAGTAAAATCCATTTAGCAGATTTGCAAAGTATAATGCACGCATAATTGGACAGATTGGGTTTCAAATTCCATACCATTTTAAATGAATAATTATCCAATCTTTTGTTATATTAAATTTTGTCACATTAAGATAATATTAACAGGTTTTCTTTAAAAAAGGAGCACGTAAAATTGAAATTTTGGAGTGAGTAAAACTGATAGTTGGTAACTTTGGAAAAAATCAGCAAAGCAGAACGAAATGTAAACTCGATTTTAAACTCATCAAGGTAGACTCACTTACCAAAAATCAGCTCAATATCTGCAAGCGTTTGAAAAAGTGTGGAAAACTTAAATTTCGGTAAATTCAAGGGGAATAACTCTGACAAAAATTAGTGAAGCAGAACAAAAACCATACTTGATCTGTTGCTCATCAGGGTAGACTCACATACAAAAAATCAGCTCAATATCTGCAAGCATTTGATAAAAAAGCGCAGAAAACTTAAATTTCAGTAAATTGTTCAATGTTCAAGGGCCATAACTCGCACAATAATCAGCCAAGCAAAACGAAATGTTGATTAGATATGTAACTAATCAAGGGTGACTCAGATACTAAACTCGGCTCAATATCTGCAAGTGTTTAGAAAAAAATGCGGACAGCTTTGTTGCTGGATGGACAGATAGATGGAGTGCAAATGAAAAGTCCCCTTCGGCTAAAACAAAATGGCAAACAAGAAGTAAGTATATGAACTAGTAGGGGTCCAGGGGAGGTTTCTGGAAACTCCTTTTCATCGGAAAATTGTGTTACATTTGTGCTTAATGTACTGTAAAATTAGTAAATAACAGCTTAAAAACCACCTTTTTTAATGCCCCTGTAACCCTCTCTTTTCAAAATCTCTGGGTCTGTCACATTTGATAAATGTAATGTTTGTCCAGCTGTCCCTGGATTAAAAGACCCTTCTGACAAGTATATGTACATGTACATAGTCTGTTTTGAAAAAATGTGTATACTTTTATTTTTCAGGTTGTTCTATGGACAAAGTGATAGATCCACACAAATAAGATGTGTAGATGGAGATAGATTAAGATGACCTTATTTTAGGTAGTACATATATACACCTTATAGTTACAGGGTGTTAGTTCAATTGACATGTACATGTAAATGGAAATTACTTTTTGAGTAAATAATATGGAAGTGTCAGATAATACTCACTATATAATTAATTGATGATAATCAGGTGACATTTAATAGGTCGAAGTAAGTCCCTTGCCTAATTGATTTTTACAATTTTTTTATGGATTTTTTTCAATGTGTATTAGTTATTGTGAATTATACCTTATTTTCTCAATTATATTTTTTGCAGTTCTTTGGGGTGTTAATGTTAATTATTAATTTTGTAGGAACTCCATATTCATCTACAGTGCTGCATCATTACAGAAATCAGCTTAGAAAATCGGGTTGTGTCACTGTGATAGCACCTCCATTTCTGACTCATTGTTTCAAAACTTTAATGATTTGTAAGTACCAATTAATCTTAGATAGGATTGATTTTCCTAGAAAATGGTCTAAGGGGTTAACCTTTTTAAGTGGGGACTTCAGTGTTAAATAATTAACAATTTAGGCTTTCGCCTGGATGGGGCCTTTTGGATCGATTTCTTTAGTAAATGATAAGTAGCAAAAAAAAAAGCTTGAATAAGATTATTTTAATTTTTTTCAAAGAAATCAGTGAAGGCAGGGGGCTACTTTTTATTTGCGGTCATGTATTGGTATGGGGCTGTTGTCGTTGTCTGTTGTTTTTGTTTTCTGCCATAATTGGAGTACTGGTTGATATTTATAAAGTTTTATAAGTTACAAGGTTACAAACTCCGTTGTATTGATTTTGAGGTTTATAGCCCAACCGTTTTAGAATAAGGGGCCTAAAAGGGGCATAAAAAAGCATTTGATAGACTTCATAACTCCACTACAAGCATAGGAATGTCTATGATATTGTTCCTTAATATTCTATAAAATGGTCAGATTTGGATTGATTTTGGGGGTAAAGATTTGAACTTTTCAGAAATTAGAGGCCAGAAACATGCATTTTCTAGATGTTCAAACAATATCTTGACTATTAGGGAATGAATCTCTTTGAAATTGTATTTCAAGGTGATATACATGTACAATGTACCACCAAAGGAAAAGTGGGATTGATTTTTGGGGTTTAGAATTTAATCTTGTAGTCTGAAACAAACATTTTCCTTATGTCTTATTAGTAACTTGAATAAAAGTGAACAGATCTCACATAAATGTTACTACAAGGTGCCATACCACGAAAAAAAAGACTGGGATTGATTTTTGTAGTTGTGAATTGAGCCGAGTTAGAATAAGGAGTCACTATTGGGCCATGAAAAAAAGTTTCTTTTATTATTTCTAGACAATAACTTCAGTGAAAAGAAATGGATCACTTTAAATTGTACCACAAGATGTCATTTTTCCACAGGAAATTTGGAATTGATTTTTACAGGTTTTTACTAGAACCATTTTGGAAGAATGGCAAAAAAAGTGACCAAATTGGTGCTGGTAAAATTTTTATCCTGTGTCAAATATCTAATCGTAATCAAATTTCGTAGCTGTGTCAAGTTTACATGGTGTGTCCATACTGTTTTCCAGGGTGTTTTCCAAATGTTCAGGGTTCCATCTCTGCAGTCATATCAAGCTGTACCCTGCAAATCATTTTATTCGAGTTTACCTTCAAATTTGTTAAGTAGCTGGCAGCAATACAACTTTAATAGAATTGATTCTACAGTTGAGCATAAAGGAGGATTAATTTTATTTTAGGTATTGGAATTGAATATTTCTAAAGAGTGAAAACGTGTGCTCATGGGGTAAATGTTACCATGCTCACCATGGTTGTTTGATTCAATCATCTCTCAGGGGCCAATTGCGTAAAATTTAGCAGTTTGTTTCAAAATTTTGAACTTAACCCCTTTATTCTGCCTCCAAAAATGGCATATTGAATGAAAAATCTTATTATATTAACCTGAAATCCTAATTCCTTGTTCACCCTGAAAAGTGCGAAATCAAATCAACAACATTGTCCTTATTTTAAGGGTTGCAAAAAGAAATGTATTTAAGGTAATGTGTATATTTTTCACATACATGTATATACACATGTACATGTACATTATCATTTCAGCAAACTTTTTTTAACTTGCAAAGCTCTATCGTTTTTTTAAACATTGAAGTAGTTGCTTTAATTGGTTAATTTTGTTTCTATTATATAATCCTAACACATTGAATTAGATCCAAATGGCCTTCCATATATTTCTCACTAAAGAGAAAGTGAAAGTAGCTATAAATAGAATTAAAAGTAGTCTCAATATAAATGGCTTCCATTGATATTCATTTTGAGTAATTTACTTGTCACAATTAAGTATAGTTTTAAGATTTAGAATCGGTTAAAGGGTAGCTTGCACTAGATACATGTTTGTTAAATATTTTTGTTTACTTTTTATAGGTAAATATGGACTTATAAAATATGGGTATTTAATGGCAGTCTGGCACCTTTACATGCAAGATTCAAGATAAAAGTAATAGAAAAATGTTTTTAAATGGCTTAGAAAGCTTGACTGTGCTAAATGGGAGGAACGTGGCATACACTAATAAAATATTGAACTTTCAGTTTTTGGTTTGTTTTCCTTTAGCGGAACCTTTATAACATTCAATAAATTAAAAAGGATTTCTGAAGAAAAGTAATTGTGCTTTTAAATGATTAAAAGTATTTTTTTAATATCGAATAATAAAGCGAAAATGTTGACAGGACGAACTTTTGCTGACAACATAATTGCGATGAAAAGGGGGACATGTTGATAAATAAAGTTCATTATTCATAAAATGTGTCATTTAAGTCAAATAATGTTTACTTATTCTTCAAGCTTATACTCATAGGTACATTTTGATGTAACAATTACTTCATTTTGAGCCAGTTAAAGTGGAAAAATCTTGACAGGACGAACTTGTTCTGATACATGATTTGTGTCGTTTTTTTACGGGGTTACGGTAAGAAAACATCAAATATTTGGATTTTAATTCATGTTTGTCACAAATCCTTAACATATTCTTAAAGCTTAAACTTTTTGGTATATTTTGTTGTACGGTGTATATGTTTTTGAAACATGTTCAGAAATCAATTCAAAATCTCACGGAACGAACTTTTTCTACAGGAAATTTTCAACTTGGTATCAGATGTGGGAACAAACAATGCTATGTTTTCTCTAAGTAATAAATGTCTGTCAAAAAAGTTTTACATATTCGTAAAGCCTGTATTAAACGGTATATTTTGATATAAAAATGTTTAATATTGAGAAAATTTGGATTTGAAATATCTTGACAGGACGAACTCTTTCTCTTACGTAATTTGTGCAGTTTTTTACGGGGGTATGGTAACAAAACATAAAATATTTGAAATTTACTTAAGTCTGTCAAAAATATTTATCGGATTCTTAAAGCTTTTAATTGTGCTAGTCATTTTAATATATAAATATTTGAAATTAATTTAGTGATAAATCCACAATCTTGACAGGACGAACTTTCGGGGTGTAACATCTTCATTTATAGACATAATTAGACCTATAACATTAATAACACAAGACAATTTAAATTTGCAAAACACTGAATTGCAAATCTTGCGCCGCTTTTTCTTCAACCTACCATGTCATGTGAGTAATCATTGGATGCAGATTTGCATGGGATTTAATAAAATGCATTTTGTTTTACAACAATTACTAAAATAAACTTGTAGTTACAATTTAAAATTCATGGGATTTTTTTGTGTCCCATGGGATTTTTTTCTCCCATGGGACTTTTTTTCTCCCATGGGATTTTAATTTCTCCCATGGGATTTTTTTTCTCCCATGGGATATCTTGTGTTAAAATACAATGATAGTCATAGAGAATGTATGCCTTACGTATTCACTTAGTGCATTTTTCTTCTGTGCAGTATGAATAAAAAAGCTGAATGAATAAAAGAGAGAGGTTTTTTGTATTGTTTTGGGATGTTTTTGAAGTTTTTAATCTTTTATAGCTTTGAAATGAAATCACTTTGAAAATTCACTTATCAACCACAAATGTAAAACAACGAAATAGAAAAAAATATTCAAAGACACTCTGACTATAAATATGCTGTTTAAGAATAAACACTTAGAATGCTGTATGAGCAGTACTTTTATCTTAGTATTTAAATAAATTATAAAAATTCTAATGGAAGTCTAAATTCAGGTCCATAATCAGCTTTTTGGCACTTCTTTTTCTTCTTGGTCAGCTTCAATCCATGAAACATGCTTCATTTCTCGTCTCTGTAGAATAAAACAAGTAAAAATCTTTATGCAAACAAAATATATAAAATATTTTACAATACCATTTTATTTGTAATCAAAGTGATCTTATTTTTTCTTACTTGATATATGTTCATTTCTAATATCAACAGCTGAAATTACTTGCAATCAGACATCTAAAAGATAACATGAACAGACAAACAGACACACAGATAAAGTGCTTTCTATATAAGTTCGTGGCAGCACTTTTGATTTATTGTGCAAAGTATGAAGAACAGATGGACGGACACCAGTATGCCATAATATGTCCCGTCTCAAAAAGCAGGAGTACAAAAGTTCTGGAGAACAGTGTATACCTGATATGATAAGCTATCAAGTTTGCATATACTGAATTAGTCATTCACCATAGAGGCAAGCAGGTGGCTGGTCCCTGAAATGGTGAAAAACAATTCTGCATGATAATACATATGGTACCTTTCAATTTAGTTGAATTAATTTTCATTGCAAGCATCCTTAAAGCAGTTATCTTGTAATGCACATAAGTAACATTCAATGTTAAGTCCAACATGCTGGGGGTAAGTTTAATCAAAATTAATTAAGAGATTGTGGAGAAAGCTGACGTTGAACTTTCAAAAAATGTAACAAGTTTAGTGTAGTCTGAGTTGCTCATTTGCTTTTGTTACTTTGTGTGTATGATTTTAGTTACTTTATGTTCTTTGTTGTGTATGTCTGTTTTCCATGTCTGGTCTTTGTCTCTGAATTACATTCCTTTGATTGCCGCTATTACATTGGTTCCCTTGATTACCTTTGAAACACAAGGTATGTTAGTGGTGCAAAGATAAGAGCTTAAAAAATAATGGTCCAGTTCAACTATAATTTTAGAATAGGACTTGACAAACTCTATTTGCAATTGAATATTCACACAATAAAGATATTTGTTTTTGGCTTAATCATATAACAAAAGCATCTGTATATAAAAAGAGATATCTCCTGATAGCAAGTAATAGTGATTTTTACCAGAACTTAACATCTAGCTAGAGCTTGTTTATCTTTCCTCAGACATAGTTGGTTTAATATTTAATTTTTCAAGTTCTTCATACGTCACTCACCTTTTACGAGTCATTACTAAGAATCCTTTCATGCATCCTCTAATCTCTCTTGAACAACATAGAGCACTTTCAAAACAAAATTATACTTATTATGCATTAATTCAAAATTAGATAACTTTCAGATTCTGTATATAGACAGTAAAATGGAGTTATAAACATGTAACTGAAACAGGGGCTGCACTGGCTTCCAAAATTCTGTCACCATTTTTTTTAATCAATGTTCAGAAATAAGAGCAAAAAGTGGTGCCAAAAAAAATTTCCAATTTTTTAAAATATGACAGTACTAAGTCCACTGATGAAAGTCCATGAGACGAAAAATGAAATCAGTACAACTTATATGCCATATATATACAATTTCCAAATCGTAACACAATTTCTCTTCAAACACAAGAAATCTTACACCCCAATTCCCACTAATGAAAACTTGCATCCAATCTTCAGTGTGTGATGGACAGGTTGAAAAACTAAACTAGTATTTTTATATTTAAAATGATAAAATCAAAACTCTGTACTACATTTGGGTCTAAAAGCACTGAATCTATTATGGTTTCAAATGATCATATCTATATTGTTAATTTCAAATTTAAAGCCTTTCTGAATTGTTAAAACAGAAGATTAACAACATAAACATGTTACATTTGTACCCATAACTATCCATATCTACATTTTAACAAAAAAAAAAAAAAACAACATTTGTACTGTACCTTATGTGAGACAGTACCAACCTATATCTAGTTTGTCTTACTGCGTGCACAGATAAACTTATGGAACATATACAAAATGTATTATTCCAGCATTCAAAAATGGTCATTGCATATACTGTTTTAGTCACATTTTTCACTCGATATTTATTCCATCAATTGTAGAAGAATTACCATTGCAGTACATAAATAAAAATCATTGCTTAAAATATGCAAACTATAAAGTTTGACTCTGCCACATTTACCCAAAAAATGGCAAAATATTGAAAAAAAATTCCAACAAAAAAGGGGGGGTCTAATCCAGACCATACCCTTTAATCATGTTTACATGGTATTATTAAACATTATCTGGAAGTGAAACGTGCTGTTGTTGTCCAGTACATGCAGCCCCACTTGTAGTAGTAAAATGGTTATGACTGAGTGATCCTTCAACTCGCGTTTATTTCCGTTTAGTAAACGACAATATCGAATACTCGGGAATGAATGATACTAACCTGTTTCTATTTTGGAAAGAACGAGTTTAAAATATTAATTGCATCCAAGATTTTGAAAGCAGTGAAAATTCTTATTCTCGCGTGCTTATTCTCATGCGAAGAGTTTCTCAATGAGTTTGAAAATACAGGGGAAAGAAACGAATTATGGTGTAATGTGACAAGTTATGATTTGACCACGGACCAAAAGGTAACAACACATGGAAACGTTCTATCGTGCATCACATTTCAGACTCCTAGTATTTTAATCGTAAGTACTTTTTTTATCAGGCTTTCTAAAAATCAGACAGCACGTCAAAAACTAACCCAATTTAATTTTATTTCTTGTTTAGAAACAGTTACTGATCACATAATCTTAGTTTTTTATTTGTTTGTTGCGCTAAATAGAGAAAAAGTATGCACAAAAATGTAGATTGTAAATGAAATTTACACAGAAGCATCGTTTGTTTGGTAGGTTTTCTTCACCGTGAATTACGTTTTATCCAACATGAATCACTTTTCCATTAGCAGTGTCTAAATTTTATGTTGACTGGTACTTAGCATTTGATCTAAACGGAACCTTTCAGGGTTCTCCTAAGTGTTATTTGTACAAATTTGTTGTTGAATTTGTACCAAGTCTGCAAAAATATTTAACAAAACGGACTTATTACAAAAAATGCCTTACTAGATGTAAACTAAGATAATCATCACATTCCTTGTTTGTTGAAACTTGGGGTTACTATGGTATAGAGATGTCAAATAGATAGTGTGCTTTGTGCACAATGAAAAATGTCGAGGATGAATTTCATTTTGTATCGAGTTGTGACGCCAGTATGTCTAGCCTTATTATTTTATAAGCCCCTCCTCTCTCAAAATATAGTACATGCATATATTTCAAAATCACTGGAAATTTCAAGGTGATGCGTAATTTATGTAGGTTCCTTGTCCATGTATTTACAGTCTTAACTTAATTACTTTAATTATGATTGTGTATTTGCATTTGTAACGTATATTAACTTCTGTTCAGGTGTTAGAATACTGGGATATGTACTGTTGTTTGTTGTAAAATTGTACTGGTGAGCATGATTGCCTTACTTAACTTATACAGATATTGATTTGAATTGATCTTTACAATGAATTTAAAAAATCAAAATCTGCAGTCAAAATGTATACGTAAAACTCAAATTTTCGTTTATTACGAGAAAATTACTACAGGTATTAACAGCTCGATATTCCGTTTTACTGTTAATTAAGTACAATATACAGGAAGTGGTCGGTTTAGCTGGGGGCACTTATAATCTAGGTAATAAATACATCCCGTAATATGGCTTCGTACGTGTTTCGTGTGGCAGATCAAGATATTTACAAAATAGGAGCTGACATAGGACCCTAAATTTACCCAAGAAAATTATGAAAATGATATATTCTATTCACTTTTATCGAAAATATGTGAAGCAACCATTTGTTTGATTATTTCTTATGCACAAATGTCACATTAAAAAATCAATTTATAAGGGGACCAAGGACAGCCGCCATAAAACCTGGTTTAATTCTCAATGTCCAAAGGAAATGCCTGTACCGAGTGACGATGACCATTGCAATGGTTGCAAACTTTCCGGTTGTACTTTGATAATACCATTTAAATTTTACGCAGACTTTTCATTTTGACTCTTATATAGAGTTTATCACTTCGATAACTTTGTTAATAACCATTCCTTTGTTATGGAAAAATATTCATGTTTGTTTCTCACCCTTTGTTTTACGGTAATATTCTACACATAGCACGGAAAGCTCGATACTCGCCCAATAAGTAAACTAAACTGTTGAATAGGCTTATTCGTGAGGGATATGTTATGATATTCTTGTCAGATCTTTAAGGATGACATTTTTTTGGTATTTCATTGATTCGCTCATGGAGTCTTTAAATAGAAATTGGACCACTATAGGAGAGTTCGCCAATCTCATTAGTGATGTCATATTCACTAATTTTCATATCATTAAGTGTCAAATTGGTTGGCAAATAAACAACGAAATAAACAATTAGCAAATTCATGATTAGAATCCCAATTTTCAAAACTTTATAACTGTGTTATTCTATATCCAATTTTGGTTCTGTAAAATGTTTCATTTAGATAAAATAATTCATATTTTGTGTGTAAATATTTTACTCTTTTACTTAAAAAATAAATTTGAAATGATATTTATATGTAAACCTCTATTATCATTAAAAAATATTTTAAATTTTTTATGCTCACATAGTCTAATTACTGAATATTTATTTTAAAATTCCGTGGATAAAAAGAGTATTATTGGCAGTGTAGAGAACCAAAAGAATTTTTCAATTACCTTAAAAAACGAAAACGTTATGATGATATAAATTTGATGCCCCATGCCAATCAAGGGATTTTTTGCCAACCAAATCCAAATCACAGGTAAGTGATGACATCACGAAGAACTCTCCTATATTTTAAAACAGTTTGTGGCATGACATTGGTTGTGTCCTTATTGTATGACGTGTGAAGCACCGTGGCTCAACCGCGCATGGGAAGAATTGAAATTGATTTTACATATGATAGGGACAACCAGACTTGGGACCGGCAAGTTATCCGCGCGGAGTTAATGTTCATTTAAAAGATTTTTCAATACTAGATCCAATGCAAGGTAGATCTATTTAAGTGTAGATTACATCTTTTTGGCATTTTTTGGATATATATATTTTATTTTCATATTTTTATGAAATATTTGATATCACTGCCTTTTACAAGTAGACTGATACAATTAGTGCCAGTCTTTTTAAGCGCAATTCAACCACGGGGAAATATGTTGGGACAATTAAACTAGTTTTTTATCCAATTGGGGCAAACGTTGAATCGAAAAACGCGCAATGTACACTTTCATTGAACTTCAACGTGTAGACACTTGGTAACCAATATGAACGGTACAAAATAGTATGTTCATTGTACACCAGGTATAGATTGTACATATAGATTCCACCGTATAGTGTTTCGAAAAGTAGAATGGGTGAATCTTATTACACGTATGTACAATACAGTTTAATGCATATTATATAAATTGTAGCTATAACCAGAGGTATGACAGACTTTAGAGCTTCAGTTTCCCTACATGTATGTAGGCGATTTTGAAATTATACAATTAAGGATTTTTACTGTAATGTTGGAATATACTAGTATACCTTTGTCATCATCTCATCTGTAAAAGCTTCTTGTATATAACAGGAACGCACTTTTGTACACTATATACACACGGATGATCAGAACTGTAAGGGAACGAACATCTTCTACTGCAATATTGGACAGGTAAATCCTGTCACCTGTTGAGTCACCTGTTCTGTCTGAGCCATAAAACAATTATTTTTTTTTAAATTACCTCAGGGCGGTTCTATTCGTCACCTGGTCTGTGTAGTGTCGTACGTGAACTTAACCGAGATTTTGAAAGTGGGTTCTAAAAGGGGTGGGGGTCTAGAAAAAAAGGGGTGTGTCATAGTATAATATTTCCCCATTTTCACCAAAATTTTGCATGAAATTATCCACATTAATCCAAGTATATCATTTTTAATACTTCTTTTTTGAATATAACAACCAAAGGATTTTGATAGGCTATTATAAAAGTCCTTGTATATAATTATATTTACTGAAAGGATCTGCTTACTAGTGAATGTGTTTTTTTTTCTTTCAATTTATATAAGGTTTTTATAATTTTACTAGCGAATTAAAACCGTACATGTAACAGGGAGTTATAATTATTTACAGGTCTATGCGTGTAACTGTCACCAATGATTTTACAGTCCATGCTTTAATTTACATTACAAAACCGAATTACTACAGCCCGTGAAAGAGGTTCGCATGCATGCACCATCCTATGGACGAACGGAAATGCCAGCATCCTACGTTAGATCTGGGTATTAAAATGTACACGTACTATGTTTCATCAAGACAAAGTCCCGAGAAAGTACAGTTTCATTCGTTAGCCCAAGGATTTATATTATACATAGCATTTACCTAAATTTAACTCCTTCGCTATCTATGAAATAACTTTTTGTACAACTATTTACTACGTTACTGGAATGCTCATCTTGTGCGTTCCTACATCGATATAACAACAAGGTTATACGAAAGGATAATTACAGAGGAAACCTCAGATATGTATTGTCAGTCAGTGGCGAAACGGGGTGCCGAAATCACGCATGACACAAGACGCTTTTGTATACGGTTCATTCCCCGCTATGACCTCGTCCCAGCAGCGAGATAAGTGTTGATGCTGCAGTCGTTCAGAAACTAACGAATTCAATACAGCAATGAATGCATACGTCAAGTTCCGACTACAGTAAGTTAGGAGTTGTACTGCTCCAGAAAATCTGCATGATTTGCTCTGACCACTCTGCTCCTGAAACAGTTTCCTCCATCCACAGTCACAGGTTGGGAACTACAGCTGAATTCTCGTGCGGTGTTTACCCATTATAAAATTAGAATTTTTTTTAAAGTATTTTATTTGAAGCGGGAATATTTATTGTATCTGAAGAATCCTTTTTTGAATTAGGTTCACTGTAATTGTAATATTTATTTATTAAAGTTACCGTGGTCACGGAATTTATATTACAGGGACTGGTCACTCCTTACCAAGTTTATAATATGGAGTAGGCATTTCCTAATTCAGCGAGCACAGTGAGCTTTACTGTATATGTACCATCTTTGCACGACTTATAAAAATAATAATGAACATTACAAAGGGGGGGGGGGCGACCCGGATGAAAATTTTTGCTTCGCAAGTGCAATATTTTTATTTATATTTAACCAGCAAGCAAAATCAATATTTCCACTTAAAAATATGTCTTGTTAAGCAATGGGGAGTTTTTTTTCAGCAATACTTATTTAGTGTAAAAATGAACACCCAGCCCTTTTTACAAATTTCTGGATCTGCACAGCATATAGCTACTTATCTGTCAAAGAAGAATTAAAGTATTTGTAATCAATTCAACCTCATTTGAACATTAATTACAAGAACAAGTCACAAGTTTTCAGTCAGTAGAATAGACTTATAATTTGTTTACTTATAGTACAAAACAGGCACTACCTGACAATCCTGCAAAAAGTTTTAACTGGATTTGTTGCTTAGTATGTGTTCCTAATACATATTAGTTCTTAAAAGTTCTTAAATAGAACTTAAAATAAGATATGATGTGTGCAAAGATTGAAATACGTTGATTGGCATTTGTTTTTTGTTTTTTTGGGGGGGTTTTTTTGGAGGGGGGAGGGTTCAATACCAACAGAACCATATTTAACTCAATCTTTACACATGTGGCTGGCATTTTAATACTTGTACAACTAAATTTGTCTAGCTGTATTTTTATTTTTTCAGACCTTTAAGTGAAGACTTGTATTTAAAAGAGAGACACTTACACATTTCTTAGAGAAGAATATTGACCAATTAAAAAGGGCGATTATCATTTAACACATTTACTGTAGCAGTAAGTATTTATACATGCAATACTCAGTGATTATGAAATAATTAAACATTTTTTTTTCATCCACAGGTATGCATTTTTCAACATAATCTTGATGACATTGTAAATAGGCTGAAACAGTTTTGCTTTAAATACACAGGAAGTTTTCATGACGCACATTTTAATAGAAAGCACACTTAAACTCGTAAAATAGTAGTGGAGATGTTTGATTTTGTTTCGTTTAACAGACTATCAGAAACTGTTTGAATGATTAAAAAGACATCTAATTTTTTATATTATTAAAACTGGAAAGTTAGGCTTTATGTAAAGATATAATATATGCACTAGACACATAAAGGGAGATAATTAAACTGATTGGTTTTTCATGTGAAAACCTTGTTAGCACAGCTCCTCCAAAACCACTCAAGGTATTTTAAAAAAAAGAATATGTGAAGAAATGCATCAGTAGAGATTCAATGCAGTACTTTTAGCTTTGTATATTGTAGGGACAACCTGATAATACCAGATGACTATTAATACATTGACCAACCTGATGGATTGGGTTTTGGATCCTGTAGTGAGAGCAACATATGATAACTTGTAATTACAGGTATTCCTATATATGCATGGTAAAGCATTACTTGTACATGATTTTGATGTTTTTTTAGGTAATCAGTTTACTTCAAATTGTTATTAATGTTGTGCACTCTGTTAGTTGATTGAGCACAAGAAGCATATTACTTGTAATTAGTTTTTCAACTTAGCACATTAAGTTCTGTCTTTATACATGAATGAGTTACATATAAATCAGAATACATTAATAAGTTATAAATATTTGTAAGAAACCTTTTAGAGTTGAAGACCTACAGATTATGCTTTGCATGGCTTTGAAAAGTGAGGGGGTGGTTGTTGCCTGCTGAAACTGACCAATCACCCTCATAGTAATTAGTCAGCCAGTAACACAAATCATGTTTGCATTAGGTTGTTACTTTATTATCTTTCAAGGTAGGTTTTTAATAATTGGCATGGTGTTAAGCATTTTTAAGATGTATAGCCTTCTACATGCTCTAGGGTTAATTACAATTGACCTTGACATCACATTTTTGTGCTTTGTTTGCAATTTTTTTTTAATTAAAAATCTACCCAATACTATGACATTTTTAGTTCTTAACTATTTTTTAGGTATCATTATTGGTTGGGATTCTATGGTCAGAATAGCTACTGGTATGCATCAAGAAATTCCTGCAAAATTTTAGGAGGATTTTCACATTATATTTAAGAGCAACAATATCATGATCAGATCATCACTACAAAGTGTGCAGTACATAACATGAGCTTTTACTATTATTACCATCAAATGAGAAATTGAGAATCTTCTTTTGGTGATACTGGAGTACAGTTGTAAAGAAATCATCATTGCTGCCTAAATATGATATATGTACATACATGTACTTGTGACTGCTAATATTATTCCCACTGAAGCTAAAGTGTTGACATTCAAGAAATAGTTTAGATGTATCAGCCTCATTCACAGAAGGGTAAAATTGGAGGAAACTGTAGGGATTTAGACATAAGCAACAAACATGTAAATTTTGAAATAGGAATGTAGTTACACGTTTATTCATCAGAAGAAATCAATTCATTTTTTTCAAAACCCCACCATTGCAAAAAAGGTTTTAATTTTTTTAAATAATCATTAATAAATGTCTGCCGATTCAGGAAAAACTTAGAACATACATTATTGTACCTTACTATGATTTGATGTGCTGTAATGTGTATCAAGCATTCATTTTCCGTTTAAGTAATTTTATATCTGTTTACATTCATGACAATATTAGGTGTTTTTATTATGTCTATGTTAGCCAGATTGCAATAGTTTATATGAACAGTGGTTCTTGCCCATGATATAAGGTTCAAAATGAGTTAGACTTGATTCAGACATTTAATTCCTGTCAAATTGCATGGGCATCTATTTCATATCCTTGGAAATTATGAAAGAAGGTTTAGGCGTTAATTTGCTCATTTTTGCCAAAATATTGCACAAAATCAACCCAATTTTTACCCAAAAAGGGGTGTATTAAATAAAGTTGATTTTGCATTTTAACACTTTTTGTTTAAGAATGTACATAAAATGCCAAAAAATACAGATACTTTTGTGTTGAATGTGGATATGGTTATGAATTGTGATGAAAGACTAACCTTTTTGTAGTTTATCAACAATATCAGTACTTTTGCAATGCAAAAAACAAATGAACTATATTTTGTTATAAAGCATGTTCAAGAAATAACACTTATCAAGGTAATTTAGCTTCAATTCTTTTTTAAGTTGAGTAATTAAATACATAAAAACATGCATATTCCTTATAAAATTTAATAAAGTAATAAATATACTTACTAAATGTGAGAATGCATTGGTTATTACTTGCTTATAAATAATAGAGATGTAAAATTATTTAAATTCTACAGCTTTATTCAATCTACACACACATTTGTTCTTTCTGGTATCTTTTCATAATACCTCTTCATACACATGTACCCATTTTATATGTTTCTAACTGTATTGATTTACAAACAAAAAATCCCATGGGACAAAAATCAATCCCATGGGATTTCATGAAATCCCATGGGATAATGAAGAATCCCATGGGATAAAAAAATCCCATGATTTTTAAATTGAAACTATAAGTTTATTTTATCAAAAATTGTAAAATAAAATGCATTTCATTAAATCCCATTCGAATCTGCATCCAATGGTTACTCACATGACATGGTAGGTTGAAGAAAAAGTGGCGCAAGATTTGCAATTCAGTGTTTTGCAAATTTGAATTGTCCTGTGTTTAATATACACCCAGCTGGCACACCACGTGGATTAGTCCGAATTTCCTCTGAACCTGCAACCCTCCTCTTTTTTATTTGGATATTGATATGTCGAGTTGGGGTCAGAACGATGTGCCATACAAAAAGTTGGAGATTCAGCGGTACCGCGGAGCATCGCCATTCACGCGCTTCTTACGACTTTCATGTTGAAATCGTGTAGGTGGTGCATACCTAGTTCGATTTGGG
This sequence comes from Perna viridis, assembly GCA_037379345.1. Taxonomy (NCBI): domain Eukaryota; kingdom Metazoa; phylum Mollusca; class Bivalvia; order Mytilida; family Mytilidae; genus Perna; species Perna viridis. Next base: position 21,181,391 of record CM074523.1, read on the forward strand.
ATTCATTTTTCCTTATGCTGATGTAAGTTTTATCGGCTATTTGGCATCAAAACTCGGTTTGAAAAGCCTTAACCCAGGGTCAGCCGCCATTTACTTTCGATTTTCAAATTTGCTTGACGCAAGCGAGATTTGGTCGTATGGAAATGAGATTCCGTCATACACAGATGGTCACGTGAGATCAACAAACATCGCCTAGTCACAAGGGTTTTTCTGGCTTTAGACAATTATGGGCCCATTTTATATCGGGGCCTAAGCATGCTAAGGAAATATTTCAATAAGGAAATAAGGATTTCAATATGGAAAAAAATGGGCCCTTGGTAAATTTCAATTGGCAAGAAATCTCAATACTGCCAGAAGAGAAAAATAAACAGCTCATTATGGAGCCTTATCAATGGTCCAAGTAAAATAAATCAACCAGTTTAATTTTATCTCAACACATTCCATAAAATTGAAAGGGCCCATCCCAGGATGTCCCTGTTGAATCAACTAAGCAGTCAGCTTTAGGCGAAACAATGCATCAAGAGAAATTATACAGCGCCCGTTTTGCAAGCATTATAGTAATTTTAAAACATACCTGTATACATTTATGATGATATTTTTATAAGAAAATTGCAAAAAGAGGGGGTAGGGCACTTTCTTGTTTAATGTTTGTTAATAACAAGGTTTATTTGGGCGGATAGGTATACTTGGTGTAGTAAAAGAGTAATCAAGGGAACCAAGGTCATAGCGGTAATGAAAATATGTAATCCACGGACAAAGACCAGACATGGAAAACAGACATACACAACAACACAACAAAGGACATAAAGTAACTAAAATCATACATACAAAGTAACAAAAGCAAATGAGCAACTTGGGACTCCACTAAAATCATTATTAGAAAAAAAGAAACGTCAGGTGAAGAAATGAGGAAAATTAGAGACATGATGTGATCGATGCTTAATGGTTAAGTTTCCCGCTTTTGGTGGGATTCTACCGATATTTGACAAAAATCAATAGTCTAACGCTTCGGTGCTCGTTCAAGAACGGGAGATTAAGCTGCATTAATTTGCAAAAATTCTCCCGTCTTACTTAAAATTTCATCTTAACAATTTAATAAATTACTTCAATTCTTGTCAAAACAAGTCCCGAAAACCAAATGATAATGATGATGATATTAGTGTGACAACTCGTTAAAGGGGAAAGTGTTTTATTTAGATATGTTGCAATGAACAAATGGCACTTAAACAAGAAGATTACATGTCATGTACAGATCTTTACATTAAAATAGGGGTGCCATTTAGGAACTAGAATTAAGGGGGTCATTTTTCTTTAATCACCTTAAGAGAGGGATACATATCATTTCTTTTTTTATTTGCCAGAAATGAGGAACTATATAACCTCCGGCCGGTAAATAATAGTAACTCCTAATTTGAATTAAACAGAACTTTGAGCAGTTAACGGAGCACCGAACTTACACTTTTTTTGTACTTTAAAAGGGGACAACTGCTGAAATTGGCGAGGTAGGATCGATAAGTCCATTGAAAATAAATGATTTAGCGTACCGGGTCTTGATACTGGCAATAATTCCTCTTGATTTTGTCTTTGTTTATTAAATGTATATTTCAATTTTAATGTCAATTCAAAGACTATATTGTCAGTTTGAGTTCTATTCCCTGACATTTCCGTGGGCCTCTCTGGTACCTATTCCGGTTGTCATGTATCTTTGCATGCGATTCTCGGTAAAAATATTGATCTGCATTAAAGATCTAGACGGACCCCTGGTCGAAGTAAACACCCAAGACTATACGCAACAACTCATGAATAAGGCATCTTCAAGAAGCTGCATGTACATATAGTACTTTTTCAAATACTCACAAAAAAAATGAACAAACATCTTTAAAAAAAATGATAATTTGTGCACCTTATGGATTAAATGCAGGGAAAAATCATAGTGAAAAGATAATAACCGTGTACAAAAATGGTTTCTATAAACACAGAACAAGAATGCAGAATTGATACTTGTATTTGAAAAAAAAACTAAACTAAAATAAAGAAACAGGTTCAAGATCAAGATTTCGATACGCTTGATCTTACATACATTTTGCAACTTTTTATTTGACAGATTATCAAGCCTCAACCTTACAATCTTAAAATACCTTGGCGGTCATCTGAAATGTTCATACACCAGTTACATATGATACTGATGTGTCAATCATTTTAGAACAATAGAAAATAAAAGCTACTACTCTTCATTTTTGTAAAGATTTGACGAATTGAAACAAACATATCAGATTTAATTTCTGCAAAGTTCAAGAACGTGAACGAATCAACATTGAAATAATTGACATTATTTCTACGTTGATAAAATGTTGACATATTAACGTAGATTTCATCGACGTTGAAGCAACGTATATTTTCCGTCGAAACATCAACATGGAAATTATCCACGTGGATTCAAGGTGGAAATGACGTTGACCCACATCACAACCAAAAATCAACGAAATTTCCACGTTAAATCCACGTGGAGTGCCCGCTGGTCAGATATGCATTCCTTTCTGTTATTGAGCTAATTTGTGTTACCAGTTTATCAAACTGACATCATGTTATAAAAGATTAACCGAACATAAACAGTGTCTAATATATTGTTTGATGTATTTGTTACTAAGGGTATTCCACGCAAAATGACTGTTGGTACTTTTAATCCGTGAAAAAAAACATGGCCGCCGTAACTAGAAATAGAATATAGGAGTCAGAAGACAGTTGTTGCAAAAAAACTTAAAATTTGTAGGGATTATATTGTTCAGCATCATACAACAGACCAATTCCGAAATTTTCGAAATGATTCGTATACTAATATAACAGTTCTTTTTTTTCACATGTACATATATATACAACTTCGAAAATCTTCTCTAAAACCATTTAAGATCATTTAATGGAAATAAAGCATATTAGTTCTTTCGTGTATTTGTGATCGAAATGACTTGAATATCTATGGCTGCTTAAAAAACGGAACATAGGGGTTGGAAGACCGTTTTTTTAAAATAATTAAAAAAATGTTGCCTTCAGCAAAATTATGGTTCAGGTCATAAAATGCTACTAAAAGCATTTTTGACTATTCAGTTAATTTTAACAGCCTGTCTCATTGTCAATATTTTCAAATAAGCAAATGGAAACCAGGTGAGCGATTCAGTCTCTCTTTGGCCTCTAGTTATCCATTTATAATATTTCTACAATATAGTTATAAATATTGAATTTCAAATTGTTCTATCAAAATTTCTGCAACCAAATGCCATGTTGAGTAAGTTACAGTATTGTGGCAATATGTTTAAACATCACAATTATATAGCATTTTGAAATGAACTATAAAAAAGAATCTACATGTTCATTTTTTAACAGGAATCAAGGGAACCAAGATTCTAGCGGAAATCAAAAGAATGTAATCCCGGGACATTTTGATATGGAGATTTCAGTATTTCAGTAAAACATGAGTTCAAAAAATGGAAATTGGATATCATATTAAGAGAAGATCAACAAAAACAAGAAATATTATTCTGGGGTCTAATTGAATTCTCTCAACATACAGAAATTGATAAAAAAAAAAGTTAATATCAGTCATGCGACATTCCTCCTCAATAACACTTAGTCAAAATTTGGTATGTTAATATTTGTCCATGAGATCAAAGGTCAAATTCAAATGTCAACCACTCGCCTTAATGAAATATAGCCCCATACCAAATATCAGATGTCAGATATCTAAGTAATAAGACAAAATAATTATGGCCCAGACAAAATTTTGTATGGTATTTGGCCAAACTTTTGTATGTCATTTGACGTTGAAGACAGAGGTCAAGATCAAATGTCTTCCTATATAGAACATTACACTCTACCTTAATGTGATTTACTTACATATTAAATATCATATATCTGGGTAAAAAGACAAAAAAAAACGTATTGGCCAAGACAAACTTTTGTATGGTATTTTGCCATAATTTTTATTATTTGTTTTTTTACCTTTGAGTCAGATGTCAAGGTCAAGGGTCATCTACCTAAAACATTACTCTCTGCCTTGGTGTGATATACTTAAATGCCAAAGATCAGATATCAAAGCAAAAAGACCAAAAAGTATTGCCACAGAGAAAATTATGCATCGTATTATGCCAAAATTTGTATGTGATTTGACCTTGAGGTTAAAGATTAAGGTCAAAGGTCACCTACTCTGATCGCAACACTCTGCCCTGAAAGAATATACCAACAGACCAAATATTAGAAGTCTAGGTCAAAAGACAAAAAAAAGTAATGGTCTGGACAGTGTTAGTATGAAAAGCGTTAAGATGAAGAAAAGTCTTTATGGGTGGTGATTCGGGTCCAGATGAGCAAAAAACAGAGATAAGTTACATTATTTTATTTTTCATAAGTTTCAGTGGAGATGACTTGCTACACTTCCATGCATACATTTGGATAATATTTCCTTTCTAGTGCTGACAAACGGATCTGAACAAAGCCTTTTTCGTATATTTCAAAATGTCAAAAATTAAGAATTTTGGTTGCTATGGTAACCAGATATACATCAATAGGATTGCTTTGTACTTTATTGTAAATTATTTTCTTTAAGACACACTTCATTACTATATTTATGTAGTTTGACAAAATTCTACCATTAGATACATAAAATAACACTAAAATTGTGATGTTTTTTGTGATAATTAGGCCCTTAATTGGTGGTTGCTAAGGAGTGGTCGTTGTTATTGTAACGGTTAAAATATTTTTCATTTTTTCGTTATATTTATTGTTTTTCCAATATATCCAACTGATTAAAATCAATTTAGATAAAGCATCTGACATCGATAAATCACCCACTGCATGATTTTTAGGCGAACTGCTACTTAAGTAAGACTGTCTTAAGTGCTATACCAGACAAGGAGAATACTTGTCACCTATACTCATTTCAATATATGTCAATGATTTAGAAGACTTTTTCAAGAATTGTAACATTTATGGACTGAATCTTTTAAAAGAAGAAATTGAAACTGAACTCTCTCATTTTTAAAATCGTATTATTTTCCGACGGCATTGTGTTACTATCAGAATCAGAATCCGATCTACAAAAACAACTTGATGCACTGTATGACTACTGCACATTGTGGAAACTTAAAGTTAGTGTTAGAAAAATAAAGTTGTTGTTTTTTTCCTGAGGCAAGATGTCTAAAGTTTTAATGTTCAATGATGCATTTCTTAATACGGTTGATAGTTTCAATTATTTAGAAATATTGTTGTCAAGAAGCGGTAGCTTTTCAAAAGCGAAAAAGGCAAACGTAGAAAAGGCAAATCGAACCATATAGTAGGCAGATATCCATTGGAAATACAAATTAAATCGAGGGTCATTAACGTTTGGTTTAAACTAGTTACTGGAAAAACTGAAAAGCTACCTGCAATTTTATTTAACTTTGCTCTTAAAAATATGGCGATAGAATATTCCGGATAAAAAGATTAAATCAATACTGGATGAGTGTGGCTTGTCTTTTGTTTGGAACAAACGACACGAACATAATGCATCTTGGATATTTTTTACAATAAAGCAAAGCCTTTTAGACTAATTTCAACAGTCGTGGAGCCCAAAAGTGAAAAACTCATCTGAATCTCTGAATTATAGATTGTACATAGAAGATTTTGGAATTGAAAATTATTTCAGAATTTTAAATGACAAAAATATTATTACTCTTTGTAGATTTAGAACTTTCTTATTGAAAGTGGGCGTTGGCAAAATATTAGTAGAGAAAATAGAAAGTATCATTTATGTAATTCAGGAGATATTTGGGGATCATTTCCATCATTTCTTTCAGTGCACATCGTTTGATAGTGACAGAAAAAATTCCTTCTCTCAGAAAAATTTGTTAAAAGACCAAATATTATTAAATCTAAAGCTTTGATGAATAGCTCATCACCTTCTGTTCTCAGCAATTTATAAGCAAACTTATACGACAAATTAAAAAGATGTTGTCTCAAGGGTGGTTCTCTAAATTTATGTATATAGAAATTAATCATGAATGTGACTTAATACTATTTCTTCCAATACATGCACACCAACTTCTCATGCATATTATGTATCTGTGCAAATTGTATTGAATTTGTCCTCTGTACCATAGTATTATGATATTTGAGTAATGCAATATACACAACATAGATCTGCACAAGATTTGTGTCTCCAAACACTACAGCTCTTGACTCCATTTTTATAGTCACAACCTACCATGTACTAAATACCATGGGCCTTACCACAATTACAATTCATTTCTACAGTTGCAGTTTTTGATTTTACCATTGTTTCAGAATTTTAGATGACAAAAATATTATTACTCTGTAGATTTAGAACCATACCTACTTGACCATTAGTGATTCAGGAAAAATCCATAACTCTCCCTTTTCCAAACATGAAATCAAATGGTCTCTCGTATATTTTTTTTCGTGCTGAATATGAAGACCCCAGTAAAACCACTTATACAGAATTCAACCGTGTTTGTAATTACATATAAACCACAATCAACTGAATTAGATCGTTAATGAATTTCTGGGATTTTGACGAGAAGCCGAGTAGTGCTAGTTAAGTGTCTTAAAAACCAGATTTCTGTGAAAACTGTTTTGTTAAAATTGAATGCATGTCTTAAAGTTCTTACTCAAGGTATGCTTTTTGTTAAAATGTCTGCCTGGATATATTTTTCGTTGTAATCGAGTTTCCTTCTTTCATATGTAGGTTAAGTTAAGAATGTGGTAATTCTGGACTGACATCTATACATGTACGTGTCATCCTTCTGGATTGTCTCTAAATTAAATTGTAACTTTTTTCCTGATACCGGAGTAGATTTTTACTTGTTCTCTTTCTACTGTATTTGCTAGTAGGTGAAGACTGATAAAGGTTTTTTTTTTTCAACAGGTTCATACCCTCTGCGGAGTTTTGCTGCTAGGATTTGGAAGCATGTTGTTGTAGATGACATGATTCATTGGAAACTTTTGTGACACAATACTTACCACTTCTACCTTGAACAATAAAAGCACCGTGAGTTGGTACAGGAGTGATAAGGTTATTGTCTATTATATAACTTGCATGTGCACGATGACTACTTACTGCTGGAGGGAATTGATGATTCTGAGAGGAGAGACAACTTTTTACTGTACGTGAGATGTGTCTGATAAATTTTCTTCAGCCTTACAGCCATTTTTCATCTCCTAACTCATGCTTCTTGATTTAAGGAAGACCAATCATAGATTTGAAGTTCTTTTTGTGTATTCTATTATGTCGAAGGTGCAATAATTCTTTTAGGAATAACTGATCGTCACTCGAAATAGCTGCTCTAGAAAACTCGTTTTAGGTGATACATGTAGTTACCTGTGCCAGACAAGCCTCTTAGAATCTCATAGTTTTCAAAGTTTTGTAAAAAAAGTGGTAACCGAGAACAATCATGTTAAAAGGCAAGCTACTGCCATTCATTCTCTTGTTTCAAAACAAAATTATAGCTCTCTGATAATTTTTTGTTATACCAAAGTATGGATCATTGAGTCCATCAAAGTGGTCTAAAATCCATTTACCTGTATGATTAATGATGAATTAGATTAACAAGGTGTGAAAGTTTTACGAGCCAGTTAATAGTGATAAGAAATCGTCAAACCAATTCAGGCAGATTACAAAGAACATTTATATGTAGTTCGACCTGACAAGATTTCTGCTCATAAAACTACTGTTGTGAGACAGGTTAAGATTCTATATAGAAACATTTCTCCAACTTCTATTTTATTATTTTTCATAAAATATATATATGAAAGTTCTAAGTCTAATTATGTCGATAAATGAAGATTTAGTTCTGTCAAGATTTTGGATTTAACACTAAATCAATTTAAAATATCAAAAAGCACTTTTATTCTTCTTTAGAAATCAATTCAAATATTTGAATGCCATTAAATAAAACAAAAGTTATAGCCAAAAATGTATCGGAAATGCCCATCCTGTTTTTATACCAAACCTCGATCTTCCAGTGAAAAATCACTCATGAGTAACATGTTTATTCTTCATTCGTCAGATGTTAGTGCGTTCTTTGTAACTGGGTCGATCGTGTCGATTTTAAATGAAACGTGTTTTAATTTATATATAACCAGTATAAATCACTGATTTAAGACTTTCAACAAAGATCGTAGTGAAAAACTACGACTTTCAGGGTTAGAAGAATTATTTTAAAAATTAATAATTGTTGAAATGTAAAAGAAAAATGTTACAGAAAAAAGAAACGACATTAAGCAAAGAAAGATACGTACAAACTGCAAGTTACAGTGCTAAAACTGCAGTTCACGAATTAACATTTAAACAAATTTTGATTAACAAAAAAAGAAAATACAGAGAATAGATGAGCTAGGAACAAAGTTGAAAGAAACGCGGATTCCCGCTTCCATAAAAAGCGAAATGCGTGTGACGACCTAACTGGAGAGATAAACTTAAGAAAATAAAAACTATTTTATTTTTCTGGTTGAAACGAGATCTTACATTACCCGGTAAATTCAAAATTGAAGTTCATCATGCCTACAGTAACCCGATTTTTTGTAAAAATTAGATAAATACATAAATAAATAAATAACACACGACGGTAAGATGCTCGTTTTTGACGTCTTTTTACAAGCTGGTTTAATTCAAATTAAGGATATGTGTTATGAATTCATTCCAGGATTTTTCACTTCTGCGATAGTAGAAATTATTCAACGTAGATTTCCGGACGAAAAAAAGCACTCACAATAGAATCCGCTTTTAACAAGATATTGCGTTGTATTCCTGATGAATGGAAAACATTGCTCCGAGATAAACATCTGGTCAATGCTAATTGCGTTCCACAAATAATACTTTACTTTGAAAATAATGCAGAAATTCAGAAGGCAGAATATTATTGGCGTTAAGAAAACAATTTTACTATCTCGTCATGTCTACCTTCTTTGAAACCCAACCTCTGAAGTTAAGTGGGCGGAGAAATTTCCGTCAATCAGTTTTAGACACGTGTACTCAGTAGCCAATCAGGTGGGATTTTGTTCAGATCTATAGGCTGGTTAATAGAGCAGTTTTCACACTTGCTAAGTCAAAATTTAGTCAGGTAGATACGAATACATGTAAAGCGTATGGGAATCGTACTGAGGATTTAGCACACCTGTTTATTTTTTGTTCGAAATTAAAATCAGTACATGATTATCTGAAAGATTTATTACATAACATATATATTAATGTCACACCTGATATTGGAAACATGATAAATTATGACGAACTGATATATTTTGGCTTCTTGAGGTCTTTTCAAAACTATAAATGTTCATTTTTGGAAGTGTTTTTCAACAAACGGTCGACATTCCAATGGGAACAAATTGTGCTCCTTTACTTGCTGACCTATTCCTTCACTCTTATGAGGCTGACTTTATAGCTGATCTGATCAGAAAGAAAGAATATCGTTTGACTTGATCCTTCAATCTCAGTTTCCGCTATATAGATGACGTATTATCTTTAAACAATACTAATTTCAGGGATTTGATACATCGCATCTACCCAAAAGAACTTGAGATAAAGGATACTACAGACACTGTGAAGTCAGCCTCATATCATGACCTACACTTAGAAATCGATAGAAGAGGAAAACTATCGACCAAACTTTACGACAAACGTGATGGCTTTTCATTCAGAATTGTCGACTTTCCTTTCATCTGTGGCAACATCCTTCGGCTCCTGCGTATGGAGTGTTCATATCACAAATCATACGTTATGCCAGAGCTTGCCGAAACTATGCAGACTTTTTGTATCGCGCTAGAACTCTAACAAATAGGCTTCTGGAACAAGGTTATGTTGCTACAAGATTGAAGTCATCACTACAGAAGTTTTATGGTCGTTATCATGAACTCGTTGATCGTTATGGTGTATCCATCAGCACCATGAGAACTGATTTGTTCAACGGGTCATAGTTTTCCTTCCCTCGTTTGTCTACCCCGGACTTGACTTTTTATGAGCAACTCGGCGGGTATTTCTAGAAAAGCAGAGGACGCTTACCCTACCGGTGCACCTGGTCCATGCTCCAAGTTTCTGGTGGAGTCCAAGTTGCTCATTTACTTTTGTTGCTTTGTATGTATGATTTTAGTTACTTTGTGTTCTTTGTTGTGTGTGTTTGTTTTCCATGTCTGGTATTTGTCCCTGGATTACATTCTTTTGATTACCGCTATAGCCTTGGTTCCCTTGATTACCCTTTTTAACTTTTGTGTATTTTTAAAGTTAGGAATATTTTAGTTTTTAAAGATAAAAACTTGGATACTTTAAGCTTATTTAAGTACACAATGCAGAAGTATTAACTGTTCGGTAGAGAGGGGCTTGCCACCTATCGTTAGGTTTGACCAGGTCTGGTGCGGACAGATGGTGATGTACTTAGTTGCATTTTGTAGATTGGCAGTCGTTGTCGTTCATCTTCACAGTGTACAGTAAACAAAATGGATGACTTTAAAATCACACTTACAATAGTATGAACACTTACAAGTGACGTAAATAGTTACAAGTTCAATGCATTATATTTTAATTATATTGACAGATATTAAAGCATGTATTTGGGAGAGTAGACCATATTTATTTTCCCTCTTACTAATTAAATGAATGTAAAGATACTTATGCATACAATGTCACGAATGAGTACATAAAACTGTGGAAACATGGAAAATCATTCTGTTGTTATCAAACTTATTTCGGTAAATTTCTTCGGGCTATTACATGTGAAAATAACTTGGTTTGGCTTGTGTTGTGTACATTGTGACGACGCATTTTCATGATATTACGTTGTCACGACCAATCCCCAACGTCGGCACAACATTGTGTGTTTGCTGCGATAACATGTGAAAATATCTTGGTTTGGCTTGTGTTGTGAACGTTGTGACGACGTATTTTCACGATATTACGTTTTCATGACCAATCGCAAACGTCGGCACAAAGTTGTGTGTTTGCTGGGATTACATGTAAAAATAACTTGGTTTGGCTTGTGTTGTGAACGTTGTGACGACGTATTTTCACGATATTACGTTGTCATGACCAATCCCCAACGTCGGCACAAAGTTGTGTGTTTGCTGGGATTACATGTGAAAAAAACTTGGTTTGGCTTGTGTTGTGTACGTTGTGTCGACGTATTTTCACGATATTATGTTGTCATGACCAATACCCAACGTCGGCAGAAAGTTGTGTGTATGCTGGGATTACATGTAAAAATAACTTGGTTTGGCTTGTGTTGTGTACGCCATGACGACGTATTTTCACGATATTACGTTGTCACGACCAATCTCCAACGTTGGCACAAAGTTGTGTGTTTGCTGGGATGGCATGTGAAAATAACTTGGTTTGGCTTGTACTGTTGTGTACCTCCATTATGGTTAATACGTATTTAAATTGGGTTTTAAAAGTGTTTATTTCGATGTTACTTAGATCATATATAATATTTTCAGTGCTGTGTTGTAATATTTTAAACACGGCACAATGAGGTTTTCCATCTTTTACTTACATTTGCACCAGGGGTGATTAATGATAACACCCTTAAATATGTAAGACTCGGAAACGCGATGGGACGCGGAGGTACGATGGTCGCGCCGAAGTGCGTTTATGATCACGCTGAACTGCGATGGTTAGACATGATTGTTGAATGCCAATAGCAACGCGGAGATGCGTTGGCCACTACGATGAGGTGCGTTTTTTTTTTTTTTGCTTCGCTGAAATGTTTTGACTATCATGTAGATTTTTTCCGTTGAAACCGTAAATACTCGTTTATCTTAAAATTCGACAAATATTGTACTAGTATATGCAATCAGAAAAAAAGTTTTGCTTTCATTTCGTTCATACTTCCAACTACTGAGAAATTATAAAAACAAAATTAATATTTTTACTTAATTTTTTACCTACACCCAGTGGACTTTTGATAAAAAAACTGGTAGCCCCTTTTAGAAGGACGGGTACTCTTTAACATGAACATATTGTTTGACTAGCTCTAGAACGTTTGTGGATAGCTCTAAGATTTTTCCTTTAGCGTATGAACTACATGTACTACATAAATCACATCTGATCGATAGTACCTATAGAATTTGCAAATACAAATGTAATGTAGTAAAAGACGGCGTTTTTTTTTCTCTGCGTGTGTGTCATCCTATACACTATGGATAAGGTTATAAAAGAATGCTTGATGCTACAGAGGTTTAGATTTGATGGATTAACGGATTGTACGTATTATGAATAGTCTGGTCCACCGGAATTTAAGTTGTGTCTTCGACATTTTAATACTCTCTTTGAACTCGTATATTGCAGTTTCTATTTCGCCTTTCAACTATAGAATACACTCCATGATTCGTTGTGAAAGAATGTCTTAAAAGGTAAAAATACATATCAAATTTACAAAAAAGCAACATTTTTTTCAGGTTTTTAATGCAACGACAACAAAAGTGTCCGGTCAAATCTTTTAATTACATGTATATCTATTATAGTTTTCAAGATGCATGAAATACGACTTTCAGTATCCGCTATCTTTTGTAATCCGTAGCTACAGTGCGCATGCCCAACAAAATGGCAGGAATTTTGAACAGCTCCTGATATTTTTCGATATTTTTCACATTTCTAAATCCTAAATTGATTACAAAATTGTAGTGGTCAGTGGGTAAGATTGCATTACACAAACATCACACAGAGAAACACATCTTGCAGGCCATCATACAGAATTTTGCCCAGTAGTTGTCACCCCGTCAGTTTTTTTCTGATGGGACCGTAAACAATAATGGCGTCTATGACACCAAAACTGATCTTAGTCATCTTAATACAAGGCTTCATCATCCGATACACATCTATCCATCTGAGAGATGAAGTTCACACATTTATTATCGTAAACAACCATACCTGTTCAACAGATTATGGCTGTGTTGTTATTAGAGTGATTACTAATCAGAACAATGGGAGGGATATGCATGCATGTCCATAACATCGACCTAGTATCATCATAGCATACCTGTCCATGTTCCTTATCACAATGGCTAATGATGTAAACATCAATCCTGGACCATCAATATCTGGATCAATTTACTCATGCGGTACTTGTGACAAGCCAGTTAAATGGGATGATAAAGGCATTGTATGCGATACATGCAACCAATGGTATCATGCAAATTGTCAGTCCATGAGATCTAGCCTATACTTAGAACATGTCAACGACTCTGCTGTCGCTTGGGATTGCCTTGCCTGTAACTGCCCAAACTATACATCATTTTGCTTCTCCATGGTTTTCAGTACATCAAACCAGTTTAGTGTGTTATCAGACACCTCCTTTGCCAGTCCAGTTCCATCTAACCAAATTAAACCAGTGCATACCTCAACACCAACGAGAACAACGTCAACATCAAAGCGAGTAAAACAACAACCACTAAGAATAGTAAATGTAAATTTCCAGTCCATTAAAACAAATCAACATCTGGTCGAAAACATGATTAGCAGTACAAACCCAGATATAATATTTGGCACAGAAACTTGGGTTTATAGCTGTATAAAAGACCCACAGATTTTCCATCAGGCTATACCATTTTCAGAAACGATCGCAATCTATCAGGCGGTGGTGTCCTTATAGCTGTAAAAAACGACTACATTGCTACAGCTACACCGGAACTACAAACTGACTGTGAAAAAGTATGGTGCAAGTTAGAGCTGGTCGGCCACAAAGCTATATACCTTTGCACTTTCTACAAACCTAGAACATCCAATGAAGAGAGTATGAACCAATTTGGCAAGAGCTTGGAAAGAGCTTCCAGAATAAAAAATGCTTTCGTAGTGGTAGCTGGAGACTTTAATCTTTCTGGCTGGGACTGGAAAGGAAACACACTAAAGGCGAACACTCAGTATGCAAAAATTCATCAAAATTTTACAGACATATTAGACGATCATGGTCTTACACAAATAGTAGAAGAACCAACTAGAGGTACCAACACCTTAGATCTCGTCATCACAAACCACCCTTCTAGTTTCCGTAGGACAGAGATCATTCCAGGAATATCCGACCATGACATTGTCTACACTGAAATAGATATCATTCCAACTAGACAACAACAGAAACCACGACAGATTCCACTGTACAGCAAAGCAAAATGGGAAAATGTTGTCTATGATGTCAAATCCATCAATGAAGAAATCATCAATATAAAGAGCAATGGGGAATCAGTGAACTCTATGTGAAACCTTTTTCAGTCTAAATTAGAAGACAGCATAAAAAGAAACATACCACACAAAACAGCAAAAAATAAAGATGGATGTCCATGGATAAACAGAGACTTAAAGAGATTGATTCGTAAGAGAGACCAATGCTATAAACGAAAGAAGAAATCTGGCAACAAAGCGGATAAGGAGAAATATAAAAAGTTAAAACAGGAAACACAGAGACAACTTAGGAAAGCATATTGGCAGTATATAGAGGGCATAGTGACACCAGAAACAGATGACCGCGCTGGAAGTGGAAACTGTATGAAACGCTTCTGGACCTATATAAAGCATAAAAGATCAGTTAACAACAATATACCACCATTGAAAGCAGATGGAACGTTACATACAGATTCCAAAGATAAAGCTAACATCTTAAATAAGCAATTCCAGAAGGCATTTTCAACCAAGTCCGAAGTATCAGTTGAATCTTTTACTGACACCTGTAGTATGAAAGGTACATACGATACCATGCCAGACATCCAGATTACAGAAGTGGGTGTTACTAAACTATTGAAAAACCTGAACCCTCACAAGGCACCTGGTCCGGACAATATTACACCAAGAGTCCTGAAAGAACTGGCCATTCATCTATCACCGATACTTACCATCATGTACAGAGAGTCCTATAACACCCGGGGAAATACCCAGTATCTGGAAAACAGCCTTCGTTTGTCCCATCTTCAAGAAAGGCAAGAAGTTTGAGGCTATAAACTATCGTCCAGTATCTCTGACTTGTATCGCCTGCAAAATAATGGAACATATCATCACCAGCAACATCATGGCACATGCTGACAGACATGATATATTACATCCAGTACAGCATGGGTTCCGGAAAGGTCTGTCCTGTGACACTCAACTTGTTGAGTTTGTTGATGATATAACCAGAAACCTTGACAACGGTAAACAAACGGACTGTCTAATTATGGATTTTAGTAAAGCTTTTGACAAAGTGTGCCACAGCTTATTGACCCACAAATTACATCATTATGGGATAAGAGGTAACACCAACAGATGGATACAAAGCTTTCTTAATAATCGAAATCAGGCAGTAGTTGTAGAAGGAGAAACATCCCAATACATACAGGTGGAATCTGGTGTTCCTCAGGGATCGGTTTTGGGCCCCAGCTTGTTCTTATACTACATCAACGACATGCCGGAAAACAGCATATCAAAAACCAGATTGTTTGCAGACAACACTATTGTATATCTTACAATAATATCTGATATCGATAGGATAAGTCTCCAAGATGACCTAAATAAATTGGCAGTATGGGAACAAAGATGGAAAATGAGCTTCCATCCCGAGAAATGCAATGTTCTGTCAATCTCAAGAAAGAAACAGCCTATTCAGATCAGCTATTTCCTCCATGGTCATGAACTGGAGCACGTAACAACTGCGAAATATCTAGGTGTTTCTATAACATCAGATATGAAGTGGAACCAGCACATATCAAACATCTGCAAGAAAGCAAACAACACCTTGAGCTTCTTGAGACGAAATCTTAACATCAGAAATGCCAACATTAAGGAGAAAGCTTACCAGTCATTAGTTAGACCAACCATGGAATACGCATGCACAACCTGGGACCCATACTTGAAAGAGGACAAACACCGGATTGAAATGGTCCAGCGTAGAACGGCCAGATATGTAGCGAATAGATACCACAACACTTCAGTTACCAACATGCTAGAAGATCTAAAATGGCCAACACTAGAAGAACGTAGGAGGAGAGCTAGACTCGTACTAATGTACAAACTGGCAAATGGTCTGGTGAAAATCGACGCCATCAACAGATTGAGCAGTCCAGTAAGACTTAGTCGAAATATGGGCCTACACTCCTACCAATTACCATCATGCAACACAGTACTGAGGAAAGAGTAATTCTACCCAAGAACCACCCGGGACTGGAATGCTCTGCCCACTGACATTGCCTCTGCCAAGAGTCTTGAATCTTTCAAGGCTCATTTACTTGATTAAATTAATCAAGTTGTTTTTACTTGCACAGTTAATTGTACAGCACACTTTGTTAATTTTTCTTTTAATGGCAACTAAGTAAAATAGGGCATTGTGCACTAAAAGTGACAGTGACAGTATCATCAGTAATTGATGGCGGTCGCGGTCGCGAACTGGTAGAAGTACAATTTTTGTTTCTCGAATTATCTCGAGTAACGTACCGCATTTTTTTAAGTTTTGATACTGCATTAAATACATGTAATGTTAACACTCAAAATTCGTAATAAAGCATGCTACATTTTTTTATACAGACAACAATATATTAGCTACTTTTATGGCTTTCCTTTCATTTTGTTAGTTTTCTCTATTACATAGTACGCGCTTATATACGTAAAATTTCGTGGCGACGTTGAATGGGGTATACCAACGCACTTTTGCGCGTTTGTGTTATACATCCAACGTACTTCAGCGTTGACCATCGCAGATCAGCCCGACCATCCTACTTCGGAGTCCCCATCGCACTTCCTTGTATATTAAAGAGTATTTAAGTTTAGCCGTATATATACATTAAAACAACGATTAAAATGTCATTCACGGTACCATATAGATATGAAGCTTTATGAGGGTGACTAATTTTAACACTAAAAGCAATTATACAGGGTTTTAGTCCTTTACACATTAAAAAGGGTGACTAATGATAAC
This sequence comes from Perna viridis, assembly GCA_037379345.1. Lineage (NCBI taxonomy): Eukaryota > Metazoa > Mollusca > Bivalvia > Mytilida > Mytilidae > Perna > Perna viridis. The sequence continues at coordinate 21,198,295 of CM074523.1, forward strand.
AACCCAAAAACTTCTTAGAATGAGGGTGACAGTACAAGTCAAAATTTATAGCCGCTATGGTTCAGTAAGAGTGTACAAAGAAGAATAACTCCTGTATTTATCACTTTCATAAGACCACAGTTGTTATCTCCCCTAGATAGTACATACAAAGTACATATAGACAGGATCTTCTATTGTTCGAGTTTAATCTTTATATAGAAAGAAACCAATAGATGGCACCGATAATTGCTGCTCCCAAGATTCAATATTATACAAGTGAATAAGGACATTAGATTAAATACATAAATGATGGAATCCCTCAAACGTGTATCAGATAGGTTATGACATTATAGTATCTAATAGTAGGGTCTGTGAATTTCGGAGATTGTCCGATTCCATTCTTATTGTATTGTATGCTTTATAGTTTTGTATAATAAATAATAAAAAAGCCAGTCTCATAATCAATTTCACGGGGCACGAACTGTTTTATCGAGCAAAACTTCGTCGTCTTTGCAATTAGGTATTGTGGAGCACGATTTTTTAAAAATAAAACTTTTTTGGGACGTCAAACGAAGCTGTAATATTATGGAATAGTACTGCATGTGGTCGCCCGTTTTAACTGCTTTTAATAAATAAGACGATGACTACTTAATCTGTCGTGAAAGTTTTTGGACATTATATAAATGTACCTCAAAAAGACCTCAAAACATTTAGAGTAATTGTTTTTCTTCCAATTATTCTCGTTTTTTTTTGTTGTTCCAGGCGCTCTTGGCGCGCCCTGACGCCTTTTAGTAAGACTCTTCTCTCCCGGTATTCTCGGGTCGTTACTTATAATTAGTTCCGCCATCGTTGCCGAGGTTGGATGAGAAAAGCAGGCGACCTTGTTGTTGACTGTCTGTAGTAATTGATTACAGGTGATAAACATTTTAAGTTGTCTCGATTATTTGTTTACTTTTCATCTAGCAATATTTACACACTTACAATCTTCTCGGTCAAAATTACACCCTGCTTTATTTAACTGTTTAACACTAACAGACACAAGACACCTCTCGTGTTAATCCCTTCACAGCGTGCGGGCGTGTGCCCTCTTTAAATCTGCAAAGCATGGGTTGTCCTCCGCTTAATAAAGTATCTGAAGAGACGATGAAAATTATTGTCGTCGCATTCCATCCGTTTAAACATTCAAAGTATCTAAAACAGTAGCATTCAACGTGATAACTATTAGGCATTCGGCGCTGGAGATATTTTTTTTTGTTTTGACCACCACAAATCCCAAGCGCTGGATCCCTAAAGGGATTAAAACAACACGTTCAATAATGGGAAAACAGAGGGTCGATTTGGTGGGGGGGATTAGTATTAAAGGGTAACAACACAATTACCGAACACTTCTCCGATCCATAATCAAGTCAATGTAACAGAAACTCTGACACTGCAATGGTCCTGACTTAGAGTTGGTATACTCAGGCATTTCAAACTAAATGGTTGGTTAAATCTAGGTTTTACAACATGCCTATAAGGTGAAACATTAAAGTAGCACTCCTGATAAGATCCATGCAAAATGTGATGCATGGTTGGAAAGGAGATAAAAATTATATAGAATAAACTGTACAATTCAAAGTTATGGGAGATAACTCTGTACATGACAGTAAAATATAGGTACCAGTATCGTATTGCATATCCCTGAGCGGGTGTACGTCAAAACATGGATGCCATAAAAATATAGTGCATTTTCTTTTTGCCTCTCTACAAACTAATGTTTTGTCAAAAGACATGAACAATGACTTAAAAAATAGAGCAAACATCACACTGTAAGATGAAGAACTTTTTTAAAAGAAAATCTAACATAATATCATAAAAATGTTCCACTGAAAAGGTTGGTTTGGTGAGTGCAAAACGAAAGTGAAAGTAGGGAAAATGGCTATTTATAGTTCAAGACTACTTTTCTGTCCAATCTTCGTGGACTCACCCTATTTTCTTTGCTGGAAATTATTTTTTCACATGTCCTTAGAAATGCTACATAAGTGAAAGTTTAATTGAATCAATTTACATATTTTTTAAAAAATCCTAAAAATATGCACTTCACTATAGAAGTCTATGGGAAAATTAATACGATACTGAGACCTAGTAAGCCAGTTTTTCAAGTAAAGTTGGAAATTCAGCAAGTGGTCTTTACCAGCTGAAAAAGTAGTACCCCAATACAGGTAACACTTAAGATGAATTAGCCAACTTTTGAACCTGATTTTTTATGGTAGCTCAGGTTTTTTGCATTTATGGTTAATCTTTACCAAATTTGGAAATGCATTTTGTTTTCATGAATTTGTAGGATATCAGTTCAATAAAATTATTATCTTGACTATTTATGATGAGCATATCTATATTCAGGTAACCTAAAGCAAGTAATACTCCTGCATAAAGGATAGTTTTCAAGTTACAACACATTTTAAGTATGTGGTTAGGACTTGAAAATAGTCATTTTCCATACATTGCCTCTTATATATGAAAAAATGAATATTTTTTTTATTTTTTGTTTTTCTTTCAAATAAATAGCTAAAATGAGTTGCCATATAACTGTGTGGTTGATTTAAACGCAGAAATGTCACAAAAGTCATCAGCCAATTTTTTAGTGGACTTTTTTTAGTGGTTCAAATGGACAGATTCTAATGCGGCAAGAAAAATAATGGTGTTTTTTCATATAAAAACTGAATTTTTTCAAAAAGTATCTAAAGCAGACAATTGTTATTATAATATTTATACCAGTAAACTATATTTCTTGCATCATAGCTATCTGTTTTAAAGAAAAAGTCTTTTCCCTGTCACATTGAGGTCCATTTGTATCTGCCTGGGGTACCAAGATGGCTTAAAATCTGTATTTTCTGCATATGAAAAGCTATATTTTTTTAAAACTATGATATTGATATAATTTTTTCTGGATTTATTATAATTGAAATGACCATATCTATAGTTTAAAACAGTTGGTTGTACCGGTCATTATACTTTACTTTAAACAAGAGGCTCCCTTGAGTTAAAGACAAAAAAGGAGGTTCGGATATTAATATTTCCATATATGGAACTCACAAGTGGGGATTAAATAATGATTTGGAACTCATAGTACAGCTCATGTATCTACCATGTCAGAATAAACCACAAAGTTGCTTAGTTTGATTAATGCAGCAGCTTTTTATCAAAAGTAATATTTTCTGGCTAACATTGAGATATTAGTCTTATGCCTGGAATAGGGTACCTATATAAGAATTTTAATAGAAAACTCATGTTTGTAGCAGGGCAATGATATTCTGAATTTTCAGTATGGAAATGAATACTCTAGCAGAAAAACAACAACTTTTAGGATTATATTGAAATGTTTATTAGTAATAGGTACCAGTATCGTATTGCATATCCCTGAGCGGGTGTACGTCAAAACATGGATGCCATAAAAATATAGTGCATTTTCTTTTTGCCTCTCTACAAACTAATGTTTTGTCAAAAGACATGAACAATGACTTAAAAAATAGAGCAAACATCACACTGTAAGATGAAGAACTTTTTTAAAAGAAAATCTAACATAATATCATAAAAATGTTCCACTGAAAAGGTTGGTTTGGTGAGTGCAAAACGAAAGTGAAAGTAGGGAAAATGGCTATTTATAGTTCAAGACTACTTTTCTGTCCAATCTTCGTGGACTCACCCTATTTTCTTTGCTGGAAATTATTTTTTCACATGTCCTTAGAAATGCTACATAAGTGAAAGTTTAATTGAATCAATTTACATATTTTTTAAAAAATCCTAAAAATATGCACTTCACTATAGAAGTCTATGGGAAAATTAATACGATACTGAGACCTAGTAAGCCAGTTTTTCAAGTAAAGTTGGAAATTCAGCAAGTGGTCTTTACCAGCTGAAAAAGTAGTACCCCAATACAGGTAACACTTAAGATGAATTAGCCAACTTTTGAACCTGATTTTTTATGGTAGCTCAGGTTTTTTGCATTTATGGTTAATCTTTACCAAATTTGGAAATGCATTTTGTTTTCATGAATTTGTAGGATATCAGTTCAATAAAATTATTATCTTGACTATTTATGATGAGCATATCTATATTCAGGTAACCTAAAGCAAGTAATACTCCTGCATAAAGGATAGTTTTCAAGTTACAACACATTTTAAGTATGTGGTTAGGACTTGAAAATAGTCATTTTCCATACATTGCCTCTTATATATGAAAAAATGAATATTTTTTTTATTTTTTGTTTTTCTTTCAAATAAATAGCTAAAATGAGTTGCCATATAACTGTGTGGTTGATTTAAACGCAGAAATGTCACAAAAGTCATCAGCCAATTTTTTAGTGGACTTTTTTTAGTGGTTCAAATGGACAGATTCTAATGCGGCAAGAAAAATAATGGTGTTTTTTCATATAAAAACTGAATTTTTTCAAAAAGTATCTAAAGCAGACAATTGTTATTATAATATTTATACCAGTAAACTATATTTCTTGCATCATAGCTATCTGTTTTAAAGAAAAAGTCTTTTCCCTGTCACATTGAGGTCCATTTGTATCTGCCTGGGGTACCAAGATGGCTTAAAATCTGTATTTTCTGCATATGAAAAGCTATATTTTTTTAAAACTATGATATTGATATAATTTTTTCTGGATTTATTATAATTGAAATGACCATATCTATAGTTTAAAACAGTTGGTTGTACCGGTCATTATACTTTACTTTAAACAAGAGGCTCCCTTGAGTTAAAGACAAAAAAGGAGGTTCGGATATTAATATTTCCATATATGGAACTCACAAGTGGGGATTAAATAATGATTTGGAACTCATAGTACAGCTCATGTATCTACCATGTCAGAATAAACCACAAAGTTGCTTAGTTTGATTAATGCAGCAGCTTTTTATCAAAAGTAATATTTTCTGGCTAACATTGAGATATTAGTCTTATGCCTGGAATAGGGTACCTATATAAGAATTTTAATAGAAAACTCATGTTTGTAGCAGGGCAATGATATTCTGAATTTTCAGTATGGAAATGAATACTCTAGCAGAAAAACAACAACTTTTAGGATTATATTGAAATGTTTATTAGTAATAGGTACCAGTATCGTATTGCATATCCCTGAGCGGGTGTACGTCAAAACATGGATGCCATAAAAATATAGTGCATTTTCTTTTTGCCTCTCTACAAACTAATGTTTTGTCAAAAGACATGAACAATGACTTAAAAAATAGAGCAAACATCACACTGTAAGATGAAGAACTTTTTTAAAAGAAAATCTAACATAATATCATAAAAATGTTCCACTGAAAAGGTTGGTTTGGTGAGTGCAAAACGAAAGTGAAAGTAGGGAAAATGGCTATTTATAGTTCAAGACTACTTTTCTGTCCAATCTTCGTGGACTCACCCTATTTTCTTTGCTGGAAATTATTTTTTCACATGTCCTTAGAAATGCTACATAAGTGAAAGTTTAATTGAATCAATTTACATATTTTTTAAAAAATCCTAAAAATATGCACTTCACTATAGAAGTCTATGGGAAAATTAATACGATACTGAGACCTATAATAAAAAACTGTTGGATATTCTATGTGAATTATCTACTAAGAGCAGACAGATTGGAATTCCATCATATAGACCTATAAAGCAACTGAATAACAAAAATAAAAGTATGTAGCCTTTGTGGGGTATATCATATTTTACAGAATTTGTATGATTCTTACAAAGACTGCTACTTTTTTGTAAACATTCAGAAGCCATGTTTTTCAACAACAAAAAAATAGACGGCATAATTATTTTAGCTACATGTACCTAACAGTAGAAGTATTGTGGGTAGTGCGTTGTCCAAATCAAGAATATAAGTTTTGGCTTGACGGTCCATTATTCAGAAGGACTAAAAGGCAAAGGCCCAGAAGTTAATATGAGGAGGGCAATGACCTCATCAGGTATATGAGAGCAAAGTCCGACTCAAAAGTTTCAGGTTCCCTTTTTGACATATTAGACTTCATGCCATTTATCATTTTGTCAAGTTACATATGTAGTTAGAGAATTTTCCATCAGCTGCAATAAGTGGCGGATGGAAAAGGGCTCCAAATATTTATACAATTCTGAGTAAGGTCTACTGTTTGTAAGGTTTTATTAAAATTCTTAGAAGTCTATTAAACATTTTGTGTAGGCTGCATTTTTACTATTTCTGAAGTTTAAATGAATCCCAATGTTGTGTTTTGTTTGGACGAAAGTTTGTCAAGTATCTGTATGATGGATTCTTTGACAAATTTCTATACATGTACATGTAAGACTTGTGATGCAACCTAAAAAACAAAAATAAAAATTGTAGCTTTTAGTGGTGTACAATGTATCACATATGGAATTTTCCTAATTCTTAAAAGACTGCTACTTAAATACATGTACATGTACCAAATTTTCAATTAATACCAAAAAGCAATATTTTGGTCCAAAGTTTAATAGTAACTTAAATACAGGACAATGAATGTATTCCTGAAATTTGAATATGATGTAACTTTTATAAAACATTTATCAAGCTTGATTGAAGTAGGCAATGGACTTTTATGACAAATTACTTAATAAGTACACATTTACCTACATTATGTAGTCTAGCTGCTGTAAGAATATCATTTCTGTATGAATTTGCTTCATTGCTCCTGACTTAGTTAACAAATATGCATTATAACACAAATTATTTAGTGATTTCTTTTTAAATAAAGTGCTGATGGTATTTTGGAATATCAGACCTTCCAGCTTTTTTAACTACAACCTTTGAACTATCGAACTTTTAGACTACTGACAAATCATGGACAGTCTCTCAATGGAGTATGTAGAAATGTCTTCAAACTGGAAAAAATGTCGGTCAATATTCATATATACATGTAAATATGAATTGGTTGTGTGGCAGAAATTAAAAAAAGAGACAACGAAATTATTAAGGAGTGGCCTGACCTAATGTATTTGATTTTTGGCTGAATATTACATATTGATTGAAAATAGTTATAGTATTGTGAATGTTGGTAGGAAGGGTGGGGAAATGATTTCTGTAACACTAACACTTGATACTTGGTATCCAGCATCAGGTATAGGATCTGATTTCAGGCCTGTGGGACATCCACTTTCTGTTTAACCTGTGGGACACCTACTTTCTGTTTAACCTGTGGGACACCCACTTCCTGTAGAAAGAAATTTGGAATTTTCTGTCTTGATCTATTTTTGTTTTAAAATCCCAAACTGTAAAAGACAACATTTACATCTACATGTATCTTTTATCCTTGCAACAATAGAAAACAAAGTATAAACTATATTGAAAACAACATACAGTACAGAAAGTGATAAACAATGATTGAACACTAAAATGTGAAATGTGAACGTTTCAAGGAGTGTAACATATATTGTATAATTTCTTAACATAGCACATCTTACTTAACCATATCAACTATATTATATTTTAAGTAACATTGCCAGAGGGTGTAGAAGTAACCTGTCTTGCTTATTTGATCGGTTTTAGTGACCTGGCTAGCTGATTTGAACGGACTAATGAGACCTGGCTAGCTTATTTGAGCTGTTTAAGTAACCTTGCTAGTTTATTTGAACGGTTTAAGTGGCTAACTTATTTGAACGGTTTAAGTGAGACCTTGCTAGCTTATTTGAACGGTTTAAGTGAGACTTGGCTAGCTTATTTGAACTGTTTAAGTGACCTGGCTAGTTTTTTTTCAACGGTTTAAGTGACATGGCTAGTTTATTTGAATGGTTTAAGTGACCTGGCTAGCTGATTTGAATGGTTTAAGTGACCTGGCTAGCTTATTTGAACGGTTTAAGTGAGACTTGGCTAGCTTATTTGAACGGTTTAAGTGAGACTTGGCTAGCTTATTTGAACGGTTTAAGTGACCTGGCTAGTTTATTTGAACGGTTTAAGTGACCGGGCTAGTTTTTGTAACAGTTTAAGAGACCTGGTTAGTTCTTTTTTGAACACATTAAGTGACCTGGCTAGCTGATTTGAATGGTTTAAGTGACCTGGCTAGCTTATTTGAACGGTTTAAGTGAGACCTAGCTAGCTTATTTGAACGGTTTAAGTGAGACCTGGCTAGCTTATTTGAACTGTTTAAGTGACCTGGCTAGTTTATTTGAATGATTTAAGTGACCTGGCTAGCTTATTTGAACGGTTTAAGTGAGACCTGGCTAGTTTATTTGAACGGTTTAAGTGACCTGGCTAGCTTATTTGAACAGTTTAAGTGACCAGGCTAGTTTTTTTTAACAGTTTAAGAGACCTGGTTAGTTCTTTTTTTGAACACATTAAGTGACCTGGCTAGCTGATTTGAATGTTTTAAGTGAACTGGCTAGTTTTTTTTAACGGTTGAAGTTACCTGGTTAGCTTATTTGAACGGTTTAGTTACCCGATAGTTAGGTTGTTGAAACAGTGTAAATGACATGTCTTATTTTTTAGAATGTTATAAATGACCTTGTTTAAACTCGTTAGAACTATGTAAATGACCTGGCTTTTTGGGATGATAACAATGACTTGGCTATCTTTTTTGAATGGTGTAGAAGACCTGGCTAGCTTGTCGGAATGATGTTAATGACCTGCTGGCTTGTTTGAACAGAAATGACCTGGATAGCTTGTTTTAACAATGTAAATGATTTGACTAGCTTGTTAGAATGTGTAGAAGATCTTGTTAGCTACACAAATGTATTTAGGCCTGATAGAATAATGAAGACGTTCTGGCTATCTGGTTGGAATGGTTTGAGTCCCACACCAGAATAAGGTCTGCTGCTGTACAGTGCATGCCTTCCCTGGGTTTTTCTGGCCTTGTGGAAGGTTTATTTTGACTAATTTTTCCCTTCTTGCCTCATTTTCCTCCCACCCTTCAGTCTGCGTTTATATGGACAAACCCAACACAATACATGGAAAAACTTATACAGGCAGAATACTCAAGGAATATGAATTTGCTTAAAAAAATGTCCACTCAAGCCAATTTCTTAAGTAAAATTCAACTCCTGCCTCTTTGGAGCTGTTGTGGGAAATGCCACATGCATTAAGATACATGTACCATCACAACGTGACTTTTCATCTTATGCTCCCTAAATGCACAATTCAACATGATTGTTTTCTGTTTAGTTAAGGCTCATGACTCTGCTATCACTTTGATTAAGGTCCTGCAACGAAAAGTGGTGGTCGACATGTACTGATCACTCTGTCTGTGCCTGCATCTGTCCGTTACAAACTCGTGTTCAGGTTGTAACTATTTTGTGGCATGCTATGGATAGTGGCCTTTGACCTTGAACTTTGACCTGAAGGTCATATTCTTTTTTTTTGGTGACCAACTGATGTAACTTTTGTATTTCAATGTGGGCTTTTAGTATTTGGTATTTGGGTAGATCACCTAAAGGTAATGTGTTGTGTGAAATGGATAGTGGCCTATGATGTGAACTTTGATCTTAAGGTCAAATTCCTACATTTAGGTGACAACCTTGTGTCAGAGCTGTAACTTTTTTCTCTTTTGGTATGGGCTTTTAATATTTAATGTGTGAGTAAATCACTTGATTTCGATTTGTCTCGCGCTATGGACAGTTGCCTGTTTTATTTTCTGTTTTGTTAACTGTCATTCTATGATAGACCCTGGCAGAGGTCAATACATCAAGGTATACAGAATTTCACCAAATTTATACCACATAGTATCTAAATGATGCAAAGCTTTGGTAACATTTCATTTTTTTATTTTTCTCAATAATAAGAGGCTAAATAAGGACCATCTCTTGGTCCCCCTTTTTGGCCCCTGAAATTCATGAAAATTCCTAAAAATCACCTAATTTCAATACCATACTGAAATGCTCCTTATGAAAAACAAGGCAATCAAATAACTATATAGATGTGTTAAATATCTTTATGTCTGAACAAAAATATAACAAATTTTAGGTTAAACTTTTAAGGATACAACTCTTGACGTAGGATTTCCAAATTGAAAAACTACCAAATAGTGCCAATCTTCACACAAAAATAAAAAACAGAATGGACGCCTCGTTTTCATTCTCAATAGTTTCTAATAAAATGTTTAACTTACTTTTTACATTATATGAAGGTTTTATTTGGGTTCTGAGGATTAAGTACTTTTTCGTAAATTTTAAAATTGCTTATTTAAAAAAAAACAGTAAAAATTACTGAACAAAGGGCTATCTCACTTCAAAAGCATATCTTATATAAAATGCAGTTTTTTTTATTATATTAGTGCTCTTTAAAGTTTTGTTTTTCATTTATTTTAATTCAATATCACAATTCAAATACAATTTAAGTTAGCTTACTTAAAATATTAAAATTAAATGAAAAAAGGGGAGGGGTTGTTACATGTACTCCCATATACATGGATGAATTTCAATTTCAATTTCTACTAAATGCAAAACAAGAACATTTAGGTTGAAATTAGCATCTTCTGAAAATAACACCACAAGATTTTATTTCTGTCTTGTTGATAACTCCTCTAAACTTCAGTGAAATTAGGTCTTCTTTCTATTAAAGGGGAGACAATTTGAATAAAAACAAGTTATTACTTGAATTCAGAATTATTTTGGATTTAATAAAATACCTGAAAAAATATTGATAAAACTTACTCCTACTAAGGAGGTTAGTCATCCGGTCATGATTAAGTGGGGTAAGTAAGTTTCCTTGACTTTTGTTATCCTACTAACCCTACCCCTTAGACATGCCGGCATGACTAACCCCTTAGTCTGGGTTACATGTAATTTTACAAATTTTATTTTTGGTCATTTTCTTAATTCCAAAATAATTCCAAATTCAAACAATACCTTGTTCAAAATGTATTGTAAACATAAGTTTTCACACAGATTTTGTATATCTTAATTTAAAACTACTTTTCGAGAAATTAGCAAATCTCTAGCCTAAAACACAACAAACAGTAAAATATAATAACTTACATGAATGTGATTGAAATTGTTTTGTATGTACGCTTGTGTTTTTACTTCAATAACCTCATACGTGTTCATGTTCATGTTCATGTTGTACATGCATTATGTATGGTCTGCATCAATAAAAAAAAGTTTTCAGGGTTGAAATAATGTTTTTTTTTCCATTTATAGTAGAGAAACCCTTATTATGAAAATCATTTAGTTTTTTTGAGTTGTTGTAAAATCATACTCTTATTACATGTATTAGAGACCATACTACAGACTAGTAATACTTTGAGAAAAGCTCACGTATTGGTGAAAATGCGAAATGGAACATTCAAATATGATGAAGAATTTGTGGAAACCTCGTTAATTCCATTTATTAGTTTTCTGAGGAGTAGCAAATGGACGGACACACAGAATGATCAATATACATGTATACTCATGCTTTTCAAAAGGGGGGGATAATAAAACAGACCTACACTGTCTGTAAAACTGCCTGTTATGGTCGTAATATTTACATTCTAAATTTCCATTTTTCAAGCTGGTTTTGCAAAAACGTTTTCGACCATCACTGTGTTTTCAAGAGGAAACTACTTTGTGAATGACTTTTCACAGCTAGGTTCTGAGCAACTAAACTTCCATTTTCAGTTAAACATTTCTCTTGAGATGTGCATTTAATACATGTAGCTGCATTGCACATGGTTCTTTTAAAACCTGAAATGTAATGATGAGCGGTGTTGAACACAAAGTCCCAGGGTTTTCAGTACGATACGGACCATTTGTTCTGTGTTTTGTAAATTTAACTGGATCACATTGATATACATGGTTACTATTAATACTTGTATGTTAAGTGAACATTCAGTAAAATACAACTTCATTGTATGATGTCTTAAATAAGGAGGCTAATTCTTATTTAAATGTCTTCTTAATTTATTGACAGATTCAAAATTCAAGGGATTTTAATTTGGTTAAGTGGTAGCTACATGTATTGTTAACACTGAGATACAATTTCTATATGCATGCATGAGAAGGGTGTAGCATAATGTCCAGTTTGCTGTATACTTGCATTTGTCTGTTTGGGGCAAGTCCAAGGCATACCGTTGTTGTGGGAATTTTTGCGCCACTCAATGAAGACCCATATTGACATTTTTATAGTACAGAGTTAAATGCAGTGTAGCTTATCATAACAGCTGATTGTATTCATATTGTATAATTAGAACTGAAAAAAATATAAATTTATGGTTTATGTCCTGAAAGTAAAATAAGTCAAGGGGATATCGACTTATCTTGAACTGTTGTGGAATTTTAAATCAGGGGCAGATTTAGGCTGGGGCGTGGCAGGCGTTCGTCCCCCCATTAGAATTTGCAAAACATTGGTTGTTAGGGGTATATTTAGGCGGATTTAGGTTGATACTTTAATTTTTCGCTAATTTTACCACAAAAGATATCTACATTGCACCCAATCTAGAAGAATATTTCAAAAACCTAAATGAAATTTATCTCCGTGCCCCCTCCTAATAAAAAATCCTGGATCCACCACTCTAAACCATTATAAAACATGCAAGGATTTCATTAAATACTGCTCACTTAATCTAATCTAGGTGGTATATTCCCTGGAATATGATATTACCCATTTAATGTCTCCTTAGCAGGGGCTGCTCTGGCTTCCAAAATTCTGTCGCTAAAAAAATTGGCAGCTGCCATTTTATGTCACCAATTTTCAGAAATTAGAGTGGGGGGGGGGGGAAATTATATGTATTTTTTAAAATATAACAGTATTAAGTCCACTTATGAATTATCTTTGTCAATTCATTAAAATAACCTCTTCATTCATGACATACATGTACACAAGATTCACTTTTGATGCATGAATGAAGCAGGTTTTTAGCTAGTCTGTCACTTCCATATGCATAAAATAATAAAGTACTACTCCAGTAACAGGTATTTTATTTCTATCAAAGGCTTTATTACTATTCTCACATAGTCCCTGATTTTAAAACATTTTCACCTACGTCCTTTATGGCCTAATTTATTTTACAATATAATTTGATTTTTTTTATCTTACTAACTTGATTCTTTTTTTTTTTCAAGTGATAAAATTTTTAACAAACTACATTTTATACCATGGACCATTAATTGTGTCCCTATTTAATTATCTTGGTATCTGAATAGTATTTCCTTAATTAGATTTTGGGAATCCCCATTCTATTTGTTTACCTATTTTCCCGCCAAAAAGTCACATGGCAAAAGTGCAAACAAATGTCATCCATTTTCTTTTATCAATTCTTTAATTTCTAAGTGCTTAGACACTTCCTGATGGGATAATCATTGTTAATTGAATTTAATTTATTCTGTTATTAGGTAAGTCTTTTTCTGAATGTATCACATGGTTAGACAGGGCTGTGAAGTTTGTATGTAGCCACGTGCACATGGCCATATGTGTTTACCTTTGACCAGATGATGAGAGTTTTGATTAGCTCAGTAATATATTTACATTTGATTGACACCTCCCATGAGGATATTGTCAGTCACGGTCGTCTGGTCTAATTACCGTTAATTGCCTTCAGTCGTACATTGGTCATGGTCAGTTTACTCAGAGCAGGTGCCAGCATAATTTGATAATTAGAGAAAATATCCCTTGCTGATAAACTTCCTGTCAATTTAAATATACAAAACTTAGGCGCCAAGAAAATCGCCAACTGGTTATTTTTGTCGCCAGATCAAATAAAAAAATTGTAATTGCATTTAAATGAATGTTAGTTATTTCTGCTATCGAATGCAATTAAGAGTTATCTCCCCTTGACAGAGTTTTTAAATACATGTATATTGTTCTGATATGTCCCCATTATACTTTATAACTAATATAAAGTGTAAATGCCGAATCAAGTGCTTAATTTCTGTTCTTGGAAATAACTTAATTAACATATTTTAGGGATAGTACTCTAAATGATATGAAAATTGTGCACATACATGTACATATGTGCAAATACATTTTTAATCCACTCTAATACTTTAATAAACTGTTTATGTTTTATGACATGTCCTTCCTTTTTAAGCTTCTTTATTGGATTTCTTAGCAACAGGAACAGAGGTTACTTGGCTGCCCTCTGGATCAGTGATCATTTACAGCCAGCTGAATGGTATTCTTTGTAAGTCTAATGTATTTAGGTGTTTAATTTCCAGCCAAAGAAGGATAGTCATTTTTTTACCGATCAAATTTTATTAACAATGTATTGCAATTACATAACAACCAATCACAATAACAAATCATATCACTAGTTCATATCACATAGTGGACCAAACAGTCAAATCATAGAGAAAGCTGTATGTATAATGTTAGAAGCATTTAATAAAATTTTTGAAACATCTATATAAAGTACAATTTCTCCATTCTTGTCCATATTTTTTAGAGTAATTAAGTATTAAGTTTCTTGGTCATTATAGAAAAGCTTTAAATTGACACTAATGAGTGATAAAAATCTGTTGATTTGTCAATGGTTATATGCCTGACATGACTATGGTCCTGTCATGTTACCGCTTCAGTGTTGTTTTAAACACGAAATATGATGTGTACCTTAACACTGTTACCTATGTTGGTCTTTTATTATCATTACTATTATCCAAAGATTTATGTGTTTAAAAGATTCAAGTTTCTCTTGATCTACATGTTTTAAAAGACATTTGTCCAAGGTAGTTAGTACATGTATACGTAGGATTGTATATGCATTGGGAGGCAGTGTTCAAATAAGCACTAGTTTTATACCTTCAATTTCCGAGGCAGGATCATTGATATACCATTTATTTAGGTCATGAATGTATGATACTTTTCAATGGCTGGTATTACCCCGTGCAGGCCCGGGTGTTAAAAGAATAGGCCTACAGCAGCGCTAAGCTTGTCGTATAAGGCGACTAAATAGTGCTCAGAAACCTAGCCGGGGGCTAGGAGCTCTGCCCACAGAGCAACTGGGATGTGTGCCCCAGGTGGTGGAATGGGGTACCCCTGGCGTGTTACATGCTGGGGTTGTCAGGCTATAATACGGGAAACCTGACCGCAAACCATAGTGGTGCACCGTGTTGGGAAAGATGCCATGTTCCTCGCACGTTAAAGAACCCTGCTGTGGTATTCGATAGGAGTAGGAACCTTTGCGCTCCGCCACAGGTGGCTAAATTGCCCGACCTTACCCATCCCCCCTTTTTCCAGTGGCAATCAAAATTTGTTGACCCTATTGTCCTTGTGTCCCATCCTTTTTTTTTTCATTTCATGTTCATTTTATCATCCATTTCATGTTCATTGTCTGAATATAGCTGAAATATTGCTGCTCGGACGTTAAACCCCAACAAACAAACATCAATGGCTGGTATTGATTTTCTTTATAGGTTGACCCTTCATTGAGTATGCAAAAAAAGTCCCGGACCTTTCACACTTGAAACTTAACCCCCCAGGATGAACATGTTTTACCTTACAAATATGTACTCTATAAAAAAGAGCAGAAAGGAAGATGCCAGGTAATGATTTCCAAATTTTAGAAATACTTTGGTTTAAGGAGGTAGACCTAGAGTAAGGGACACAACTATTGAAACAACTTTGAAACGTTTGTATTCAGCATTTTACATCAATCTTATGTAAGCATCTAATTAACTTGGATTCATTTTATTCTGCTTCAAACAAAGACTTGAGAGGTTTTGGTGAAATTGAATATGATACCAACATATCACTGATTTCACGAGATGTCCCTTACCCTAGGTCTACCTCCTTTATTTATGAACATTTTGCAAAGACAGGTGTTCATTTATTTGTTAACTTTATATTTCTATCATTTTTTTATTGCTTTCATCTAACATTTACATTAGCAGAGTTGGTACAGGATCTAGTTGTCCCCTAATATGTAGTCCGGTCTCTTTTTGTGATGATCTTTGTGTATCAGATGTTTCTTGCTGCCTGATATTACTGTTCCTCTCATACCTTCTATTGTGAGTATACTTTCTGTTCACTTTAGTAGATTTATATTTGCAACACAGGTACAGGATCTAGTTGTCCCTATATAGAAAGTCTGGTCTCTTTTTGTGACCATCTTTGTAAACTAGATGTTTCTTGCTGCCTCATATAACTGTTCCTATCACATCTCCTGTTGTAAGTGAACTCCTCTTGATCACTTTGTAGTTTCTGAATCATTTATTTGCAGCACCTGGTGTCTTACTGTGGTTGTCGTGCCAGGTCTTTTGTTGTTCTTGTGTAATGCAGAATGGAGCCTGTCTTCCATGTTTTTGCTATGGTGTAAAGTTTTCAGCAGTCTCACACATGGATAGGAACAATGGACACCTGTATAACGTGTCTTGTGGTACATTTATTTTACTGTTATATGTGTCTCCACTGAGTATCTTCTTGAGAACTTGAGCAATATTATCTTTTCAAAATTGTCTATTTTCAGCACAGTGATGGTATTATGTCTTCATCTGATGAACTTACAAAGCTAGTACCTTTTCACCATGGAAATGACTATTCTTGAACCGGTCAGCATTTCTAACATTGCAGCTTCCTGTCAGATCAGTTATGCCATTGTTGTGGTGGGTATACCATCTGCTCACATCTTGAAATCTTTTTGTTGTATGGTTTCCAAACAAAATTTGGTATGATATTTGCCTGAAAAGGACATATTTTTAGCTTACCTGGATCATGTGAGCTTATGTCATCACATGGCGTTTGTCATCATTCGTCTTCCTCCTCTGCTATCTGTTATTCTTCTTTTTTTTTAATCTTTTCCTTTGAGACCAAGATTCTGATGTCAATCAGGTTTAGGTCAAATCTGTTGGTGTAGTTCAGAATGATAAATTTGATATGTGCAGAAATTTTCAGAGAGATCTGGAATTTTTGGATGTCCATGAAGTTTTTATACCTCTATAGCTCTTGTTAATTTGTCAAGTATGTATAGTGATTTCTTGTCTGTCTGTCTGTCCGTCTGTCACACTTTATATTATAGCGCTATGGCTCTTGTTAATTTGTCAAGTATATATAGTGATTTCCTACCTGTCTTTCTGTCGCACGTTAAATTATACCTCTATGGCTTTTATTAATTGGTCAAGTGTATGTATAGTGATCTCATGTCTGTCAGTCAGTCATTGATTTCATGTCAGTTTGGTTGTATGTCTGTTGCATGTTAGGTTTGGTGGTATGTTGATGCCTCAGGTTTATAGTTAAGTATAAATAGTGGTATCATGTCAGTTTGTCTCGGGGCTCATGCTACTGGGTGATACAGGCAAAATAGTCGCCCTGGAGTCGCTCGCTTCGCCTCAGACATCACCCGTGATTGGGATTATACTCCGTCTTTTAGTTGTATTTTGACCAGAGTTATCTCTCTTTCAATAGGTATGATCTAAAATGTGTAACCCGTACCCACACCCGTACCAACTTTTCCCTGTACCCAAATACTATTTTGTCAATTTCTTCATTATTACATGATATTTCAAACTATAAGTTAGTACGTATTTACGAAATAATATGCTGGTTAGGCTGGATTTAATAATTATTTAAATGTTTGTCGAAAAAAATGATTTTTATTCGATTTTCTCTTTTCAAGAGATCTAAAATGGGTAACCGGAAATTCCCATTCCCAAAATCAGAGTCCGGCATTTTTGTTATCTGTACAATTTTAATGCATATTTTACATTAGAACATCATAATATTATCAAAATTTTCATTGGTGTTAAAATAAAATTGCACCAGACTGTTTAAGAGATTTTGTTTTTCATTCTGGATAAGATTGTATCCATTCATTGCTGGTACGGGGATTGACGCTAGATTAGTCCGAATTTCCTCTGACCCTGCAACCCTGAAAACTTTAGCAAAACATCATTTGGGTACAGGGAAAAGTTGGTACAGATACGGGTTACACATTTTAGACCGTACCCTTCCGATAACAATTCAATCAAAAATGGCGCCCATTTGAGACACACAAAAAAATTATTAAAAGATTTCAAAATCTATCGAGTTTTCTGTTACAAGCAAGTATTTTAATCAGCTTTTTGTTTCAAACATTTAAGACAGGATACCGAATGACCATTCTTTGTTTCAGCCTACAATAATTCATGTTTTACCGTTCACATTTCGTTACGATACATGCATATTTGTCATGCGGGTTCTTTTGGACTGAAGTTAAATTTATCTCAATTGATAAAACGGTAGAAACAGCTTTTCTTAAAGAATATATTTTTACATGGTTATTAATACTCTTGATCAACTTATATAAAGAGACTGGATATTTTGAACAAGTAATCATTATGGGTTAAGTGGGATCAGGAAAAAAACAACAAAGTTGCAACAGAATGTCACTGCCTGAAATTTCCTATTCCAGAGCTGCTAAAAAAAAAGACAAAAAAAAAGATTGGACAGTACTGCAATGTAAGAAGCTTTGCTTTGCTCAATCATTATCAATTTTGCTGTAATAAATTTGGTAAGGAGTAGAGGTATAGATTAGAAATTCAATTTCATTAAAATGATACAGTCGATCATTCAGTCAGCTGATTTCATTTTGTCCAAAATATTTAGTTACTTACATATGTAGCTTAAAAAGTAATTTATTTCAATAAAAGAAAATGAATATAAGAAAATGCTTGCAAGTATTGTGTGCATGTAAGTAACATATTAAACGTGTAATTTGAAAAAGCATTAGTAAAAGATGCGTTTACACATTCACTTCTCCCTGTTCATCCCCGCTTCCCCCTAGTGTCTCTCTGGAAGAGGAGTCGCTTCTCCCTGTTTTTCTTAGGTAGCTTGAGCCCTGTGTCTGTCTGTCACACTTATTGTTTGTAGGTTGTTTTTTTATACATAAATTGGTCAAGTGTGTACAGTGATCTCATGGCTGTCTGTCTGTTAGACATTAGGTTTGAAAGTAGTTTTAATACATCTTGTTAATTAGTCATGCGCATCTCATGCTAGTCTGTCTGTCTGTGTTACGTTATGTTTGGAGGTAGTCTTTATACCTCTTGTTAATTAGTTTAGTGTATAAACAGAATTTTGACTTCAAAATTAGTTCCTTAAAGACAGTTGTTTGGTACAGTTAAGCAGATATGATGATATTGATACCTCATGCAACCAAGTTGTGAAGGGTATGATATTTTTACCTGTCAGTCTATCATTAGTTTTCCAGACTTTTTTTTCTAAACACTTGCAGATATTAAGCTGATTTTTTGTATGTGAGACTACCATCATGATAAATAGATCATGTTTTCGTTTTGTTTTGCTGATTTTTACCGAAATTACTTGCCTTGGACTGAGCAAATTTTCAAAAATGAAAGTTTTTGGGACTTTTTTTCTAAGTGCTTACAGATATTGAGCTGGCATTTGGTATGTAACTCTACCATGATGAGTATCTGTAGATTTTGTTCTGCCCCGCTCACTTTCACCAAAATTACAGGCCTTAGAATTAGCAATTTCTTTTAAATCAACAGTTTTCAGGACTTGTTTTCTCAAAACTCTCAGATATTGAGCTGATGTTTGGTATGTGAGTTTACAATGTGTCATGATCAGTTACAGATCAAGTTTATGTTACATATATGTTGAGATTTTCTATGAACTAAGGCCCCTGATCTTTTTTTTCTTTTCAAATACTTTTATGGTCGTCATCATGAACTCGTGGATCGTTATGGTATATCCATCTGCACCATGAAAACTGATTTATTGAACGGGTTATAGTTTTCCTTTCCTCGTTTGTCTACCCTGGACTTGACTTTTTATGAGCAACTCGGCGGGTGTTTCTAGAAAAGCAGAGGACGCTTACCCTACCAGTGCACCTGGTCCATGCTCCCAGTTTTTAGTGGAGTCTGAGTTGCTCATTTGCTTTTGTTACTTAGTGTGTATGATTTTAGTTACTTTATGTTCTTTGTTGTGTATGTCTGTTTTCCATGTCTGGTCTTTGTCCCTGGATTACATTCTTTTGATTACCACTATAACCTTAGTTACTATATAATTTGAGATTCATATTTGTGGATGTGTGGGGTATATTAGTCTGTTATAGACAGGTATTCAGGTTATTCAGGTTCAGTTAACACAGGTTTAAGTGTTCTGTTTTAGATGTAAAACTCAAAATTTCAACATAACTTATTAGTGTTCTGTGTTAAATATTAAGGTCATTAGTTCACTGATAACATATTAGTGTTTAGTATTAGATATTAAGGTCATTCGTTCACTTGTTACAGATTTTATGCATGGAAGTACAGCGTTCTTATTCTTGTTCTTCTTTTTCAGGACATTTGTATCTCTAGTGGCGTTGAAGAATTTGTCACATGGAATCAAAGTCTGCTTACATCTCAATTGTTCCATGTTCATCTTGACTGTGTATATATCATCTTCCAGTACTATGTGCATGGGGCTGTTTGAGATTATGGCAATTTATCATCATCGGTAGATTCAGCAACTTGGGACCTACCATAGAATTTCTTCTCTTCAATCTTCTAGAATGGATTTTGACTCTCCCTTTCTACAGACAAATGTAAGACCAGATTGACCTCTTGAGTATTCTAAAATATATTTAGACCCTCTTTTTTAAGACCAGCCAAACCTTTTTTTGGACTAACCTTACGCTCTTTTTGTAGACCAGCCTAACCTTCTTATGTCAAGACCAGCTAACCCTCCTTTTTTTAACACCAGCCTTACCCTCCTTTTTTTAAGACCAACCTAACCCTCTTTTTTTTAAGACCAGCATAACCCTTTTTTTCAATACCAGCCTAACTCTCTTTTTTTTTAAGACCAGCTTAACCCTGTTTTTTTTTTTAGACCAGCCTGACCCTCTTTTTTTTTTTTTGGTTGAAGTATAACCATTGAGGATCATCTTGTTACATTTCTGATGTATTTTTTAGTGTACTAAACTCAGAAGTGATTAAGGCTTTCCAAATCTGTAGGGTTTAGGCCATTTGATATGACAATTTACATTACAATTCACATATTACACAAACAAACAGTTCTATTAACTAACAATCTGTCCCATTAACTCAATAAGCTACTACATGAACCGTCAGTTTCAGTAATTAGGCTTTGGGCAAGATGCTAAGGCACTATGAGAATTATTTTATTAAAATTACACAGTGAGAAATCTATCTAAACCTATATAATTCAAATTCAAAATTGACTCGGTTCAGACTTGTATAGGTGGTTGGTTTTCTAAGGTTCCAAAATGTACATTTACACTGATATTAAGATCTTTAAAAAAAAGTGTTTGGTTTAGACAGGTTTCACCGTATATGAAACCATCTTAGTTTTGTGTCAAATAAACTTTTTTTATCAATTCAGATCGAAGATCAAGTTTACTAACTGGGAAAGGCCAACTAGTAGTTAGAGGTGTAATACTCCTGTTTCGGGAAACATTCGCCTGCACATATAAGAAAGTAGTTCGAAATGACACGAAGTAGTCCTAAAATTACAACCCATTTTTCTCATAGTTAAGTAGAGATATAAAAACTTAATATCATCTGACGGCTGAATGAATCAGCAGTAGTCTTAAAACTTCAGTAGTGTAGGGTGAAATAATTCTGGACAAAAACTCTATGCCCTTGATATGACCAAATTTCAAAACGAAAGTAGTGATTTCTGCATCTGGCTACTTTTCTTTTTGTGTTCATTTATCAAGGTGTTTTATGTAAACCGACATCAAACCCGAATATGATGCGAACTAGTGCACTGCAACATGCATCGTGAATTTTGGTGTGTGCGTTTTTTAATGCCCTTCCTAATCAGAATGATTAATTTAAAAATAAATCAAAGAATTCAATATGATAATAACCATTTAGAACAATAAGCTTGTCAGTGTTAAGATACGTTTGAATTCTTTCCCCGAACTTTTCTTTTATACCCTATTTTTGAAATTTGACGATTGTCTGAGGCGTAAAAATTCAAACGATCGATATAAATTGATGCATTACATGAGTACTTTGATTTAATGTGAAGTGAAAACTTTCTTGAATTACCTCCCTTAAACCATTTTTTAGCTTCTCTCAAATTCGCTTTTAATATTAAAAATGGTATTTGAAGACTTCTTTTACAACCCAAGGAAAACTTAAGTCCAACACTGTATCCATGTTAGGTTCTGATATTTTTTAATACTATAGGAAAAGGGGATGGGGTCGGATAATTTGGAGAAAAGTAATTTTCCAAATTTTAGCCATATTTTCTCTTTTTTTTTCTCAAGCATTGACAGAAAATTATGAATCAATATTTCCCAATTACTTTACAATGAAAATTTACAAATATTAAAACATGGCCTTGTTAATTGCCCTTCTTTTTCAACCCAAGATCTTGATATCGGTGGGTCAAAGACAATATCAATCAAAGGGTGACAACAAGGGCAATATTAAAATGGCTGTACATATTCTGTTTATCACATACATTTTTTTACCAATAATGGATTATTTATCAATTTTGCTTTTTTTTGGACAGAAAATTATAAAAGACTCAAGATCTCGGTGGGTCAAAGACAATATCAATCAAAGGGTGACAACAAGGGCAATATTAAAATGGCTGTACATATTCTGTTTATCACATACATTTTTTTACCAGTAATGGATTATTTATCAATTTTGCTTTTTTTTGGACAGAAAATTATAAAAGACTATCAGATAAATGATGTGGTGTGTTCTATTATGTTACTGCATTTGACTTGTCTCTGTGTTTATAGCAGAATCACTCTTCATTATGACAGGTGATTATTGTTTATCACCAATGCAGCATAAAACGAAGAAAGAAGAAGTGCGTAGAATAAAAAAAAATGATTTTTGCCTCAACGAGGTATAAAAAGTAGCCAAAAAAACAAAAAAAAATGCTTCAGTTTATTTCCTGGCGACAAAAAGATTCGGAAATGGGAGGTATAAGGGTACCTGAAAACCATACGTTGGTTGATTAGTGGGGGAATGCACGAAGGTTATCTCAGCTCACGTGCTATAGGTCCATGTGGGGTAGAACTCCACCTTTTTTAAATTTTGATAATTTTGTCTTCTTAGTCTAATAGATTTCCCTTTAATCTGTTCCTGGTACCAATTGTTAGGCACAAAACATTTTTGTACCGAGGGGGAGACTTGGTTTGTTACGAAAAAATAAGATTACTCCAAATTTTAGCCAGAGGTATTTTACTCAGTCATTGATTGAAAAAAATATTAATACTGTTTAATATTTCCACCATTCCTTTACAATACAGATATTCAAATACAATTTTTAACTACGGCTGCTGTTGAAAAAAAGAAATACTTTTCGTGTCTGAGCAAAAATTAACTCATTAAATCCGAGCCCCCTTCAAAAAGAAAATGGTCTGTGTCTTGCTTTCATATTAAGCCAAAGAAATGCTTCACAGGGCAATGCTTGATTAGAATGCAGAGGTCTAATCATGAACAGTTGGGCCAAAATTTTACACAATTTCCAAGCTTGATACAGATCTCAATTTTAATAGCAATTAGACAGGAAAAGAACTTGACCACAAAGTCCCTGTTTTGCCTTTTATTGCTCAATAAACACAACCCCCACAATCAATCAAAGCCTTTCTTTCAAGGATAGGTATGTCACCTTGAGGTTCATTTATAAGATCCATTCATCTTTACTCAAGCTATTGTCTGCAAGACAGGAAAATGTTTGTTTCTGATCCTTCATTCGTAATCAGTTCAAGTTGAAACCCCTAAAATCAATCCCATGCTTTCTTTAGTGGGTTAATTTCATGAAAATCGATACACACAATGTATACTAACATGACATATCTTAAGACAACAATAACGAAACTGACGACAGCATACCATTATTCCACCGCAGTCAACAACGATGAAACTGACTATAGCATGATGCCATCATTCCACCTCAGATAACGATAACGAAACTGACTACAGCATGATACCATTATTCAACCGCAGACAACAATGACGAAACTAACAACAGCATGATACCATTATTCCACTGTTGACAACAATGACGAAACTGAAGACAGCATGATACCATTAATCCACTACAGACGACAATGACGAACTGAAGACAAGATGATACCATAATTCAACCGCAGACGACAATGACGACACTGATGAGAGCATAGTACCGTTATTCCACCAGACAACAATAATGAAACTGACCATAGCTTAAACCATTATTCCACCACAGACAACAATGATGTAACTGACGACATCATGATACCATTATTCCACCACAGACAACAATGGCGAAACTGACTATAGCTTAAACCATTATTCCACCACAGACACCAATGACGAAACTGACTATAGCATGATACCATTATTTCACCGTAGACGACAATGACGAAACTGAAGACATCATGATCCCATTAATCGACGACAGACAACAATGATGAATTGACGAAATAATGATACAATTATACCATCGCAGACGACAATGATGAATTGACGAAAGCATGATACAATTATACCATCGCAGACAACAATGATGAAACTGACGACAGCATGATGCCATTAATTCACCTCAGCCAACCATTACAAAACTGACTATATCATGATACCATTATTCCATTACAGAAAACAATGACGAAACTGAAGACAGCACGATACCATTATTCCACTACAGACGACAATAATGAACTGATGACAAGCATGATACCATTATTCCACCGCAGACGACAATGACGACGCTGATGAAAGCGTAGTACCATTATTCCACCAGACAACAATGACGAAACTGACTATAGCTTAAACCATGATTCCATCGCAGACAACAATGATGAAACTGACGACATCATTATACCATTTTCCCCCCACGGACGACAAAGAGGAACTGACGACAGCGTACTACCATTATTCCACCTCAGACAACAATGACGAAACTTACTATAGCATGATATCATTATTTCACCGCAGACGACAATGACGATAGTATGATACCATTATTGATTATTCCACTGCAGAAGACAATGACAACAGCATGATACCATTAGTCCATCGCAGGCAACAAAGACGAAACTGACGACAGCATGATACCATTATTCCACTGCAGACAATAAAGACGACAGCATGATACCATTAGTCCACCGCAGTCAACAATGACGAAACTGACGACAGCTTGATACCATTATTCCACCGCAGACAACAATGACAAAACTGACGACATCATGATACCATTACTCGATGACTGACGACAATGATGAACTAATGACAGCGTGATACAATTATTCCACCACAGAAAACAATGACAAAACTGACGAAAGCGAGATACAATTATTTCACTGCAGTCAACAATGATGAAACTGACTATAGCATACCATTATTCCACCACATACGGAAATAAAGAAACTGACGACAGCATATCATTATTCGTCGGCAGACGACAATAACGAACTGACGACAGCGTGATACCATTATTCCACCGCAGCTAATTATCTGTTTCAAACTTTTCTTGTGTAAAATGTTGTTATACTAGTGAAATTGAAAGGAACCCTCTTTAATAAGGTCTCCAACATAGATCACCTTAGTAGGTACCATCTGGAAGGCATGATCTCTTTAGTAGATACAATCAGGAAGACATGAAACATATCATCAGATGGTAGCGATAAATTGAACACATCTTGACAAAACATCAATAAGACCACACTTTAACAGCCCTTCCATGGACACTGGAGTTAAAGCCAAGCAGGGATAACTTGGCGTCATACCATTGTGTTGGAAATGTACAAAATTAACCCCATCATGGGAATATCTTCAGAAAATGGCCAGAGACCGACCAGGACATTAAAACTAGCCCTTCAGGGCAAACAAAAAAGAGATTTTCGTAACATATGTTTTATTTTTTTTAAAACCAGCAGTCTGAATACTATTACATGACAATTTACACAAAAAGTCTCAAATTTGCTTGGATTAGAAGTAAAATTCTGGATACTTGAAACAATTCAGGAAAAATAACTCATCTCTTCTAAAGTTCAATAAAATCAGACTAATTATGGAGGACTGCAATGGCTTGATAATGTTTCACAGTAATTTTGAATTGAAAGCATATTTAATTTACACATGATCAAAATTGACATACATGTATTATTAAGTTATTGCAATAGTAACTTTAGAACTTTAAATTCTATAGCATTAAAAAAATTACAAAAAAATAAGTGGTAAATGTTGTTAAAATATTATAATAAAGTATACAAAAAAGATCAAAGAAAAAAAAAATGAAACAAAAAAAAAACAACAACAAAAAAAAAGTCCCCACTATGAAAAAAATCTTGATGATTCAAACTCATGTTTGTTCTCAGAAACAAAATTTTACTACTGATGAATGATGGACAGCATTGACATGGAAGCAAAATGGATTATCTCCCTTAGAACTACCTGTACAATGTAATACAATGTACTTTAGAATTAATATTATTGGACTGGATCTCTATTGAAACTAATAATTAAATGTAAGTTTTAAATCAGGAAAAATGCATGTCCATAACTCACAAATACGACAAAATAATTTTACTCCAGGATACTTTATTTGAAAAGATTATACTTTGATCTCTACATAAATAGATTTGTTCAGAATAATTTTTAAGAGAATGTAAGAAACAATAAATTTTTGACATAATTAGCTGCCCTTGAAATGTTCATTTTATTTGCATTTCATTAAGATTATAAATCACCTTACCAAAATTATATGCTTTTCAAGTGCACTGTGGTGTGGTGTTAAAATAAAAAACAAGTAATATTGACATAAATTTTTGCTTTTGCCTCATAACAATTTTTTCCAATTACCAATAATGTTTTTAAATTTGGAATTCTCTACAACTGAATGAATAATTACAAATGAACACTACATGTACATGTATTTTATAAGTGTTACTAACTTCACTCTTCAACATGCTGAAGTGCAAGTTCAAACAAATAATCAAGACACAATGTATAATACATGAAAAACCTTTCATAGCTTAGTTCTACATAAACGAAAGTTCTCACTAGAGAAAATAATTCCATCTTAAAAAAAGAATCCAAATAGTCTGCCTTTTATGTGATAATCCATATTGGCAGAGCACATAATTAAAGACTCCGTGAATCTGCAAAACCTCTTGAACTAGTCCATGTTGACTGTGTCCTTAAGATGAATATATATTCCACAGACTCTATTGGAATGTGTCACATCTTTGATGGACATTAAATATTAGGTTTGTCATTAATATCCATATTGATCAAGATAAAATATGTTGTATTCGCCCATTATCGGAAAATCCAAATTCACTAAATGTTTAAAACCAACTTCCAACAGGCCTTGGCCATCTACATGTAGATACACGAATATTGTTCTTAGGGTGTCAGAAGATAAATTCCAAATCATTCTACTGTTCAATGTACATGTACATGTAATTCCATATGGCTAGGCCTCATTAGTTCTAAAATAAAAACTGGGTTTATTCATCTCAGGGAAAATCCTAACTGGCCTTGTTAACAAGTCACATGATATTTCCTATTAAATTGTCAGACTTTGGTTTGGTGGAATTGAACTACAAATAATTGATGTAAACATATTTACAGGGGGTTCATGGGGTGATGGAAAATTTGTGTTACATGTATCTTCAGTCAAAATATCCAATGAGCAAATAATGACCTGAGTGCCCTTGGGGGACCCCCTTTTTTTTTAAATTTCTCAATCCAACTCTGTAAGTACATACACACGAAAATGAAAAATATATATTTACAAAAAAAATCAAAATAAAAAATAAGCAAATATTGTAAATAAATAAAAGTGCATTGTTCTAGTCATGCCATGTACATTTATATATTGATAAAAATTACATTTAAACGTAGATGATGTACTGTACACATGGTAAGTATTGAAGAAATCTCCATGTATTTACAATTAGTGAAAATAATTTCCAGTTTATTTACTTTAAGTCAAAAATATTTCAAAATTTCAAGAAAAAAAAAATGAATATACATATAACTTCACAATGATTTATAAATGTATAGTACATGAAGAAATGTATTTAAATTTTTTTTTTAAATTAAATTTGATGTGCATGTACATGTACAAGGATATCACAAGTTGTCAAAGTTGAAGGTGACATGTCTTGTAAAACAATTCAAATCCTGGATAAAATGAAAATAAAGTATAATACATGTTTTACATACTACTACTTTTACAGTTTCATTTTAATTTTTTGAAAGTATTGTTTTTATAAAGAGTCATTAAAAGGATGCATACATGTACATGTATTCATAATACTTATAACTACAATAAGTTGTAACTATTTGTTTACAGTGCCTAAAATGTTCATTGTTTTAAAGAGTCTTTTAAAAGAATATACATGTACACGTATATATGATATTCATGACAAATAACAAATAAATATTTTTTAAATCATTTGAGTATGACTAAATCAAAGACAGAAACATGAAAATGATAAATACAACTATATACATGTACTCAGTGTTCTAGGATTCCCATTTCCCGTCACCCGTGGAAAGTAATTTTTGAGGTCGGTAAAGTCGTAATTTCATACCTACTGACCCGTGGGGAAGTAATTTTTAAAGTTCGGGATTGTTGAAAATGATATTAAGCTTTCCCGTTACTCTCCGTTTATCTCTAAAATCATCCCCGTGGATTTTATTAAAGTAAAGCATCTTAAATTAGATCGTGAAGTTGACAAGTTTGTTATTTTGAATCGTTGTCTTAACGGCGCTTCTTTTAGTCATAACGGTCATTGCAGTAAAACGCTTTCGAGACTTGATTACTAAAATTGCATCGTGACGGTAAAATCGGAAAATCCGGAATTAGTTTTTTTCAAACAAGGATCGATGGGAACGATTTCTTGATTCAAAAATGTTAAAATACAAAGAAAAAAGCCTAAAATTATCATTTTAAAATCAAATAACAAAAGAATTTCAGTTGAAATGAATATAAATGAGTTTGAATTTGTGATAAATTTCTGTACAAGTTTTTATCATAGTTGAAACCAGATTTGATTTAAAATTTACATTTAATGTTTGAATGGTGGCAAATTTCAAATTTCATCTACATGCCTTTGGCTTTACAGTTAATTCATCAAAAGAAAAGGGGCCAGAAACAAAAAAACAAAAATTGGACAAGAAAGAAAGGGATAAGATTTATGACAATGAAAAAAGAAATCGTTCCTTTGTCCCATCATGGAAATCTGAATTTCCTTGGGTGCAATATGATGACACTAAACACCATATGACCTGCATTTACTGTAAAGACTATCCATTTTTAGCGGGTTACCTTCACTGTTATAAGCAAATCTGATTCTTAGAAAGGATTAGCACTTATAATATTTACCTTTAAATTTCAAATGTAGGGGAAAGTCAAACTGAAATGTGGGAAAGTGATTTTTTGTAAGCAACTTTCCCTTGGAAAGTTAAGTAGAGCAAAAAATCCTAGAACACTGGTACAAAAACAATGAAGTTAACAGATTTTCACTGATGACACACCTAGATACATGTATTTGAAAAAAACTTGATGAAGACCAAGACTTATTAATAAAGAAATATAAAATAATTTCCAAAAAAATCAATCATTTTACTAAATAAACTAATTTTGTATCATTTCTTTTAAAGATTTTTAATTAAGTTAATTACAAAATGTATTACATTTATGTAAATAAAAAAGTAAAAAATTATTAAAGATAATTAAGTCAGTAAATTAAAACATGTTTCTGAAAAACATTTCTTAGAGAAAAAAAAATAGAAAAACTTCTGATATTGTTATAAAGATTTCTGATAAATTAAATCATTATAGATTAAACATATTTTATTTACCTTTAAATCTGAATTTGTTTAATAAATTAATATTGTCTTATTCCATCAAGAGAAAAAAACACTAAATCATTATAAATGCACCATTCAAACTACATACAGTTTCGTATACATGTACATGTTATAATCTTATTAGTCATAAAAATACCAACTGGCATTGTTCCTCATATGAATCATTCATTAGATTTGAACCAATTATAAAATACAGGTATAGGTGTTAACATAATTACAGTGGCGGATCCAGGGCTTCAAGGTGTAACCCCCCCCCCCCATTGAATAATTTTTAACTTTTGCAATCTATGGACTTAATGAGCAAATAATAACCTGGCACCCCTCATTTTCATAATTTCTCTATCCACCCCTGTTAGTGCTAAATATATAAAATCAAATACACATACATGTACGTATATATTTACAACTGACTTAAAAATCAACATTTTATACATGTAGCTGTACATGTACCTACATGTGAATCAATACATTGGAGATATTTCTATTTATTATTGAAGTTGCAAGTACATGTAATCACTGTTGTGGGTAATTTAATGTCCTTAGTAGTATCTTTCAATAAAATACATGTACATGTAATTAATACAATGTATTTCAAGGAAAAAAGGCCATAAAAGTTCTGAAATAAATCAACCTTTTAAAAAAAATATGTTCATTTTAGTTAAAGCAATGAAGACTTATAAGGATATCACATGTTGCCAAAAAAAATTCTATCAAATTAAATAAATTTCATTTATTTAGAAACATGAAAATGCAAATATATACAACAAAAGGCAAACATTATTTTCAATGATGACACATCTACATTTAGATACATGTACATGTATTTGACAATCTTGATGAAGACCAACAGTGATTGATAAAAAAATATAAATTAAATTTATTTTACACTGTACTCAATATGAAATTTCTGTACTATTTGAAAGATTTTTTAATAAGTTAATAATTATCATATTTCTGTAATCTTATGGCTTTTATGCCAAGATAAAAGTAGAAAGTTCTGTCAAATATTGTAAAGATTTTTGAAAATGAAGTCCCAAAATTAAATCATGTTTCTTTTCTTTTAATCAAGTTAATTACCATATGAACAAATATGTGTTTATTTATATCTGACAATTAACAAAAAGGTGGAAATGTCTGATATTATTAAAATTACTTTAGAAAAACAAACCCTATATGTAAAAAATATTTATTTTTTTATGAGAATTTTGCAATGAACGTATTGTTTATCCGCCATACCTATTATCTCACAATTGAAGAGCTGAAATACCATTATTTTCCGTCATATTTCTGCTATTTACATTTAATGAAAGAAAAACCCGAAGTTCCGAATGAAAATGTTAAAACTGGTACCTAATATGAAACTCACCACATATAGTACTCAATTGGCAGGGAACCAGAAATATGGCGGGAAATCATGGTATTTCAGTACTTCAATTATGAGATTGTAGGGAACATTTCAAAATATCGATAGATACAAGATGGCGGATAAACAATACGCTGAGTGCAAAATTCTTGTATAAAAAATAAATATGGAAATATTTCGATCTTGGAGGTAAGAACGAGAAATATTTGTATGAAAGTTTTAGTACAGAACAACATGAATTAAATGGCAAATTTTTTAAAGGAACTTATGAGTAATTTAAAAGATAATTAAAAAAAACTGCAAACAGACCGAGGTGAATTCGAGTATACATGTAAAACAATAAAATGAATTCCAAAAATTAAATCATGTATGTTTATTTATGTCTGACAATTAAGAAAAAGGTAGAAATGTCTGATAAAAAATAAATCATGTTTTCTTACCTTGAAATTGAAATTGAATTAATCTCAATAATTTGTTTATCTCAGTGATCTCCATCAAAAGTCAATATACAGTAAATATCCTGACCACCTTCTTCACATCAACAACAGTGAGGAGATGGTTCACTTTATCATAATGTACACACCGAGGGCGATCCAACTCATCATCTCCACTGACTACAACTTCATGTTTATCTCCATCCCTTGAAATCAGTAATAAATTATTTTTCCAATAATTACACACAAAAATATTCTGGTGTTCATCCATTGATAATCCAACAGGATCTGACATTGATATTCCATAAGGCAGTGACATTGTATTGTGATCCTTGAATGTGAAGATAACTCTGAGGTCAGAATCTAAGACAGTAACTGTGTGGTTGTTGACAGGACAGGTATAACATATTCTGTTGCCATCTGTGTCTATATATGACTCACCATCAACAGTCCGGTCATCATGGAGTTTGTCTATTTTTTCTGTATCTATATTAATTTTTCGGATTCCTACCTGAGGTACACAGAAGTATAAATGTCCATCACTATGTGTAATTCCTCTGACTCGACTCTTTATCTGAAGTGTTTTAATGATTTTACTCCTGTCTACATCTATGATGGAGATTGTTTCATGGCGAGGATTAGAAACAGCAACATGGTTCTCATTGATGACTGTTACATCCTGTACTGCTCCTCTTCCTCCATTAAATCTGACTGATGATTTGTGTTGACCATTACTGTGTAGTATGTTTACTACACCATTCTCATAATCAGTCAACACCAGGAGTCCATTAGGCAGCGTACAACAACCAGTACACAAACCTTGATCTACTGTAAACTGTTGTTTAAGTGTCAGTTGTCTGGGGAATCTTGTCTTCACCTCTGCCTGACCCATGTTTGGTTTGTTTATGTCTATGGATGTTGTATTTTTTTCTTTTGATACTTTAATGTCACACAGAGTTTTTATTCCAAAAATTGTGTCGTCTGCTGTGATGTTTTCATTCATTTCTATGTCTGTATTATCCATGGCTTCTTTTTCATATAATTTGTGTAAGATTTCTTCTGATTCTTGGACTTCTCTCTCCATTTGTTTTGTTGCAATGAATGTTTCGAAATTTGATACATGGTTCTTAATGAGTTCTTCCTGTTCCAATAATTCACCAAGTTTTCTTTTATTTGATTCCAGGATTTTTGTGGTGGCTTTGATTTCATTTATATTTTCATTTACAACTGACTCTAACTCTGATAGTGTTTTGTTTTCTAGTTTCTTAATTTGATCAATAAGATTTTTTGTTTTCTTTTTCACCTCTGTTGATAGTTTTTCCTTCTTTTTCTGTAGTTTTTTCATATTTTCTTCCCTATCAATGATTGCATTCAAGACAGCTTGATGATTTGTTTTTATATTGGTCCATAAATCCTCGAAAATTGCAGATGATTTTACTTCACGGATGACATCTTCTATATCTAAAGTGTCTTTACACTTTTTATGGGACTCCAGTCGACATTTTTGACAAATAACAGAGTCATGAGACCTACAATAATATTGATATCTTTGCTTGTGTTCTTCACAATCGAGTTGAATTTTTTTGTCGATGAATGATGCCATTTTTCTGCAATATAAAGAGAAAACTATGAATTTTAATTTTAGTCCAGGAGACAATTCTCTTAAAATCAATTATATATAGCTTAGTATAATCACTTTTTGAGATTTGGCATTGGTTCTATTTTTTTGTTTTGACAGTGGTGGTCAAAGCAAAAAAATTTCTCCAGGGTCGAATCCAAAAATGGATAAGGCTTGTTAAAAAGTGTATTTTTTATTGACTTTTGAATGAGTTTAGACCTTTCATACAGGTTAAAATCAGTTACATACAGCTGTGAACTATTATTTTGTGATTTGGCACTGTGGATATTTTTTTTTCTTTTAACGGTGGTGGATTCAGCTTATTACCATTTTTTTTTATAGACTTTAGAATAAGTTTATATAAACCTTTCAACTTTCAACTACCCTGGACTTTTTATGAGCAACTCAGCCGGTGTTTCTAGAAAAGCAGAGGACACTTAACCTACTTTGTATGTATTATTTTATTTACATGTACTTCTTTTTTTTTGGGTATATATCTGTTTTCTATGTATTGTCTTTCTCACTGTATTACTTTCTTTTGATTTCTGCTAGAACCTTGGTTCCCTTGATTACTATTCATACAGTGGGTTAACCTTCATGGAGCGGAGTGGTCAAAATACTAAGCCTCTTGACCTAACTTTGCAGATACATTCATCAATCGTTTGAATTGTAGCGACAAATCTCAATATTTGACTCTTTTTTTGCTATTTGTCACTTATATTCAAACGACTGTGCGTACATGTATATTAAACCCTTGTTTTCCGTTAAAAAATCATAAGTTGTGATTACACAGGTTAAACCTACTCCAGCAATGCTGGAGTTGGCAAGCTATTTTCTGACTTTGTGCCATCCTGAGAGTTGGGGTATGGGGGAACGGAATTCCAACTTCTAAAGTTGTATAGGGGTAAGGTTAAACCTCTCTGGAATCTCAAATTTAAGTACTTGCATGTGTCATCCCTATCTAGCTGCGAAACGTAGCTCTAACTATTTTTTGGTATTTTCTTAACGTTAGATCGCAAAATCAAAAAAAAAAAAGATCAAGAGCTACGATTTCGCAGCTAACCCCTTTCGGGATCGGTGGTGGTCATAACAAAAATATATCTCCTGCACCGATTCACAAAAGGAATTACTCTCATGTCTTAATTTGGTACAACCATATATATCAAGTTTGCAAACCAACACAGTTATTGAGGGACAATATGTTTGTATGACTTACAGACATGCAACACCGTCAGGGATTTAAATTAGCGGTGGTCCTGCACCTTTCAGACAGACGCGGAGTTTCTGTTTCAATGATGACGTATGTCTGCGGGTCTCACTAATTGGCGACAAGAGGTGACAAAAAGCGACAAGAAACAACAAGTCGAATAGCGCAAAGAAATTTTTGTTTTTATTTAAACAGAGACATACAATTGTTTATTTATGTGTTTGATTTAAAGCAGAAAAAAAAAAAAGAATAGGAAAATATTGTTTTTTTAATGACCAGGAAAAGAATATTTTTTAGGTAAAAATGTGAAGATAAAGGGTTGTTTGAAATATTTCCAAAATGATAGTAGCATCAGGAAGATTTTTTTCATTAAAGAAAAATAATAAAAAAAGAAAGAGATAAATCAATAAAGTTACAGGAAAACTGACTTCAAAATATGTTATAAAGATTCAATTCTCTCATTTTTTAGAATAAGGCATATTGCTCAACTTGGTATTATTTTTGCAGTTTTCATATCTCTCTGGATAATAACCTATTTTATCATATATTTTGAACTAATTTCTTTTATAACAATGCATTTTGCTATGTTCCATTAAAGAAAAAAATCACCTTTTCTTTTAATCATACCATTGAATATTGTTTCCAAATAATTTCCTTTTTGTTATTTCACATAAAACATGTTTCCATACTTGAATTATCAATTTGAAAATATATCAAATCAAATCTAATATATATATATCTCTATATATATATATATATATATATATATATATATATATATATATATATATATAGTTTTTTTATGAATTCTAGTATCTAATTTGTTCAAACTGTTCATTTATCAAATTGAGAAAAGATGGTTTTTTTTTAAATTTGTATCAGTTGATCAGTTGACTTCCGTTTTTTTATAAATTTTCCTAAAAATAGTTAACTCATTTTCTCAATAACTATCTCATTTTTGTCCTATATTACTTTATTTTGCCTTTAAATGAAAAAAAATGTCGCTTTAATTTCTCGAATTCTTGACCTTTCTTGTCCCCACTTGACACCTCTTGTCACTAATTAACTATAAATTTCTATAGGAAACATTCTGTTATAGTTTGCCAAACAATGTGACATTGAGTCACGGTAAGATAGCTACTTGTTGCAGTTTGTGTTAAAGCTTCCTTGTTCAATCATAAAACTGAGTATCAGAAGTACCTGTAAAGTCCGAAAGGAACTCAATATAACATCAAACGAAACGAAGAGCGAAATCGAAAGAAATGAAATATTACAGAACCAATCAAACCAGATCCATTATTTTAATATAGAAATTGAAACATGCCCCAATAATCATTATAATTAATAGGATTTTAGGCTATGCCAATGATGCACTTGTGAATCGTCTACTTCCGTCAGAATATTTTAGCCATTCATAGTTCTGGTCTTACATTCTACATACATGTATATAGGTCGCTGACGCTTCGTTAAAACAATTAATTGTGTTTTGGTTTGGAAGGAAAAACTATTTGAAAATAGTATACGTTGTGAAGTGGCCCAGTTAAACGTACATAAGAATAATGAATAAGTTAACAATAGCCACATTTAAAGGTAAAAAGGGAACTACATACGAATATATTCAAGTTACCTATTCATTTTTAAACGCATTATAAACCATTTGTTGTTTAACTAGAAATGAAAACCCAGCGATATTGTAAATAGTCTTCAATTATAGAAAAGGAATGCCGAGTACTAATTGGGAAAACTGTCTTATGCAGGCCTTGAGGCAGTGGTTCCAGTCAAGAAACATTATAAAGAAAGGGATGCTATGCTTTTATTTGCCACTCATCGTCTGACCATTTTTGTTACAAAAAGGTAGCATAACCCCCAAAACCGTCCTGACATATCATCCACTGTATCATAAATATATTTTCATTAAGGTTACCGCCTAATGACAACGGAAGCTACGAGATGGCAAATAAAAATGAAACTTTGCATAGACGATGGCATATGAATTTCGATAATGCACTTTTTGGGAATTGTGTATTGGTATTATTGCTTTTTGCAATATTAATCATTCTATTTTGCTATTTTGGCCATGATTGGTGGAATTATATCACATGGGCTTGCTCCCACTATCAAATATGCAGCCCGACTCTATATATTAAGAAGTATTTGGTGGTGATACCTGTGTTTATTTATTAGGTTGTTTGCAGGGCAGTAATAAGTAATAATTATATTTGATTTTATTCGGGGGGGGGGGGGTTGGGGGGTTGAGTTAAAGCGAGTTACCCCAAAATCTGGGATCCCCGTTTTCTTGTTATATACTATTCGGACTGCATATTTGGGAGTAGGACCAAGCCCCTGTGATAGTATTATAATACTTTATCGTTTATGTTAATGTACGTGTTTCTGGACTAGGTGCCCAGAAACTAAGCGCTTTCACATGACACATAGGTGTCTATGAAACAACTTGTAGCACTTGAGCTATGAACCTTATCAACTGCGAAATGAAGATAGTTGAATGTAACACGTTTCTAAGGATATGATTTATTTCAATGATTTGTGGCGTAAGGAGGTAGAGCTGGGGTAAGGGACGCCTCTTGAAATCAGTGATATGATTGCATCATATTCGATTTCACCAAAGCATATAACGCTTTCATTTGAAACATAATGAAATCAGTCCAAGTTACTTGATGCTTACATGAGATTGACGTCAAATGCTGAATACAAACGTTATAATGATTTGTAAGAGTTATGTCATTTAACCTATGTCTGCCTCCTTAAATTTGAATTATTTAACAGACAGTTTTGACCTGGAGGTCGATAAACTGAATTTCGACCTGAAAATTTAAAAACTGGGAATGGTCAACTAGTAGTTTGTAGTTCAATTATGGGCTATATCGGAGTGTTCCATGTAAACCGATATCGAACCCGAACATTACGCAAACTGGCGCGCTACTATGATGCATTAAATTGCATTTTGGTGTGTGTGTTTTTAAATGTCCTTCATAATCAGAAAGGTGAATTTAAGAAAAATAAAACGATGAGTTTAATATTAACCATTTATAACAATAAGTTTATGTTAAGATACGTTTGAATTCGATTCTCGTACTTTCTTTTTATTCCATATTTTTGGAATACAACGAATATTTGAGGCGCTAAAACGATTGATATAAATTGATTCAGTACATGAGTATTTTGATTCTACACCATGAATCACCTCTACCATTGGCAGTATCTGAATTCTACGTAGATTGGTATTTGAATATACATGTACATGTATTAATACTTGTTATATATGGATTTAACGTGTGTACATTGTATGTGGCAGACCTCATTCTGTTCTGATATTTAAAAAAAAAGACTAGTCTTAGTCTTAAAGTTTGACCCTTGACATATTTATCAACCATTATGAAATA
Organism: Perna viridis; assembly: GCA_037379345.1. Taxonomy (NCBI): domain Eukaryota; kingdom Metazoa; phylum Mollusca; class Bivalvia; order Mytilida; family Mytilidae; genus Perna; species Perna viridis. Next base: position 21,235,940 of record CM074523.1, read on the forward strand.
ATAAAGTATGGACAATACAAGAAGATGGTACAATGAACTGAAGTAAAAGCTGAATGGAAACGTAAATCTTACTCTTTACTGGTCAGTATTCCCAATTAGCACGAAGTTAACTTATTTGAACGTTAGAGAGGAAAACGCCCTGTTGGTTTAGTACGGAATGTTATCTTTTCACTTCCTGGTATAACAGATTACACACTATTAGTTAGGGAAGCTCATAGGGTACACCCGATTCCTAGTTGGTTTTTTTTTTTCAAAATAAGTCAGAATAATTGGTTAAAAATCGTCTTGTCGACATTTCAAAGGTCAAAATGTTGTTTTATAAAGAAACATGTCGACTTTTATCATCATATATTTCTCGACTTTTTTCCCTAGTTCAAATGATCGAAGTGTGTGCATTATATCATGGCGGCTTGTTTTGGTCAACTTTGTAAACAACATGTTCACATGTTTTATTTCAATACACAATTACGCATGCGAAATTACGAATGTCGAACGCCCGTCAGATTGTTATTTACATCGGCTAGTTCTACATCCCATCAACAAATAATTTCCTGAAAGATAGTTTATTTGAACAAAATACATCTTACTAAGCCAATATAATATTATTTCCACAGAAAACACAATATTAATGCTACAGACGTATGCTTTTCTCACACAGGCGTATTTTAACCTGACAGGCGTATGCAGTCGTATTTAATTAGGACCGGAAATATCTGCCAATCAAAATCGAGCTACATAAAGGACTTCGTCGACATTAAAATTATATTTTTTTAAATTTTATACGTCACTTGAGAAATAATTTCTTAAAATCACTTTTTTAATTAAATCATTCAAAGAAATATTCTTTTCAAACTATTTTAGTTCAGTTTCATTTTAAATTTACGATTTTCGTCGTATCTCGAAAATGCCCGTATGTATATACGATCAACAGCGGAATGCTTGAAATCGAAGTGCAACGAGAAAACAATGATATCTTGGTAGGTATCTGTCGAAGAAGAAGCGAAGTTATATACCAAGAAGAGAAATATACAATATTACCATGATGCTTGAAGTGGAGTTTTGACGGAGGTGTCAACAAATTAAAAGCACACACGGTTACTGTACACAGTCACAGGTTAATTTATAGCACGCCCGAACTTCGTCAAGTTCATGAAGTTTTTCACAAAATCAAATTCAAATTCTAATATTGGGTAGGCATTGCCTAAACCAGCGAGCACCGTGAGCTTTACCATATATGTACCGTCTGTGCGAGACTCGTAAAAAATATTAATATAATAATAATATTCTTTATTGGCACAAACACAATTACAATAATTGGCAAAGGCCCATATAATTGATATGTAAAAGAGTAACATATATAGTAGCGGTATACATGTACATAGAATATTAATCAAATGTTATGAGAAGAGATATTTGTAATGAAATAAAATTTTTTCTGATAGAAAAAAATAATATCAAAAAAATTAGTGATAATCTTTACTAATATAGTATATGAATCACTGAATATACATTGTTTCAGTGTGTAGTAATTAATTGAATCAATATCTTTTTTTTGAGGATATTTGATAATTTGGATATAAATTGACTTCTAACTTTGGAGTATTTTTCACATTTTAGCAAAAAATGTAATTCATCTTCAACCTCCCCAGAGTTGCAAACTTTACATAATCTCTCCTTTGCAGGAATTGATAGATGACGGCCTTTTTCTATTTCCAAATTATGGCTACTGATTTTAATATTGCAAAGAGAGGATCTTTCTGATCTTTTTTGTAAAATATCAACAAAGCTTGCTCGTTTGTATCCAATGTGTATATTTCAATAAAATGTTAGTTTATTTGAATTTTGGATTTGGGAATGTTGCTCTTGCATAAATTGTTCGGTTATTTGTTGTTTTATATTTGATAAAATAGGTTTAAAGCTACATTTTTGATAGATTATGTGTGAAAAACCAAGTTTATTGATAATAGAATACATTCTCTTTGTCCAAGTGTTATTGTTTTCTGTAGCTTGAAATATTTTGAAAGCTAAAGTGTTTTCTGAGGAAAGAAGATGATTTAAAAATTTAACACAGGAAAACATAATTTTTGAGTGAAGTGGGAGTTGTCCAAGTTCAGAATGACATTCAGCATTTGTAGCTTTGCAATGTACACCAAGAATTTCCTTGATGAATTTTAAATGAAATTTTTCTACAACTGAGTTATTAAAAGTACATGTATCAATATCTATACCCCAGACTTCACTACAGTACAAAAGAATGGGGCTAATTAAAGTATCAAACAGCTTTTCTAATAGATGACATGAATGATCTAGCCCTACTGACTTTTTTACTAGCCTTTTCCATCAGCAAAGATACAGCTGAATTAAATTTACCATTATAATGTAACATGACACCAAGATAACAATATTTTGGTACTGTTTGAATGATATCATTATTGTATGTAAACTCATTAATATAAGATCTACCATTGGAATTAAATACAATAACTTTAGATTTGGACACATTAACATATAATTTCCAATTACAGCAATATTCATGAACAATATCTAAGTTAGTTTGTAAACCTTGTTTATTTTCAGATAATATAACTAAGTCATCAGCATATAAAAGACAATTTACTGATATATTCCCAATTTTTACAGGATTGCAATTATTTGACTTTAATACCTTTACAATGTCATCTAAAAAAATATTAAATAATAAAGGACTCAAAACATCACCTTGTTTGACACCACACTCTGATTTGAATGCGGAACTTAGTTCATTCGAAAATTTGATTCTATTTGTAGTATTATGATACATAGAAAATATTATTTGAAATAGTTTTGGAGGAACATTTGCTGACGCAAGTTTGTGAAAAAGATCAACCCGCCAAATGGTATCAAAAGCCTTACGTAGGTCAATAAAAGCAGCAAAAACTTTTCTTTTCTTATTTTTATAGTGGTCAATAATGGATTTGATTGAAAATAGATGGTCAGCAGTTCTACTGTTTTCTCTGAAACCAATTTGGTTTTCACTTAGGAGAGATTTGCTGTTTGTAAATTCCAGCATAAATTATTCTACTAAACAGTTTTCCTAAATTAAAAGTTATAGAAATTCTCCTATAATTACAGGGGTCTGTCTTATTACCTGATTTATGAAGAAGAACCAAAAAGCTCTCATTCCATAGAAGTTATAGAAATTCTCCTATAATTACAGGGGTCAGTCTTATTACCTGATTTATGTAGAAGAACCAAAAAGCTCTCATTCCATAGTAGTTATAGAAATTCCCCTATAATTACAGGGGTCCGTCTTATTACCTGATTTATGAAGAAGAACCAAAAAGCTCTCATTCCATAGTAGTTATAGAAATTCCCCTATAATTACAGGGGTCAGTCTTATTACCTGATTTATGTAGAAGAACCAAAAAGCTCTCATTCCATAGTAGTTATAGAAATTCCCCTATAATTACAGGGGTCAGTCTTATTACCTGATTTATGTAGAAGAACCAAAAAGCTCTCATTCCATAGTAGTTATAGAAATTCCCCTATAATTACAGGGGTCAGTCTTATTACCTGATTTATGTAGAAGAATCAAAAAGCTCTCATTCCATAGTAGTTATAGAAATTCCCCTATAATTACAGGGGTCCGTCTTATTACCTGATTTATGTAGAAGAACCAAAAAGCTCTCATTCCATAGTAGTTATAGAAATTCCCCTATAATTACAGGGGTCCGTCTTATTACCTGATTTATGTAGAAGAACCAAAAAGCTCTCATTCCATAGTAGTTATAGAAATTCCCCTATAATTACAGGGGTCCGTCTTATTAATTACCTGATTTATGTAGAAGAACCAAAAAGCTCTCATTCCATAGTAGTTATAGAAATTCCCCTGTCATTACAGGGGTCAGTCTTATTAATTACCTGATTTATGTAGAAGAACCAAAAAGCTCTCATTCCATAGTAGTTATAGAAATTCCCCTGTCATTACAGGGGTCAGTCTTATTACCTGATTTATGTAGAAGAACCAAAAAGCTCTCATTCCATAGTAGTTATAGAAATTCCCCTGTCATTACAGGGGTCAGTCTTATTACCTGATTTATGTAGAAGAACCAAAAAGCTCTCATTCCATAGTAGTTATAGAAATTCCCCTGTCATTACAGGGGTCAGTCTTATTACCTGATTTATGTAGAAGAACCAAAAAGCTCTCATTCCATAGTAGTTATAGAAATTCCCCTATAATTACAGGGGTCAGTCTTATTACCTGATTTATGTAGAAGAACCAAAAAGCTCTCATTCCATAGTAGTTATAGAAATTCCCCTATAATTACAGGGGTCAGTCTTATTACCTGATTTATGTAGAAGAACCAAAAAGCTCTCATTCCATAGTAGTTATAGAAATTCCCCTATAATTACAGGGGTCAGTCTTATTACCTGATTTATGTAGAAGAACCAAAAAGCTCTCATTCCATAGTAGTTATAGAAATTCCCCTATAATTACAGGGGTCCGTCTTATTACCTGATTTATGTAGAAGAACCAAAAAGCTCTCATTCCATAGTAGTTATAGAAATTCCCCTATAATTACAGGGGTCAGTCTTATTACCTGATTTATGTAGAAGAACCAAAAAGCTCTCATTCCATAGTAGTTATAGAAATTCCCCTATAATTACAGGGGTCCGTCTTATTACCTGATTTATGTAGAAGAACCAAAAAGCTCTCATTCCATAGTAGTTATAGAAATTCCCCTATAATTACAGGGGTCAGTCTTATTAATTACTTGATTTATGTAGAAGAACCAAAAAGCTCTCATTCCATAGTAGTTATAGAAATTCCCCTATAATTACAGGGGTCAGTCTTATTACCTGATTTATGTAGAAGAACCGAAAAGCTCTCATTCCATAGTAGTTATAGAAATTCCCCTATAATTACAGGGGTCAGTCTTATTACCTGATTTATGTAGAAGAACCAAAAAGCTCTCATTCCATAGTAGTTATAGAAATTCCCCTGTCATTACAGGGGTCAGTCTTATTACCTGATTTATGTAGAAGAACCAAAAAGCTCTCATTCCATAGTAGTTATAGAAATTCCCCTATAATTACAGGGGTCAGTCTTATTACCTGATTTATGTAGAAGAACCAAAAAGCTCTCATTCCATAGTAGTTATAGAAATTCCCCTGTCATTACAGGGGTCAGTCTTATTACCTGATTTATGTAGAAGAACCAAAAAGCTCTCATTCCATAGTAGTTATAGAAATTCCCCTATAATTACAGGGGTCAGTCTTATTACCTGATTTATGTAGAAGAACCAAAAAGCTCTCATTCCATAGTAGTTATAGAAATTCCCCTATAATTACAGGGGTCAGTCTTATTACCTGATTTATGTAGAAGAACCAAAAAGCTCTCATTCCATAGTTTAGGAAATGTTCCTTTGAGGAAAATAAAGTTATATAATTTTTCAAGAGGTTTGAGAATAGTATTCCCACTATATTTTACATTTTGTTAGAGATCATATCTGTGGAAGTACTTTTTCCAAGTTTCAATAGTTTAATAGCCTTAGCTATTTCCTCTACAGTTATCTTGAACATTATCAAATATATTTTGAGCTGGCCCTTCATTAATATTTTTCATAGCTTGTTCAAATTTTTGGTTTATGTTATCATGAAAAGCTGAATTATTATTATCAGTTTTATTTAAGTTTTTGAAGAAATTTACAAATTCTTCTTTTGGTAAAGTATCATCGGAATCATGATTCAAGTTCAACCGATCTAGTTTATTTACTAGGTTCCAGAATGATTTTGGATCATTATCAATGCTATTATTCATTTCAGCATATAATTTCTGTTTATATTGTTTTTCTTCATATTTACAAATCCTTCTATATTTTGACTTATAAGTATAATACGTTTTCCTGTAATGTCCATTACTAGGATTTTTGTTAACAAGTTTCTCATAACATTTAACCACCTTCTTTAAATCTGCACATGATTGTGCATACCAAGGTTGTCTAGTAGGTTTTGTACCTTTTTTTCTTTCTGTTGGGTGACTGGTTGACATATTTAGCAGATTGCTTAGCACATTCTATTAATATAGAATTGAAAGAGTTAGTGATTTGGTCACAATCTTCTAATTCAGAACTCATATAATCCACAAATTTACCTTTAAATTCATTATTATTGATTTTTTCATTAAATAAGCATTTAGCTTCCTTAGACCATATAAATTTACCAGGGAGGGCATCTAATTGAACAGTTCACTGTGACAGATAATCTATAAAAAATGTACAACTAATTGGGCGATGATCAGAAAATGGTACCAGATCAAAAATGTCTAGATATCCAACAGAACTTAATAGATCTTGTGACACTAAAGTGCAATCCACTAGACTGCAACCATTATATGTGATGCAAGTAAATTCACCCTTTAAATCTCCAATTGTTCTCCCATTTAAAATTCTCATTCTGGTTTCTTTACAAAAATTGAGCAACAAATTGCCACTATTATTAGTGTGTTTGTGATCAAGATTATTTCTTGACGTTAGAATATCAACTTTGTGATTCCAATCATGTCTATTTACAAATTCAGAATCATTATCGAATACAATATAATCTGGTTTTGTGTTAGTATAGGCATTGAAATCGCCTTGAATTATAACATCACCAAGTCTACAATATTTTTCAACATCTGACAAAAGAACAGAATAAATTGACTCAATATCATTTACTTTACCATTGGAATATTCAGGTGATATATATACAACTCCCAAAAAGATATCTTTCTTGGTCTTAAAAAATAAATGATCTAATTTTATCCATACAATATCAGCATGGCTGTTTTTCATGGGTTTCATACCCATTTTAACTTCTGGTTTGACAAAAATACTTATTCCCCCAGAATGACGCCTTGATTTTTTGTGTTTTTTTTCTACTGCTTGAATGGACATTTTCAAAATTTGCGATATTAATATCATTAGTTTCACCTGTCCAAGTTTCCACAAAGCTAATAATACTAAATTTATCAATTATGTTTTTGAACTGTGGGTCATTCACCTTATTTTCTGTCAGACCCTGTATATTCCACATGCCAAAACTCAAAAGGTTCTTTTGCCTATTATTTGTAATCCTGTTCATAATTTCAATTGAATAGAATGTTTGGTAAGATATTATGATATAAAAGACAATTGATGAAACTTCTTCTTTTTTTTTTTTCCTTAAAGTGGGAGGGGGTAGTGATTCCCCCCACCCAAAAATACCATTTCAGGTATTGTAGAGAAAACAAAGATAAGATTTATATATATGCTATATTATCCTGTTTAGGCTTTTTTGAGTGAGTGAAATGGAGGGGGAAAAAAGTGGGGTGAAAGAGAATCATTATCTGGGATTCAAAATATGGTCTTGAAAATACTTAATGTATGTTTTTATAATCTACTATACATAGCCAAAAAGAAAAGAAAAGAGCGAGAGAAGAAAAAAAAATATAATATGGACCGTAAAATCTTGAAGATATTATAACATACTAATACATAAGTAAGTATATTGTGGCAGTTCTTGTGCTGCAAATTTACATTCACCTATAACATATGTAAATAAATGAAACAATGATGTTAAACAAAATAAAACAATGCTTTGCCTCTAAATTGTATCTAGAAGTTTGAGGTCATATTTAGAGGTTGCGGGGGTCTAAATGGCTGTGCACCCCAATGATTCATCCATGGCGGTAAGAACCATGGCATGTTCATTGGCATTTGGGGGCTGCATGTTCATTGGCATTTGAGGTGGCATGTTCATTGGCATTTGGGACGGCATGTTCGTTGGGCTCATTTGTGGGCCATTAAACAGAGGGCGAGGGCGTTTTACTGATCGTGGCCCTGTATTACCAAGGGCTGTCTTAAGATGTACTACCATTGCCGGGAGTCCCTTGTGACAATTGAGATGAATGTCATCATAAAAGATATTACAATGATGGGTGGGGGTCGACCCAGATGAAATTTTTTCCTGTGCAAGTTCAGTATTTTTATTAACATTTAAGCAGCGAGCAAAATCAATGTCTCTGTTTTAAAAAAACTGTCTTGTTAATATATGGGGGATTTTTGTTCAATAAAAGAATAACTTTAACATCCCCCCCCCCCCCCACAAAAAAAAAAAAAAAATCCAACCCCATACTCTCACTCTCAAAATGGTCAATAACTGTACAGCACTTTGCAATACTTTACATTTTTTATCCCTTAAGGGCATCTCTAGCAACATCAATTTTAGTTTCAATCTGTACGGATGCCGGAAATATTAGTTCTCCACGGATGGTGGGAATATTTTACATTTGATATAAACAAAGTTCAGATGACAGCTGCAAATTCCAAACAAGAAAATTATTGCCTTTCCTATCTTAGAAAAGCTATGCTGCGATTTTGATAATATAATCGGAATTATATTTTTTCCGAGGCGGGTTAGGTTCTTGACAACAACAACAGCGGAACAGCGGAGATACACGAAGTTTTTATAAACATAGCATTCACTTCTTTAAATAATTAAAAAAAATTAGAAAAATAACTTGAAAACTATCAGAAAAGATGAATTTATTTCTACTGAAACGTAATCTTAACCCATATTTTCTTATTTGTTTGATTGAAGGAAATGACGTATTTTCGCCGTAAGGACAGTCACTTTTTGTTACTTCCGGGACATGACTTTTTTCGTTAGTGTATTGGGGAACCTTAAGAATTTAAAAATTTAGAAAGTACATGTAATAACCGTAGAGCTCACGGCGCTCGCTAATAATTTATTATTATGGACAAATGCATTTTGGCTTCAGAAATATTAAATTGGTGATTTGTAATTTAAGTAACGTAAATTTCTCGACAAATTCTCCATGTCAATCAAATACTGAATGGCAGTTTCTCAGTATTTCATTACATACTGAAAACCAACAATTTAATTTCATACAGTCATTCTTATTAGGGTATGGGTTGCAGTATACAGAAATGGTGATTCTTTTACTTGTAAACATTGAGGTTTTAAGAGTATAATTGTACCAACAAAGATAATCAATGGTGAGTTGCAGACTGTTATTGTCCAGTCTGCAAAATTAATTAGATAACTTAAGAATATCTTCTATGACATCGCATTTGAAATGATGAAACTTAAGAAAATTTGTAGCCACGTGCACTTGGCCATCATTGTGTTTACTTTTGACCAGATGATGAGGGTTTTGATTGGCTCAATGATATATTTACATTTGATTGACAACTCCCATTAGGATATATTGTTAACATGAAAAATAGACAAAAAGTGGCGAAAGTTAAATCTGGTGGCATATTGTTGGGATATAAGATAGAATATGAAGATTGTAATGAATGCTTTGACACTGCTTGTAAATATGTTTTATGGTTTAGAGTAAAGGGTGCACTATGCAGTTACATTAAGGTGCACTGTTTCGCACACCAAGTTACCACAGTCTAATTTTGTAAAACTTAAAATTGAAAGTTGAAATTTGGTAGTTAAGCATTTATACATAGACAGATGTAATATATGTTATGGTAAAAAGGTGTAATTTAAAGGAAGAATGGTATCCGGAACGTTTCAGTCCCCTGCCGTATTAGGTTCTCTCCTCAGCATCAGATGGCTGATTTTCAAAATACCTTATTTCGCACGAACTTTTGGGACTAAAATTGTGAGAGAATGAATCAAAAAGGGTCTTATTATTTTTACCCTTTCTTCCACCTACTTCATGCATGCTTTCATCCTGTGGTAGTGTCTAAGTTTCTGATATTTTATAAAACATAGTAATTGGCTGTTAGTTTTGGAAAGGCACCCCTGATTTGTACTTAAACTCAGTAACATTTTTTTTCGGTATGTTACAATGGCTACTGGATTTCATAAGAATAATCACTAAATTACTTATAAATGACTTGAACCTCCACACACCAAGGACTTATACACTTTTTTATGACAAAACACTAGAAATTTATGTGTGGGCTGTCTCAAAACAGCTTTATTTCAACAAAATGAGACCAAATTTTCAGAAATGACCTAACTGTATTGTACTACGAAATGCAAAACTCGTAAATAAAGATAGCGATGCAGTTTTTGGTATCCTGTATATTCCTCCGCAATATAGAAGGTATACTTCCGTTGATGCAAATTGTCAAATAGAACATGAATATTTGACTCTCTCTTACAGGTATAAGTATATCTCTTTATTAGGGATTTCCATGCAAAAATCTCAGATGAATTAGACTATTTCAAATTTGATGATAAGGATCCGTTGAATACGTAAATGGTAACTTGCTTCTTTAGACGAGCTTAATATCCCCAGAGAAAGGATTAAAGTGATAAAGACAAAAACAGATTTGGTCTACAGTTACTTGATTTTTGTAAATCTAACAACATGTTTATACTTAAAGGAGAGTAAATGGTGACCAACAGGATAAATTTACTTGTAAAAACGCGAGCGTTGTTGACTATTAAATCAGTTCTGTTGATTTTTTGAGTAGTTTTCTTAGTTTCAAAGTTTTAGAGTTCTCGAAACTATATTCAGATGTCCATTGTCCTTTGAGTATTTCCATGAGTATGTATAATAGTGAGAAAGACAAGGTAGCGAAAGTTACAAATGTACAAGATCTGTCACACGAAACATAGAAAGCTTAGAAATGGAATGAAAATAAATTATTGTATATGTAATATAGATCAGGCTAAGCTGAATGAAATCGCTTAAATTTTAGAATTACCAAGAGAAAACATTAACTCGAATATTTTAAACGATCTTGTAAGAAAGATATGTGATATATTCATTAGCAGTGCGAAGCACACTTTAGGAACTTATATACCTCGGCATTCTAACAAGGCAAACCATAGGTGTACCGTGAATGATAAGCCTTGGTTTAATATAGACTGCAAATCTGCAAGAATAAATTATAGAAAATTTTAGAAAGTCAAGATCACTGGCACACAAGAAACAGTTAAGAAATGCCGAAAGGTTATATAAGAAGACTCTTGATACCTGTGAGAAGCAATATAGAGATGACATGGCCAAAAAACTTGAGCGAATGAGATCACAAAATCCTCAGGAATATCGGAAAGAACTTAATCAGGGAAGGAATATGAAACAACCAAATATCAGTATTGAGTCCCTCAATGAATATTTCAAAGATTTAAATAGTGATCACTCTAAAAATAATGAGGATTCCACTCCCTTGTTTGCAAATGATTAAAATTCAGTAGAATAAAAACTGAACAAGTTTGGCAGCTGATGCAGTTTTAATCTTCTGAGAATAGGGAAACATGAGTCTTTTGAGATACCTTTGATCCACAAAATAGTTTGTTAACTCTTGCTTTAAGCATAGATTTTACTGCAGTACGTTTTTGCCAATGCAATTAAATTCTTATCTTGTTTCGTTCTTACCATACACATAGCAGATTGCTACATGTATATCAAGGTCAAGTTATAAAGGTAACTCGATATGCAATATATGCAGGCAGAAACCTACCGCGACGAGCTCAATAGAAGTCGCGCTCTTGTTTAGCCGAGGCGGAAAAGTGAATCATGTTGTTTATTGCCGGTGTTAATGATCTTAAAAGGTCATCATTTTCAATTTAGATTATGAATATAATGATTAAACTAGAGGAAAATCAGTATGGTTATTGTTAATTCGCTTTTGTATCGTTTCAGATCTCCATCATTTCTGATGTCAGTATAAAGATATGAGAAAACAGTGTTATATTCATTTATGATGGAGATATCTTACTACCACGCCTGAGGACTTACTTACAGAACAATTTCAGCTATAAACATGCCTGCAGTTCATTGCCCGGTACCAGATTGCGAGTATGAGACAGCCGATCTCGACGCCGTTGTCATTGCAGCTTTACTCAATGCTCACGCATTAGTACACTCCGCAAACGCTGGCGGCAACATATCAGCAAAAGTTGAAAAGGTCAAAACACCAACTGTTTCTGCAGCGGGTTCTAGTGAAGATTGGACTTATTTCCCTTCTCGGTGGAAAAACTATGTTGAAGCCACTAAAGTACAAAGCAAAGACTTCGTCATTCAAGCTTCTTGAGTGTTGTGATGAATCTTTGCGTCGAGAACTCACAAGAACTGCTGGTGGTTCACTTGTTGATAAACCTGAACAAGACGTCCTTACAGCCACGCGCACACTAGCAGTGAGAGAAGAAAATACAATGGTTGCACGTGTAGCTGTCCATGGCATGACTCAGGATCACGATGAGACAGTTTGATCATTTGGTGCAATACTTCGAGGTCAGGCGGGGATATGTAAATTCACAATGACATGCCCAGGATGTGATCGTGATGTTGACCACACTGAAGCCATTTTACGAGACGTACTAACTCGTGGACTAAGTGACACAGACATACAATTAAATCTCTTGGGAGGATAAAGACCAGGATACGAGTCTTTAAATTTGTCCAAGCAAAGGAATCTGGCAAACGTTCAGCATCACGTCTTCTTGACACTCAGGGAGCAGAAGCCTCGAACATATCGCAGGAGGAAAATTGGTAATATGACCAAGGATACCAAAAAAGCTGAAAATAAGGTCACAAAGACATAACATAGTGAGGAAAGTGAAAGTGCAGTATTTGTTTTACTGTGTGCCGCAACCGTTTCACAACAAGGAAAGAAGGTAATACACCTTGACGATCACCTATATTCCCAAATGTCAGATACATGGGGAAAAAGTCATTCACAACCACAAACATTCATCAATATCACTGTTAAAGTCATTGAGGATGATTATAACCAGCTAGGATTTAACGTCGTAACCTCTCAACAGAGAAACGTCGTCATCCCTGCAATGGCAGACACGGGCTGTCATGCTGGAATCAAAGTGCTTCACAAATTTGGACTGAAACAAACCGACCTCATTCCGGTGAATATAAAAATGCACGCAGCTAATTATAAAGGAATTATGATTCTTGGAGCGATTATAGTGCGATTATCCGAAAAGGATCGTGAAAATCTAGAACGTGAAACTCGACAAATTGTATACATTACTGACAGCTCCTTGTGATAAGTTCAGTTTACAAGACTGAATGTGTGGATCAGAATGAATTTATTCAAATATTTCAAAACTCTAAACATCAATGCTTGATACAGGTAAATGAACTATGTTTTCGGCTTATGATATAATTACAGAAATTGGAGCACGGAATTTACACCTGGTCCATGCTTCCAGTTTTTAGTGGAGTCCGAGTTGCTCATTTACTTTTGTTACTTTGTATGTATGATTTTAATTACTTTATGTTCTTTGTTGTGTATGTCTGTTTTCCATATCTGGTCTTTGTGTCTGGATTACATTCTTTTGATTACCGGTATAACCTTGGTTCCCTTAATTACTCTGAAGCAAGAGTCAATTAGAAAATGAAAACAAAAACAAAAACAAAAAAAACAAAAACAAAAACAAAAAAATGCACCAGGTATGTCTTCGATCAACAGTAGTGACAACTTGTTTCGTCTATTATAAGATAACAATCAAACCAAAATTTGTAAACACGACGTTCGCAAAACAAACCGTGAAGGGGGTTACATATTTTGAGAGCATGCCCTGGTGTTCAAAAGACTGATATCGATAAGGTCTGTCTAAAAACTTACCTTTGTTTTTTTTTCGCTTTGAAGTTTCAATCAATGCTTATTCAAAATGGATCGTTAAAGAAAATATCTGAAAAAACGCCAAAATTGTCTCGCTGAAAGAAGTCTATAAATAGAACTTTTTATACTTTGTTATTTAGTACAGTTTATAACTTGTCATAATAAAAGAGCTAGAATCTATAAAAAAAAATCATTTTTCGACCCTGTATGTTATATTGAACTACAAATAATATGAATAAGGTATTTGCCTTAAATTTAAGCGAAGCCTTTAGTAGGTTCCCTTTGAATATATAATGTCCGAGCAGTTCCGATCGTTAAATAACATGTAGGTCTTTGAAACGTTTTGTTTAACGTGTGTTACTACATGTCAAAGATTCAATAATAGATAGAGATGTAATGTTTTTGCCTTGTCAAAAGTTTCAAGTGGTCAGTATGGCACAAAATAGACCGAATTTCTATACATTATAAAGCGAGCTTAGCACGCGTATTATCTTGTTTTGTGAATTTGAAAACACTTTTAAGAACCTTTTTTATGCTCTTCAGTGATGTGCGCTAGTCCATTAACTTGACCACTACCATCTCCACCTTTAATAGAGATGGGTAAGTTACTAAATGATGATTGTATAATGTTGTAAAAGTGGTCAAAATTGCGTCACCAATTTTCTCAACAATATCGTTCGCAACATGATTGTGTACGTGAGTGAGTAAAATCCGGAAAGCGTCAAGTTCGACAGGTTGTCAATCACGTGAAACGTTAAATCTAAGTAAAAATATCATGTATTATCTTTGAAGTATGCATTTTGTCTGTGTGCATGGCTTTTGGCTTGATTCAGGACAGAAATATTGAAATGTAATAAGTAACTCTTCAAATTGATTAAAAAATGAATGTTCGTTGTGATAAGACAACATAAAAACTACATCCAGATTTAAGGTTAGATCTTTGTAGTTATACCATCGTGGACAAATGTGTAGCATTAATCTGATGTCTATACTTGTCTCTTTTATTATTCTTCTTTTCCATACTATGAACCAAAAGGTAAAAATAGATGCCTTTTATTAAATATCAATTGCCTTTATCCAAGGGGAAATATAATGCTTTTGCTTTTATTAACTTTCTTTTCATCTGTGGCAACATCCCTTCGGCTCCTGCGTATGAAGTGTTCATATCACAACTCCTACGTTATGCCAGAGCTTGCCGAAACTAAGCAGACTTTTTGTATCGCGCTAGAACTCTAACAAATAGGCTTCTGGAACAGGGTTATGTTGCTACATGGCTTAAACCATACAGAGGTACTTAATGCTATTGAATCTGTGGTTCCTAGACCAAATATTAATGCTATGCAGCTAACAGAGAAAAATTGTGTTGTTTCTTTAAATGAGAAAAGTCAAAAGGATATACTAATGTCCGCCGGACTTAAAATTCGAGACAGGTCAGTCAGTTTTGTTAATGTAGATAGCCAGTTAACGAATGTTACAATTAGAGACATTCCCTACGATCTTAGTGACATATTCGTTACAACTAACATGACTAGATATGGGCAGGTTGTTGAAGGTTCTGTTAAGCGAGGCTATATCAAAGACACTAACATTGAAAATGGTACGAGATATTTACAACTCCTCAATTGTATACCTGTTCTGCCTAACAAAGTGCTATTTGGTAAGCATGAAGTCAGGCTTTTTGCTGACAATAACAGAACCGCTTGTAAATTCTTTAATGGTACTGACCACCCCTCTTTTAAGTGTAAAGACAAACCCATTAGACAGCGTGAGTGCTATAATTGTCATCAGCTATGTCATATAGCGAAAGACTGTTTCGAAGAGGTTGTCGGCAATTATTGCAAGTTGCCTGGTCACATTAAACGTGATTGTGTAAAGTCTCAGGATGACCAAACAAGACGAGAAATGGGGGAATATGCTGCCGAAATTATTGAAGGTAGGTGAAGCATGGCCCAGACGCTACAGGACGATGATGAGTCAATTGCCGAACTTAATTCTAGATTCGAAACATCAAATGGTAAAACTGTGCTTTTGGGTGCCTCAAATTGTAAACGACTGGGTGATTTCAGTCCTGACATTTTAAACGCTTCAGTATCAGGTGCATCGTTTGAGAAAATTGACGAATTGCTTGAACATGTGACCCCTTTGGTTGAAGAAACCAACTGTTATGTTGAGAATGTCATAATGTGTCTTGGCACCAATGATATCACCCGAAACAGGAATGATCCAGATGAGGTGAATTTAAGTGTGACACGTGCCCTTGGCTGTATTAAGACAAAATTCCTGAAACTCGAGTAGGCCTGTGTATAGTACTTCCCCGTTAAGGCAAAGGTCAACACATTATAAAACTTAATGACACAACCAAAGCTGTTAACAGCTTTCTTACTAAGCTTAGTAAAAGAGACAAATCTGTATCTTTAATTGATATATATAATGTTTTCATTGACAATGGTAATACACCTAGGTCTTTATATGATGTTAATGGTCCTAGTGGTGTACACATTAGTGGTAAAGGTGTAGACAAAATTATTGATCAAGTGACTTCTTTTATGTCAAACTCTCAGTCACAGACTGAAGCAATTGTACACACACCAGCCATGCGTACTAAACGCAATCTTAGCGCCACCACTACTTCGTCGTCTGCTGAAAAGCAAGGTAAACAGCAAAAGCATAGCTAGGCCAAACTCCGTAACAGGAGTGATTTGTCAAGCAGTAAAAATTTAACTGAAAATCTGAACTTTGTATGCTTAAATGTTTGTGGATTGAGGTCTAAATTATTGTTACCTGAATTTCAGGAACTAATTATCAAGAATGACGTACTGATATTTTTGGAATCTAAGACTGATAATTTTCATGTACTTGAAATGCCTGAAAGGTATAGTTATTTCGCAAAACACAGATGGAAATGTGATAAGAAATCTGGTGGTATAATTATTTGCTACAAGAAAAATTTTGAACATTTTTCAAATTTCCAAATTCAAAATTGTACAGTGGCTTATTACTGACCAAAAATTATTTGATTTTGATAAAAGTATGCTTATTGGGTGTATGTATTTACCACCAGAAAATACAAGGTATACAAGTAATGAAGCATTTAACGAGGTTGAAACAGAAATGATAGATATGTGTAATAGATTAAATTGTTTACCTACAATTGTTGGTGATATGAATGCAAGAACGAAATTATTGGACGATGTTGTTATTCCTGATGACAGTCTTTTTGAAAATTTAGAAGATTTTGATGATGAAAACTTGATGTTGTATCTCTATGATTTTCATAAATTATTAGAAAACAGTGTACCTTTAAAGCGGTCTTCAAGTGATAAATCAGCGCCCAATAATTATGGGTATAAACTTATAGATTTTTGTAATCGCAACAATTTATATATAGGTAATAGTAGATTACCTGGAAATGATTATATGAAAGGTTTAACTACATGTAATAATGTGTCCTTAGTTGATTATTTACTTTTGTCGTCTGAAATATTCCCTTTGATAAAATAATTCAATATACTTGATTTGAATCCCTTGTTTTCAGACGTTCATTGTGGTTTGTATCTTTGTGTTCATGCTTCGGCGAACATTTTTACTACGCATTCCAATGATAATTGTAGTAATCCACTCACGCATGTGCAGTGGTATCCAGACAGGGCAGACCAGTTTATCGAGTCAATATTCAGTGACGTCACACAATTAGATCAAATATCGTCATTGCTGTCTGGGGAATTTAATCCAGGTCAAGGTGATGACGCAAAAATACGCATAAATAGTGCTGTTGACAAAATTTGCGATCTTTTTAAAAGTACCGCTGAGAAAGTATTTACATTCCGTAGAAGTTCAGCTATAAAAAGAAAATCTTCGGGTCAAGGTTGGTTCAATGCAGCATGTAAAGAAAAACGAAAAGTATTTCACAGGGCAAAGAAAAGGTATAGCTTTCTAAAAAATAAAGAAAACCGGGATGATATGAAGATTTCAGGGAAGGCATATAAGGCTGAACTTAATAAATGTTTCAGAGATTTTCAACATAAACTAGAATCGGATTTACAGGATTTGTCGAAAAAAGATTCTAAGAAATTTTGGAAAATTCTGAAACGATTAGATAGAGGGGGTCTCAGAATGATGTAAATATCACAGTTGAACAGTTGTATGAATATTTTAAATCGCTAAATAAGAGCGATGACGCAGAGGAAGACAATATTGAAGATTTATTAGACAATATAGAGAATAACGATATTATTGATATTTTAGATAGGGAAATCTCAGAAAACGAAATTTTGTTAGCAGTGAAAAATTTATGCAATGGTAAAGTTCCCGGGGACGATGAAGTAGTTAATGAATATATAAAAAGCACGGTACATCAATTCCTGTCTATTTATATGAAACTTTTCAATCTGGTGCTTAATGCGGGGATTATTCCAAACTCTTGGTTAACAGGGATAATTAAACCATTATACAAAAACAAGGGAGACCCAAGCAATTTAGATAATTACCGTGCAATATGTCTTACGTCAGATCTGGGAAAAGTGTTTACCTCTATTCTTAATTCGAAACTTAATAAATTGTCAGATGAGATTGGGATTATTATTGATGCCCAGGGTGGATTTCGAAAGGGTTATTCTGTTCAGGATAGTATGTTCGTCATGCATGCTTTAATGTCATTATATTTGAATTCGGGTAAAACATTATTTTGTGCCTTCGTAGATTTTAGAAAGGCATTTGACACTGTGTGGAGGGTGAGACTTTGGCGAAAACTTGTAAAAATAATATTGGTGGGAAAATGTTTAATGTTATATTGAATATGTACACTGATATTAAGTCTTGTGTTAAGAGTGGGGAATTAATAACTGAATTCTTTCCTTGTGAAATTGGTGTGAGGCAGGGAGAAAAGTTATCTCCCTTTCTCTTTGTCTTATACCTTAATGACTTGGAAGAATATTTGTCTGAAAACTCTGTGGATGGTTTAAAAATGTTGAGTGAAAAGGTTATGGACAACCTTAATATGTAAAGTTGTTGATTCTTTTATACGCCGACGATACTGTTATTTTTGCGGAGTCAGCACCAGAGTTACAAAAGGCACTTTCTGTCTTTGAAAAATATTCTACTGATTGGAAATTGAGTGTAAATGTAGAAAAAACAAAGGTTGTTATCTTCTCTAAAAGGAAATCACAACAACATGTTTCTTTTAAATTGTTTAATCAAAATATAGAAATAAAAGACTCCTATGTTCACTTGGGTCTTTTATTTAATTACAATGGAAATTTTTGTCCAAGCACGGAAAAAATTGGTTGATCAAGCTCAGAAAGCTCTTTATGCGCTATATAAAAAGATTCAAAATATTTCCATTCCGATTGATCTGCAATTAAAATTGTTTGATGTATTGGTTGTTCCTATTTTGACATACTCTTCGGAAATTTGGGGGTTTGAAAATAAGGCTAATGTTGAAAAATTACATCTTCAGTTCTGCAAACGTATACTGGGTGTTAGATCATCTACTCCAAACTTTATGGTTTATGGGGAACTTGGGAGATTTCCACTTGAACTGCAGATCAAACTGAAAATGGTTGGATTTTGGCATAAATTACCTTCTAGTGAAAATAAACTGTCTGGCAAATTATACAAATTATTCTACATGTGTGAACATGGTGAATATAATTTTAAATGGATTAACTATTTAAAATCTATATTTGATAACTGTGGACTCGGTGAAATATGGAATATCCAAGAGAATGTTGATGGTAATCTTATGAAAATTAACGTTAAGCAGCGTCTCCAAGACCAGTTTATTCAAAAATTGTTTACTGATATGAACAACTCATCTAGAGGTGAATATTATTCTAATTTTAAACATGAATTTCAATTGGAGCCTTATCTTTTAAAATTAAAGTTGAGTTACCGGATAAAATTTTGTAGATTAAGGGTATGTAATATAAAGTTTCCCATTGAAACGGGGAGGTGGAGGAATATCCCAAGGGAAGATAGAATATGTAGAATTTGTGGAACTGGTCTTGGGGACGAATATCATTATTTTTGTGAGTGTAATAATAATGTAGTTTTAGACTTAAGAAGAAAGTTTATGCCATCATATTATACGAGGTATCCAAGTATGTATGGTATGATAAAATTTTGCAATATAAAGGTATTAATAAATGTGTCGATATTCATGCAAAAACTGCAACAGATGTTTAATTAGATACGCTATTTGTATGCAATAATATTGTGAAAGTATTGTCTTGATAACTTTATGTGTGATATTTTCTGTTTATATGTATGTCCTTTATATTTATATATACATTTATATACTCCTGTTGCGCAGTATTCTGCGGCTGAGTTTTTACTAATAAACAGTAAACAGTAAAAGATTGAAGTTATCACTACAGAAGTTCTATGGTCGTCATCATGAACTCGTGGATCGTTATAGTGTATCCATCAGCACCATAAAAACTGATTTATTCAACGGGTCATAGTTTTCCTTTCCTCGTTTGTCTACCACGGACTTGACTTCTTATGAGCAACTCGGCGGGTGTTTCTAGAAAAGCAGAGGACTCTTACCCTACCGGTGCACCTGGTCCATGCTCCCAGTTTTTAGTGGAGTCCGTGTTGCTCATTTACTTTTGTTACTTTGTATGTATAATTTTAGTTACTTTATGTTCTTTGTTGTGTATGTCTGTTTTCCATGTCTGGTCTTTGTCCCTGGATTACATTCTTTTGATTACCGCTATAACTTTGGTTCCCTTGATTACTCTTTGCATGTAGTGCGAACTCATGCTTATATGTATATGCACATTTGGAACAGTATTGTACTTTTTACAGTGGGCTATTTGTCAATGTAATACATGTGGTTATTAGTCTCCTTATTAGATATAATATAAAGTCGACTGATATTAATCGCCAGACGCGCTTTTAAAAAGGTAATAAAAGAGATAAATGATCCGTTTTCAAACTTCAATTGTGAGTATTTAAATATATTGAAATACAAACTAAAGTCGAACTCTTTGATTGGACTTTAATTGATTTGTTATGTAGCCAAGTAAAGAATTTTGCTTTATACCTGCATGCTTCACCTTTTGCTTTATTTTAGATCGAATCATTTAAAAATTTGAAAGAAGCTCTTACCTAACAATTAACCAAATCAAAAATGAATATTTGTTTTAGATTTTCATTGAATCTAGGTTTTCACTGATTGAAGTACAGTGAACAGTCTAGTGATTTTGTGACTAAGTTTACAAATTTGTTTCCAAAGATGTTGAAAAGGAATACAAACATTACATTGTCTGTTTATGTGATTCCAGATAAAATTTTAAAAATACAACCAATCAAATCAATTAAATAATGAATGGCCGTTTAAAAAAAGGGGGGGTACAGGAAACAAAAGACATTGGCTTTAGTCCAGGTAGTAATCATGACGCAGCTTTTATCATTTTTTTCAACTAATTCACTGTAAATGAGGATATATGTAAACCTTGAACGTCAGATATGTTTACCATAATGCATATATGCTGTTGTTATAAAAAAAGAGTCAAACATGTTTTGTTTTCGGTAAAGATTCTTTTTTGGCGAAATATATGATGGACTTGATTATATGCTTGATAGAGTAATATGCAGGATATATCTACATGATGAAAGCATATATTCAATAATATACTTATATGATTTTAGCCATTAATTTTGGTAATTTAATACTATTTGCACGGATGCTAAATTGGTATACCTGCATATGAATGCTCAGTCATGCGCAAAAAACCAGTACAAAAGATATGAACATACACAATATTACTACCAATAATGTTGTTTAGTTCGACAATGTTTATTGAATATATACATCGCAATAAACGCATGTAAAAATAAATTTACAAGGAAATCAATATCTAGGACTCAACAAAGAGTGGAAGTTTTAATTGAGGAAACATGAAAGCTGCATCCAAACAGAACAGCGGAATTTTACACCACTATATTTAACTGTCACATCATACACCAGTACAAAAAGAAACAGGAAGCCTTTTCCCAGATATCAACTCAAATACTTCAAGGGCAGGCGAGGCAATGCCTGTATTTATATGTACATATAGCAGTATCTTGAAGAGTGGATTATTTCACACAGCAAGTTAAGACGTTGGTTTTAGTAGGTAGCTGACTAAACGTGTATTCAGTTCTGCTGACAAAGACCTTAAACGTTGAGTCATGTCCGTTTACTTGATTTCAGATAGCTATTAAAAAGATGTGTAAATACAGAACAAAAAATAAAAATGGCGAAACATTATCCTAAATAGATCAAGGAAGTTAACCAAAAGTTAAAAGCAGTACTTTCCAAAGGACAAAAAGAGCGTTTCCTGCATTCCCTTTCAGTAAACTTTTGTAACTCTAGATATTTGTACTAATAAAGAGTCAACATAGTATAATATTACTTCATTTGATGGTGTTCTTATAATCATCAACATAAATATTCTTTGTCATCACGCAATCACATAAGAATTCATTGCTTTACCCAAGCGTGAATATATTGCGCATCAAATACCAGGTTATTGTAATGATGCCTTTTTGGTAGATCGAGCATTAGTACCAATATAAATTATTTCTCTAGATTATAGAATAATCAAAGTTATGCTTACAAGATAGAGTGACAAAACAACTTGGTGTTATAATAATTTGTCCGATTTTGGGTGGCTTGCCTACGTGGGAATAAAGATCTGGCTCAGCTTGTGTAATTGATACAAAGACTGGTGTCCGCGATTGTTTAATGGTGAATTAATATCTGCAATGGGATGTTACACAATAATAAACCAATCAATTAATAAAACAACAAATAAAACCTGTAGATAAGAAACCAATACAGTAAATACAAAATCCGAAAATGACAGAGTACATCGAAGAGTAAATTGTCCCGGGCCGGAAGTTGCATTTTTCACATTGAAACTGAGTTAAATCCAGTAACCTTCAAATTCTTCGGTTTATCAATCTTGTTAATTAATGAATCAACTGATGATGTCTTCTATCAAATTTGAAATAGAAAATAAAACATTTCCATGTACATGTTTTATTACATGGTTGACTTTATGTCAGACAGCAACGTCCACAAAATCAGAATGTACCACTACTTCTTCAATTCTAACAAATCATGAAAAATATATTTAGCCGGAATGTACGGAATTTATACAGTTATATTTTAAAATAGGCCTAGAGTAAGGGACCAAATTCTTTTAAATCATTGGAACTTTTGTATTCAGCATTTGATATCAATCTCATGTAATTAATTTGAAAGGATTAAATTCTGTTTCAAACGAAAGCTTTAAAGAAATTGAATATGCAAACATTTCACTGATTTAAAGAGTTATGTCAAAAAAGAAAATGGACGGATGTTTTTTCTTCTATAAACAGCCGTATATCGCACTGTACACCAATGATTCAAAAAACTAAAACTATGCACCAGCTGTAATGATTGTTGATTTAGTACGATGTCATACAATAATGTATATCTACATGTAGGAGAATAGTGTAACCTTAAACAAAAAAATATTTGACAAAACTCGTGTGAACAGTTAATACGATTCTGTTGACGTTTTAAAAAAGAAATCTTTACTTTTATCGTTATTTCTACTTATGGGTATATAACTCTACTAAAGTACAATATTTTATTACTGTTTGTTTATAATTTAAAATGTTTTGTTCGGTCGCCATGTAAAAATCTATTCAAAATTGTTGAGGAAGAACTAAAACGTTGCTATCTCTAATTATGGGTATTTAAATCCATTCAAAACGTTGTATCGCGGCATGAAATTGGCTGTATTTCTAATAATTATAATGAAGCTCTTTATTTCGCAATAAAGAAAATCATTTGACAAATGTATGGAAGAATAATCAAGGGAACCAAGGTTATAACGGTAATCTAAAGAATGTAATCCCGGGACAAAGACAAGACATGGAAAACAGACATACACAACAAAGAACATAGAGTTACTAAAATCATACATGCAAAAGTAACAAAAGCAAATGAGCAACACGGCCTCCACAAAAAAAACTGATAGCATGTGTACCGGTAGGGTAAACGTCCTCTGCTTTTCTAGAGACACCGACGGAGTTGCTCATAAAAAGTCCGGGATAGACGAAAGAGGAAATGAAAACCATGACACATTGAACAAATCAGTTTTCATGGCACAGATGGAGAAACCGTAACGATTCAAGAGTTAATGATGACGGCCATAAAACTTTTGAAGTGATGAGTTCAATCTTCAACAACAAAAACCTGCTCCAGAAGCCTATTTGTTAAAATTTTAGCGGCGCAATACAAAAAGTCTGCGTAGTCTCGGCAATCTCTGGCATAACGTACGAGTTGTGATATAAACACTCCATACGCAGGTGCTGAAGGAAAGTTGCCACAGATGAAAGGAAAGTTGACAATTCTGAATTAAAAGTCATCACGTTTGTCGTAAAGTTTGGTCAGTAGTTTTCCTTTTCCAGCGATTTCTAAGTGTAGGTCAAGATATGAGGCTGACTTCACATTGTCTGTACTATCCTTTATCTCAAGTACTTTGGGTAGATGCGATGTATGAAGTCCCCAAAATTAGGATTGTTTAAAGATAATACGTCTTTATAGCGGAAACTGAGATTAAAGGATCTAGCTAAACGATATTCCTTCTTTCGGATCAGATCAGCTATAAAGTCAGCCTGATGAGAGTGAAGAAAGGTGTAGATATACAGTGGTACAGAAAACAACATACAAACAGAACATTAGACTTTTATGATATTTGTCCCGAACTTATTTTTATTAAGCTGTCCGACTCAATCACAAATGTGTCTCAATAATAAAAGAAAACGAAGATATTTAAACTATTGTAACATCATATAATTCAAAAAATGTATCATTATGTAAATAAAGCAACCAATAATAAAATTGGTGAAATATAATTCGAAAAATGAAATTTTGATAATCAATAATTCAATTAAACAAAAAAACGGGGATTTTAGACTGAATGAAATCACGTGTTCATAAATGAAATAAAGTGGTCGTTGCAAAAAATTTGATAATATTTTAACTAAAGTGTAAAGTAAAGTACTTCTCTTACTGTTTTTAGTACATTATTGTGTATCAAACTTGTCAGTGTTCAAGAATGGAGCTAAATCAAACAACAAGATTCCTTGTACAATTGAGAACATCTCTTTATGTTTTCGTCTTTCGTTCTGTCTGTGTTTGCTTTGTTATATATTTACATATCAATAGTGTAAGGGTTGTGGCCAATGGTTAAATCATAATATAGGTTACATGAGCAATGTAAACAAATGAGAAAAAACTTACTGGTAGAATCGAAGACCTGTCGTGTCTGTTATGAATTCGTGTTCATGTATCATTTCCCAATCATAACATTTAAATTATCACATGACTCATTGTTAGCTTAAACGTAACAAAATTTACAATGTCAAATGGAATAGATAAATGATCTGTTGACGTTACCCTTATATTCAATAGTTTAATCTATTGAGATCAATTTTATATATATCCCATTGTTTGGACTTTTAGGGGTTTTGTTGTGTAGAAACCAAACTTAAGATTTAATTTGTTATAGGAAAACTATTAGTACGTGGGCTGAGATACCCCCGTGCACCCTCTCCACTCATCAACCAAAATACGATTTTCAGGTACCCTTATATCTCCTATTGATGAATCTTTTTGTCGCCACAAAATAAACTGAAGCATTGTTGTATTTTTGGCTACTGTTTATATCTCAATGAGGCAAAAAATCATTTTTATAGTATTATCATGGAGCCCAATGTCTCAGTTTTACGATTTTCGTAGTCAGCAAATATCAAAGAAATGCAAAAATGGGATTTTCGATTTTTAGGTCAAAACAACATATAAATTCGACTCTACAAGTTTACTAAAACGTCTCAAATTTTGTATCATTCGATAGTTAATTCAATTTCCTACATAAATGAACCACGAAAAACTAATTATCAAAAAATGACGTTTCAAAAATATTACCCTACCCCAAAGAAACTGGTCTCTGTCAAACATGTTTCTCATTCATAACATAGTGACATTGAAGAACTCGTATTTTAGGCATTCATAATTAGATTGTCTTGTCCCAAAATCATTGGAATGTTGTGTCAAAGATTGTCTTATTCCACAATCATTGGAATGCTGTCACAAATAACCGTGTCCTCATTAACTGGAATGGTGTTTCACAGATTGCTGTTTCATACTCACTTGAAGGCTTTGTCACAGATTGCTTTGATCCACAAATATTTGAATAAAGTATCACACATTGCCGTGTTCTGTGTCACAGATTCCCTTATATTACACTCACTAGAATGCTGTCACAAATTACCGTGCTCCACACTCACTGGAATTATGTGTTACAGATTGCCATGTTTCACAATTAGTTGACTG
The DNA here is from genome assembly GCA_037379345.1 of Perna viridis. Taxonomy (NCBI): domain Eukaryota; kingdom Metazoa; phylum Mollusca; class Bivalvia; order Mytilida; family Mytilidae; genus Perna; species Perna viridis. Next base: position 21,261,893 of record CM074523.1, read on the forward strand.
CTGTGTCACAGATTGTCTTGTTTCAAAAACATTGGAGTGCTGTCACAGATTGCCTTATATGACACTCACTAGAATGCTGTCACAAATTACCGTGTTCCACTCCCACTGAAATGCAGTGTCACAGATTGTTTTGTTCCACACTCACTTGAATGATGTGTCACAAATTCCCTTGATTCACAATCATTGAAATGCCGTGCGACAGATTGCCGCGTTCCAAACTCACTCGAATGCTTTGTCAGAGATTGCTTTGTTCCACATTTTTTAATGCAGTGTCACACATTGTAGGGTATAAGGGTTAGAATTCCTCCCCTTTTTTAATTTCGTCTTCTTAAATGAATATGTTTCCCTTTATTCTGTTCCTTGTACCAATTGTTAGGTACAGACCATTTTTGTACTGATGGGGGGAAGGCTTGCTTTGTTATAAAAACAATAAGATTACTCTAAATTTTAGCCATCAGTTATCGATTGATAAAAAATAGTAATATTGTTTAATATTTCCACCATCCCTTAACAATGTAGATATTCAAAGACATATTTTTAACTATGGCTGCCACTGAAAAAAAAGAAATAATTTCCGTGCCTCGGCAAAACTTAAGTTTTTAACTCCGAGGCCCTTTCAGAAAGAAAATGATCTGTGTCTTAGTTTCATATTACACAAAAGAAATATCCATACAGTAATACTCAAGTTATTATTCAGACATGAAATATCTACAGACGACGTCAATGACAAAATGACGAGAACATGATACCATTATTCCACCGCAGACATCAATGACGAAACTGACGATAGCATGATACCATTATTCCACCGCAGACAACAATAAAGAAACTGACGATAGCATGATACCATTATTCCACCGCAGACAACAATGACGAAACTGACGACAGCATGATGCCATTATTTGACCGCCGACAACAATGACGAAACTGATGACAGCATGATACCATTATTCCACCGTAGACAACAATGACGAAACTGACGACAGCATGATGCCATTATTTGACCGCCGACAACAATGACGAAACTGATGACAGCATGATACCATTATTCCACCGCAGACAACAATGACGAAACTGACGATAGCATGATACCATTATTCAACCGCAGACAACTATGACGAAACTGACGACAGCATGATACCATTATTCGACCACTAATAACGTATCTGTATCCTGTTTGAATCTTAATATGTCTTTTGTTTGTTTCAAATTTTTCTAGTGCAAAATCTTCAATTACTAGTGACATAAAAAGAACCCTCTTTAATAAAGACTCCAACAAGGACCTCTGTAGTAGATACAATCAGGAAGACATGCACAATATCATCATCAGATGGCAACGATAAATTGAAAACACCAACAAGACCACCGTTAAAGAGTTGAAGCTAACCAGAAATAACGTGGCATCATACCATTATGCAAGAAATGCGCAAGGACAAACAAAAAGAGAGTCTCGTAAAATATGGTTTTTTTTACATCAGCAGTCTGTGTAATATTACAATTTACACAAAAATATCAGATTTGCTTGAAGTTCAAGTAAATTCTTGATATTTAAAAAATTCAAAAGGAATAACTCGTCTATTCTAATGTAAAATAAAATCAGACTATCTATGGAGGACTGCAATGGCTTGATAATGTTTCACAGTAATTTTGAATTGAAGACAAATTTAATTGACACATGATCACAATTGACATATCATTAAGTTATTGCAATACAAAAAATTAGTAACTGTAGAACTTTAACTTCTTTAGCATTAAAATTACTTACAAAGAAACAAATATGCGGTAAAAGTTGTCAAATATTGTAATAAAGTCTACAAACAAGAACAAACAAAACAAAACAAAACGAACAAAAAAAAAAACACACAATAAAAGTTTCCACAATGAAAAAAATCTTGATTATTCAAACTCTTGTTTGTTCCCATTAACAAAATTCTACTATTGATGTATAATGGACAGCATTGACATGGAAGCAAAATGGATTATCTTCCTTAGAACTACAATGTAATATGATGTACTTCAGAATTTTAATTATTGGACTGGATAATAACAATAATGCCCATGAAATGTTCAAACTGTGTGCATTTTAGTGAGATAATAACTCACCTTACCAAAATTGTATGAACAATCTTTTTCTTTGATTATGACAGTGCAAATCGTCAAATTACACTGGTAAAACTACTGTCTGATTTTTAAAGAGACTGATACTTAATACATACATTACATAATTCTGAATAAAAAGAGATACAGTATAATTACAAATAATTTTAGCAAGCTCGTTAAGAGAATTTCCTGGTTTAAATAGGAAAAATGTACATGTTCCTAATAAATTATTTAAGCATTTGGATGGAAAAACAAAAGAGAAGATGCACAATGGCAAATAATTTGTGAAAGTAGCATCAACTTCTATTTGGCGGTTTCAGAGGTGTTGCGGATTAGAAGACACCCTCATTCATTGCCCGACAAACTTTGCATCAAAAAACCCAAAATTCATTCAGATGGAAAAACAAAATAAGAGGTGACATCTTGTAATAAAAAAATCTGTGAAAATTCAATTACATTCCATCGAGTGGTTTCAGGGGAGTTGTAGATTAGAACAGAACTGACGAAAGGAAACCATGATCACTAAATACGTGATGTACATTTGTACATGTACACGTACATGTATATACTCCTTTTCATGTGCACTATGGTGTGGTGTTTAAATAAATATAAAAAAACAAGTAATATTGACATATGACATATTCGTTTTTCCCCTCTCCACAGAATAAAAACAAAACATAACAAATACATATACATATATAAATGTACATGTATAATCCTTCGAATCCTTTTGTTTTAGTTATTTTTTATGTATGATTTTAGTTACTTTATGTTCTTTTTGTGTATATCTGTTTTTCATGTCAGGTCTTTGTCCATGGATTACATTCTTTTGATTATCGATATAACCTTGGTTCCATTGATTATTCATAATAAAGAAGTTGTATACATATCTATACCCTTTACCCCGGATATGTAATGTGAAAGCTTGTTATCATCAACGATGTTTCATATACAGTACAATCTGTCTTAATCACATTCTGAATATCCGAAAATCTGTATAAATCAGAAACTTTAAACAGTCCTTTTAATTGAGTATTTGAACAATGCTTAACCGAACACCTGTCTAAACCATTTTTAAGTTCAAAGTGAGATTGGTTAAGACAGGATTGGATTCATATGTAATAATTGATAGTTGTATCCATAAATGTTTGATGTTAAAATATCGGGTATGAACTGGACAAATATGACAGACTAATATGTCGATGTTTGATACAGTATGGCTTTACTCTTGCCAAAAACTTTCATTGAAATCTGTCTCCACAAAACACCTTCTGGACTTTGAAGATGGTTTTGTTTAGAAAGGTGCGCGGTTTGACAAGGTTATAAATACATGTTAATTAATATCAAATGATTTTAAAAGTTTGGTGTAGAGAGGTATTTAGGGTTCGGATAAAAAAAGGGTAATAAAGGGAATCAAGGTTCTAGCGGAAATGCAAAGAATGTAATCCAAGGACTAAGACCAGACATGAAATACTGACAAAAGTAACAAAGGATATATATCAAATAAAATAATACATATAAAGTAACAAAAGTAAATGAGCAACTCGGACTCAACCATAAATGGGAGCATTGACCAGGTGCACTGGTAGGGTGAGCGTCCTCTGTTTTCTAGAAACACCCGCCGATTTGCTCATAGAAAGTTTTATATGTTGTGTGTATACATTATCTATTAAGTTGAACTTGAAACTATCAAACGGTACGACTTACAGCGGTGGTCTTGAGATAGTGTACTTATACTGTGAAATCTTAGCATAGATCTTTCAAGATGTATGCCCCATGGCGTAAGTCTTTCAAGAATTTTGTCCTTTAGAGACGGTCTATAGTCGTGTCCCCTAGCGTACGTCTTTCAAGAATTATGTCCCTTAGGTTAGTTCTTTCATCAGTTATGTGTCTTAAGATAAGTCTATCAAGAGTTATGTCACTTGGCCAAGGTCTTTCAAGTTATGTCTCTTAGCCTTGGATCGTCAAGAGTTATATACCTTAGCCTAGGCCTTTTTAAAACTATGTCCCTTTGTCTAGGTCTTTCAGATTCATGTTTCTTAGCCTAGGTCTCTCAAGATTATGTTCTTTAGCCTTGGTCTACCTACTTAATGCAATTCAGCAAAAAAGTAAAGCACAATTGTTTTTAGTTTTCACTGCTGCACATGGACTTGATATTGCTTAGTTTTTTTATTTATTTTGCGCGAGTCCTCAACAGTACACCATAGTAGGATTATCATATATCAAATTATTTGATATTTTGCAATACTTAAATTGGATTCTGACACGAAACTGTCACCAAAATCGTTGAAAATGACTGTAGACGCGTAACCTAAATATTACATACAGAACGGGCATAGTGTTCTAACAAATAACAAAACGAAATGCGCGATATATACCCTAATTTCACAGGAAGCGACGCAAAAGTCAGCGCATTTCTCATATGTTAGTAACCATGGTGGTGTACGTTGATTTTAATTCTGTTTGATCACTTTCCTGAAAGAGTTATTGGTGTAGACGCTGTACATCATCGGGAATTTAGCAATAAACTAACGGTAAACCTGCATTTTTATACACAGAAAAAGAAAAAATGAAAATATTATAAATATCCATCTATTATAGAACCGAGGACAAGAACAATCAGGGAAATGTTAACTGCATGACCAAAATTCTACTATTTTTACGAATTCTAAAGAAAATGTCCACCTCTATATTCTACCTCTATATAATAGGTCAAGACTATTATCTGAATATAATAGCATTAAAACCTATGATTTTTCAACACTATATACCTCTATTCCCCATACTCAGATGGTACACATAGATACAAATATATAGTTCTTGGTAGAGATTCCTCATACTTTGTAAGAAATAATTCCAAATCATCTTCCAAATATACAGAGGAAGATGTTTACAAAATGCTGGAATTTTTAATCGACAACATATTTGTCCAGTGTGGTGGACGTGTTTTTTAACAAACGGTCGGCATTCCAATGGGAACAAATTGTGCTCCTTTACTTGCTGACCTATTCCTTCACTCTTATGAGGCTTACTTTATAGCTGATCTGATCAGAAAGAAATAATATCGTTGGCTTGATCCTTTAATCTCAGTTTCCGCTATATAGATGACGTATTATCTATAAACAATCCTAATTTCGGGGATTTGATACATCGCATCTACCCAAAAGAACTTGAGATAAAGGATACTACATACACTGTGAAGTCAGCCTCATATCTTGTCCTACACTTAGAAATCGATGGTAAAGGAAAACTATTGACCAAACTTTACGACAAACGTGATGACTTTTCATTCAGAATTGTCAACTTTCCTTTCATCTGTGGCAACATCGCTTCGGCTCCTGCGTATGGAGTGTTCATATCACAACTCATACGTTATGCCAGAGCTTGCCGAAACTACGCAGACTTTTTGTATCGCGCTAGAACTCTAACGAATAGGCTTCTGGACAGAGTTATGTTGCTACACGATTGAAGTCATCACTACAGATGTTTTATGGTCGTCATCATGAACTCGTGGATGTTATGGTGTATCCATCTGCACCATGAAAACTGATTTATTCAACGGGTCATAGTTTTCCTTTCCTCGTTTGTCTACCCCGGACTTGACTTTTTATGAGCAACTCGGCGGGTGTTTCTAGAAAAGCAGAGGACGCTTTCCCTACAGGTGCACCTCGTCCATGCTCCTAGTTTTAGTGGAGTCCGAGTTGCCCATTTACTTTTGTTACTTTGTATGTATGATTTTAGTTACTTTATGTTCTTTGTTGTGTATGTCTGTTTTCCATGTCCGGTCTTTGTCCCTGGAATACATTCTTTTGATTACCGCTATAACCTTGGTTCCCTTGATTACTCTTTCAACCAATTCGCGCGTGGTTTTAATGTATTTCATGCTTTAGATATCTTTAATGAATGTTGTTACATATTCCTAACAGATAAATTTGAAATATGCATTTAAAAAACAATTTTTGAAACTCTAAATTATGAAATTTTGCAGAAATGTATCTCAAATACACATAATTTTGCGATTTTTAAACAAAATGTCCGCATGGTTTTTTGACGTAATTTTAGTACATGCGACGTTGAGTGGAGAGGAATACGTCCGCGGTGTTTTAAGGACCAGCCCATATGAAATTCAGACACTGCTAAAGGTAAAGTGATTCATGGTGAGAAAAAAACACCAAACAAACGATTTCCAGTCTATATATGCTATACTTTCATATTACTATAATTGTTTCTGTATTCCGATCTGCACTTTTTAGGAATCATGCATTCATCTCCCACTAAAAGTTACCAAATGTAGCCAAATCAAGAATGATAACTCTTGCAAAGTGCCAATTTCATGTAGAATCTATATTTTTTTTCTCATAAGAGCAACAACCAATGAAAAACACAGACTGGTTGTTTGATCAGTCTCGGAACAAGAAATAAAACCGAATTCGTGGGTTTTTTTACATGCATGAATCACTTTCTGTCTGTTTTTTTTAGAAAGACTGCTACTTAAGTGTAAAAACTTTTTCTACAATACTCGCATTAGAAATATTCAAACAACAAAAATATGATTTGATTATCATAAACAACGCCAATCATCTGTTAAGAACGAATACAAAGAAAGAAGTTAGCAAAATCAGAAAAATCACAAAAAACAAAGAATTGATGGTATAAGGAAAGGTTAAAAATGAAAGAAACGATGCTAAGAAATCGATATCTGTTATGGTAAGTGGAACACATAAACGTGATTTATTTGTAAAATACATATATGCATGTAATAAGTAACTGTTACTAATACATTATGTACATGTAATAAGTTACTGTTACATTATGTACATTGATTAAACAAGCTAGAACAATCGATGATCTGCGTCGCTGCTGTGATTTATATTTGCTGAGGAAAATGCGACGATAAAGTGTTAAAAACAAATGAACGGAACTGTGGAACATAATTCCCATATATATATGTGTGTGTGTGTGTGTGTGTGTGTGTGTGTGTGTGGTAGTACGGGACAGTTCATTTAGGCATCGCAAATTTGAATATTCTAACATCGTTGGAAATTTTTCTATATGTTCACATATCTTCCCTGTATAAATTTGATCCGATGGAGCAGTGTAGCGAATAGAGTCGTCACATCCCGGGACGTTTATATAATATTGATTTGTTGTGACATGCATCATTAATTTGATTCTCTATCCTACATAATAGCATATAAAATGAACTGTCCCGTACTACCATACATCGTGTACTAAGTTACAGCCCTAGATTAATCCTACGAGGAGGAATGACCCGGCCAGCGAAAGCTAGATTTTTATATAGCCTAGCTGGCCGAGTGGTCTAGGGCGCTGGACTTAGTGCAGGCGGTGTTGCCATAGATGTCACAGCGGTACGAGTTCGAGTCCCGCGGAGGGAACAACCAAAAATTTGCATCGCAAATTTGACAGTTCTAACATCGTTGGGAATTTTTCAGACCTTTCTATACGTTTATATGTCTTCCCTGTATCAATTTGATCCGATGGAGCAGTGTAGAGAATAGAGTCGTCACATTCTGAGACGTATATATATATATATATATATATATGTGTGTGTGTGTGTGTGTGTGTGTGTGTATATATATATATATATATATATATATATGTGTGTGTGTGTGTGTGTGTGTATATATATATACATTACAGAATCAAAATTTTCTGACATTATACACAACTACATATGGTGTTCTTGTACAATGTTTCAGGAATTTCTGTTGTTTGTTGAAGGGGAGTTGCAAGGACAGTATGAACTATTACGGACAAACAAATAGACGAACGGACAGAATAACCCAACTTCGGTACATGCATTCGCCTTTGGCGACAGAGGTAAAAAAGATACATGTATACAACCCTTGAGGCCAACTGAGCATAGAATGAAACAAAATGCAAAATTTAAGACAACATTCACGTCCCATTGATGCATATTTCGTCCAATGAAAAGGCTAATGACTTTCTTCAGTTATTTGTTAGTAGATTCGAAACTTTCCAACATATTGTGAATGTATGATGATTTTATTTACGTAAAAATATCGATTCTTTATTTTCAAATGCATTTTGAGCTACACTCAATATTTGAACTTAAAATCAGCAGGATTTTATTATCAAAGCAAAAGCATACCGTTAGCACATTTTTTTTTATAAGAAACATCATGTATCTTTTTGACGTTACACTTTACGGTATTAACGCCGTGTGTAACGTCTTAACCTTTACTGTACTTTTCATTTTTAATTTTTGTATATAGTGAAACCTGAGTTAACCGAACCTGAATAAACCAAAAATCAAAATTGTAGTTTACACGTGCGTAAAACCGAACCTAGCAAAAAAGGACGAAGTTTACAACTCAAAAGAGATGTGATATAGGCAAGTTTACAGTTCAAAAGAGGTGTGATATAGGCAAGTTTACAGTTCAAATGAGGTGTGATATAGGCAAGTTTTCAGTTCAAAAGAGGTGTGATATAAGTTTCACTGTATTAGAAAACTACTCAGACGGTCACTTTTTAAGTTATATGTAAAATGGAATGTAAGGAAGGAAATCCAATAAATTTTATTTGATAAATATTATTTACAAAACATGATACAATGCATAATTCAACAGAAACAATTCAATAATAATGTCAACAAATGCAATGAAAAGTTACACCTGAATATTGTTCAATTTCTTAAATCAAGCATTCACGTAATATACTTCCTATGCTAGATATTAAATATGTCAGAGAACTTCAATATCTACAACTGATGTTTAAAAAAACAAAATTCCTATGACATGAACTACTTTGTCGGAAAAATCCCCGTTATTCCAATGAGCAAAATAGGACAAAAAAAATTTGATATCAACATACCATGCAGAAGCAGTGATTTCTCTATAGTCCTAACTGAGTAATAAATTTCAATGATTCACTTCTGTAAATTCTGTAATTTCACTCTCAGGTTGTTTTCTGCTTAAATATCAACAAATGAATATCAATTCGCCAATCATAAAAGTTATGAGTGTTTGGTATTTAAACTTGTGTACGCAACAATTTTTCGCCAATCGTATAACTGTGTGTTCTCATAACAATTTATTTATTCACTTTTTCAATTCATCAGATATAAGATAAAAATGAACCAAATCCAGTCGTTATAAATAATATTTATTATATTACTACCATTCAGAATATTGTTTTATCACATCTGTCTGAAAATCTGTGCAATTTAATTGTGAAAGCGTAAATAAAATATTTAAAAATCAAATTAATTTTTATATTCGTTTTAGATTCGTTTCAATCAGAATTCTGATATTTACATGATTCAATCATCCGTCATTAAAGTAACATAGCTGCGTTTAGATCGGGCACCCGTCATCGATTACCACTTAGTCAATAATCTACTCCTGGTCCGTTCAAAAGTGATCCAGATCAGTTTCGGGGCTTTACCTTATAAATACAGTTTTTATTCTACAAATTGAAAAAAAAATCTGCAGTCTAAACCTCACTTTTTATAAATTAATTTTTTTATTTGAATGTGTTTTCAACCATTGTAAACCAAACACCTCAAATCCTTACCATTAAGTAAAAAACGGGTTCGATTGAGACAGATTTCACAAAATCTCACTACACCTTAATGAAGTGTAGAACCTCATCAGATTTAAGAAAAGTGTACATCATGTATACACCGTCTCAACAAATATCTTACCAGATTCACAAATATCTTACCAGATTTATGGGGTGAGTACAACTCAACCATTCACAGACAACTATCTCAAAGATTTATGGGGTGAGTACAACTCAACCATTAACAGACAAATATCTCAATAGATTTTTGGGGTGGGTACATCTCAACCATTCAAAGACAAATATCGCAACAGATGTATGAGGTGAGTACAACTCAACTATTCACAGACAATGATCTCAACATATTTATGAGGTGAGTACAACTCAACCATCAACATATTTAGGGAGCGAGTACAACTTAACTATTTACCGGCAACAATCTCTTGAAGATATACTGTTAAAGTAAAACCTATAAATACCTACTCCAACATAAACTAGTAAAACAATTATTAAAAAGTCAAACAAAAACTTGACCTATCTGACAGTGATCACATACATGTTAAGACGAGTGTGGACAGGTTTTATTTTCATATAAAATTTTAAGTAAAATGATATTGCTTATAACTTCACTCATAATCTTTGAAAGTTCAAAGTTTAAATTACACTATTCAAGTGAATGATGCGAAGCGACATCCATGGAATGAAATGTTATATTTTAATGTTTGTGAAATTCTGAATAGTTCAGACAAGCATTGTCTATTTTGTTTAACTAACTTGGTGGTTTAGCCACACCCGATAACTACGGAATTATCTAAATGAGGTATCCCAATACACTAAAAGCATGCTTGTAAATTACATATGGCGCAATGGAACGTCAGTTGATAGAACTGATGTGCGTTCAAACAATGTTGATTTCATATAATAATATGTTTTAGTTTGTTTTGTTTTATTGTATCTTTGAATGAAAATAAAAGAAATGTTCTTAATTGACGGTTTGCAGTATGGGATTTAAAAACGTTAATCGACTCAAAATCATTTATCTTCTGACAAACTAACCAGCATTTGAAAACAATCCTTAAAGTAACCTGGACTTCTGGTAAGTCGAAGTTGAATGTGGAAATCAAAACCAGATAAATAAATCCAATTTTAACAAGGAAATACGGTTTTCTTTTTAATGTCTAGACAGCTAAAATAAGTTTGTTAAATTGAAATGTTTTCCACGCTTTACCAGATTATTTCAAGATATTTTCAGTTTTTTTTTTCTTTTAAATGAATATCTTCTTATCTTAATTACAAATAAATGATCTCTACAAAGGATACCCATAAAGAGCTATTCCACTCTACACCTAAATGACCTTTTGTCGTTATGATGATAGGGTCAATTAAAATAGTAACATTACTTCAAAATATCAATTCTCAAAAGCCATCAATGTTAAATACCAACGTTGTATAGAAAACATGATGATTGAGATCTGACCTTCCGAATCACTCAAGAGGCTGCAGCCAGCTCTTTCAGAAAATGCAAGAATCTTGCAAAGTTAGTAAAAAATGGAATATTTTACTTTGATTTGTTGTTTTTCTTTCAGATTATCAGCACCCAAATATTTAAAACCAAATAGTACTTTTCACAATATCTACCATTTGTTGTTATTCCAAGTCGAGGCAAACGTGGGAAAAGGGTAGCTCGGTTAATGATTACATTTTTTTATTTGGATTCAAATAGCATTAGCACGGTCTACAAATCTGAAGTAGCGAAAAGTTCCATTTATACATTGATTTGATTTTTAGATATAAACCTTCATTTTTATTTAAATCGCCATATCGATTAACATACAATGACAAATGTCTGTACCGAACAATAAATAATCCCAAAACCTATCTAAAATGGCCACTGAATAATCCAAAGATCTGTATAAACTGACTACAGAATAACACCAAAAAACTCTCTCAATCGACGACTGAATAATACAATGACCTGTCAAAACTGACTACTGAATAATACCAAAAACATGCCCCAATTTACGACTGAACAATCCAATAACCTGTCAATACCAACCATTGAATAATTCAAAGACTTGTCAAAACCAACCTTTGAAAAATACCAAAAACATGTCTCAACCGACCACTGAATAATTCAAAGACCTGTCAAAACAGACCGCTGAATAATCCAAAGACCTGTCAAAACTGACTACTGATTAATACCAAAAACCTGTATCTACCGACCACTGAATAATAAAAAGCTGTTGAAACCAAACTTTGAGTGATGATAAAACCTGTATAAATGAATATCGAAAAACCAAACCTGTCTAAACCGAACATCAAATTACCCACCAAAACCTACCTTTGCAAAATTTAAAAATCACTTTTATTAAGAGACTTTTATATTTAATTTTAATTTATTTTGAACAGTGGTAAACCGAACACTGTCTAAATTAAACAAATTGCTAACTCAAAAGGGGTTTGGTTTAGACAATTTTAAATGTATGATAAAATAAAGATATACAAGAGTTACCAACATGTTAACGTTCATCATTTCCTTGACTACATTTGTCATATAATAACCATGTTTACGTTAACATAAAACCTGCATTAATCTAGTTTATACATAAAAAAATTTATACATGAAAAATTTCCAATTTTTTGCAATAAAGAGTTCAAAAGCAGTAATTTCAAAAACAAAGACTTCTTTTTGTCAGATTACCAATTAAGTGGGTTTATGCATGTTTCAGATTTTCATTGTTTTAACTTTGCCTGATACTTACAATAGCTCGTTCTTAATCATGATTAAACATGATGAAACAAAAGTATTATTTAAGAAATAAACAATTAAATCGTGATTTTCACGGTTCATTCTCACTGTTTAGAATGGGTCGATGATGATGTACGTTACGTAATATCTCCTTACTGAAATCGACCAAATGTTTGTGTATTTTGCTGAATGGAAGTCTCTCTTTGGGATTTTTCTTCCAACATCCTAACATTATGTGGTAGATTGTAGATGGACACTCGTCAGGCCTTTGTAGTAAAATGCCCTCATCAAGGAAACGGACAACCTGTAATAAAGGATAATTACAAAATTACTGAAAGGCAATATGGTTTGTAAGTCTCTCTATAGAGTCATTTTCCTTAACGGAATTTCCAATGTCAAACTCATTGAAATTCGAAAACCAATGTGCATTTTATTAACCTCTGGGATCTGGATATGCTGTATTACAATGCAAAATCTTCTATTGAGTAGCAGTCTTTCTACAATGTGGACAAAATGTGATTCATGCATGTTCAAAACCCATCGAATTCAATTTTATTTCTTGTTCAAAAATAGTTACTGATCACACAAACAGTCTTAGCTTTCCATTTGGTTGTTGCGCTTTTGAGAAAATTATATAGATTGTACATGAAATTGACACTTTGCAAGAACTGATTTGGTTTCATTTGGTTGGTTTTAGTGGGAGAAAATGTATAATTTTCTAAAAAGTGCAGATCTGAATGTGAAAGAATAGCATATGTAGACTGAAAAAGCATTGTTTGTTTGATGGGGTTTTCTTCACCATGATTCACTTTACGCTGGCAGTGTCTGAATTTTATATGGACTGGTACTTAAATACTGTTCTTAAAACGTCTGTTTTGCAGAAGTAGAAATTTGCCGTTTATTTTTGTCGATATTTTAAACAAAAAAAAATGTTTTGCATTTTACACTGAAGTATACGCTCTAAAAATCAAAACATTGATATTTGGATTGTTACCCAATTTGGAATTATTTTAATCGCGGAGTGCGGACAGTTCGACGTTTAAGTCTTCATAGCCCCAATCCAGGTGTTAAAAAATAACCTTGTTTGCTCAGAAAAAAACAATCATTGGGAAAGCTTGTTACAAATCAAATAAAGTTATTCGTCCATATATAATTTTTTAAGGCATGAAACCAAGAGAAAAAGTACACAACAGAAAAATCAATATAATAAATGATAAAATCAAAGCAAAAACTGGAGAAAAAGTAGTTTTAGTTCTAGTATTCAATAATATTTTTTTTCAAATATAATGCAGCCCATGTTCTCTTTGCTAAATGATGTTAGGATGAACATTCTATAGAGCTATTCCTTGAAACTCACGTCACATTTGTTCAAAACCGACCTTTTAAGACGTAATTGTTGATTTTTTATAGATGTAAACATACAGTAACTTCACAATTTGGAAAATAAACTTAATTTATATGTTGATACTTTCCAAAATAATGTTTGATTTGTTTGTTTGTTTGTTTTTTTTTCATTATTTCAATGAAAGTGATTTATAAGAAATATGCGTAATTCAAATGTATGGCTTTCGTTGCATCTCATTACTTACATGTACAGAAGTAACAATGACAAGTCTCAAAAACTAAATAACGTAGATACGCAGACCATCTAAGGACCCGCCGTAACCTCAAAAAAGTGAACTACTAACATTTTAGAGGACAATATTATACAACAAATTACGGTGACCTATGCCAATTTGCAAAGGCTTACACAAAAATACAACAAAGTTATAACCCGGACATGAATCGGTATTGCATTCATTTGACCTTTGACAAATCATCAACAACGGTACGCAGCACATTGTATTGAGCTGATTATCTCATGACAATAACAAAATTTTACACATAAAACAACAAAGTTTTAACCCGGACACGAATATGTATTGCAAAAATCATCATTTTGACCCTGAGGTCAAATGTCAAGTATAAAGGTCATCCACCATGATACGCAACACATAGGTAAGAGGTGATCTTCCCTCAAGCCTACACCGAAAGAAGCAAAAATATCCGGAAAAGATTTGTTTCAGACGCTGAGAATAGGACAGTATAATTTCTATACGGCGTCCACCATGAGGCGGTAATAATTGACAATGATATAAATCAATAAACATATACATCTATAATTAAACCAATAATATACAAATTAAAATCTTATAAATACAGGCTTTAGAATGCATTAGATGAAGACTTACCTCTTCATTCGAGTGACCATAATAAGGTTGTCTTCCATAGCTAAATATCTCCCACAATACAACACCAAATGCCCAAATATCAGATTCTGTCGTAAATCTTCCATATTTCATACTTTCGGGAGACATCCACCGCACAGGTAGCATCCGAGAGCCTCCAATCTGAAAGTACGAACAAAATATCATAGATCTTATATGTGGACAAGTAAAATTCATGTAGGGAGAAAAAGTCAGCTTCCATGGTAAATAGTGTACAGGGTATAGGAGTTTCGTATGACGGATGAACATTTTGAAGGGAGAAGACAGGAAATCAATAGTTTTTGTTTAATTATGAATGTCATACAATTGTTCAGATAAATGCAGCGTGATTGGAAAATGGATATTTCCTATTACAATGGGGGAAATACTTATGGTAAAGAGGGAAGAAGATAAGGTAGATTTTGGGGTTGTATATGGTAGTTTATATTATTCAAAAGATGTAGCAGATATCAGGTTGGGCTTTGTAAATCAATACCACCACAAGGAGGGATATTACCAAGTCATTAAAGGCTTCGCATGGCGAAACCTGATACGGCTGCAGATGACGAACCATGATTTAAACAGTAGACACTACATTCAAGCTTTATAGTGTTCAGAGTTTAGTTTGTGATTAATTTTTTGAAACCAACGCAGAATGGCACTGTTCAAAGAACTAAAAAAAATTCTTTTAAACATTTCCTACTTTTTTAATAAAGTAAGGTCAGTAGAAATCCAGATATCAGGGAAATGATTGTTTCTAGTCCCTTTGTGGCCTTTCATTCCTAAATTTATAAAGTCACAACAAAGACTTCACATGATGATGTGGCACCTTATATTACAGTTTCAAATATATTCAATCAATTTTAATTAAATCGTTTTCCAGGCTTCAACAAAAATATTGTTTTTATATTCTTTTAGTCCCATATTATTTAACGGTTCAAGTCACAACTTCCAAATTCCATCCAATTCCATTACTTGTGCTGTGGAATGACACATTGTGATGAAATCTAAGAGATCCATTTACACGTATTTAAGTAAAATCAAGAAACTGTTTGATTCTGGTCCTTTTCCGGTATTTCATTTATGACGAACTTCTGAACAAATCATCTTAGAACCCCCAACACCAATATAAGCCTTCCTTTGGTGGTACAGCACCTTGTGTACAATATTACAGAGACCAATTTACTAAGTCAAATTATTTTCTTGATATCAAGGCTTTTTTGAACCCTAATTCCTAAACAGTTTTAGTCACAATCCCATGAATAAAACTGTTGATAGGAATTCACTAAAACCAACATCAGTGTTAATCAAAATATTTTCTTTTTTAAGAACTTAGCGGAAATTTAGTTTACTGTAACCTGTAAACAGTCCACATATAGAAAAAGTTCAATAGAAAAAAGAGGGAATACGCACAGCTCATTAAATGTCACGTACAACAGTGTTTATCCACGTGGTTTTTTCTTATATAATTATAACAAATAATCAAATCACAAATTATATTATATCAAAAGTAGGCTAAACGTACCCTGTAGTAATCACATGTGTATACATCACGTGCCATCCCAAAATCTGAAATCTTAACAACAAATCCATCGCCAACTAGACAGTTCCTTGTTGCAAGGTCACGATGCACAAAATGTTTTGTTGTCAAATAAGTCATGCCGTTTGCAATCTGTGTAGCTATATCGATCAGATCCGTCTATAAAATAAAACCACAGGGTAATACTAAATGATTTGTATGCACTAAACTTTAGGTAAGTTTCCAAATATGGCATTTATGGAACATGAAGATATTCCCCGCAACTTGATAGTGAATAAATCAAAGGTGGATGGAAAAATGTTCAAAATGACTTTACTCGAAAAACTGTATTTGCTTTTTTGTTTTGTTATTTTTTGTTTTGTTTTGCTTTTTGTTTGCATATATGTATGTTATGTTACTATTCAACTGTGCAATGTTTCAAGCGAATATATTTTTCTGTTCTCAATAATCATATGGACATCAAGTTGGGCGGACATAAGGACATAACGCTTGAAGGGTATCACAAATTAACTCGCCACTTCTTTTGGCGAGGTATAAAAAGGACATAAAATGCTACGAAATAAAACAAAATATTGAAACAAAATTGAAATATTATGATTTTCAACTAGAAAATGTATTGTAATTGCCTTACGTGGGTGAAAAATGACCTTCGTATTTAAGATAACGGAAGACAAACAGTTGCATGTCAGGTTTAGGGCGAGACATAAAATTGTTAATCTTAAAACACTAACATAGCTACTAATCGTGCTCATTCATCACCACAATTAGGATGCAAACAAAATCATATGATTGCTTTCCGGTGGTGAATAAGATCGATACAGAATTGATGGTACGGTGCAAAGATGGAATTATAGTGTCTTAAACCTCAGTATAAATAACACAGAAAATACCCTACTGGTGCACCTGGTCCATGCTCCCATTTTTTAGTGGTGTCCGAGTTACTCATTTGCTTTTGTTACTTTTTATGTATGATTTAAATTACTTTACGTTCTTTGTTATGTAAGTCTGTTTTCCATATCTGGTCTTAGTCCCTGGATTACATTCCTGATAACCACTAGAACGTTGGTCCCCTTGATTACTCTTAAGTTTTCTTCAAAAATATTATCATCTTCAGATCGTAGCTTATTAGTGTAGTTTTAAATCTGATTTGATTTATGAACATTTCGGCGAATGTTTCAGTTCTATACTAACCCATATAAATTTCCGACACTGCCTATGCTAAAATGATTCGTGGTGAAGAAAACCCCACCGCACGAACGGTTCACTGTTGTCTACATAGCTTTTATGTGACAATATTCCTTTCTTTGTCTCTTTACTTATGAGAACACCACACTAAGATCAACCAAACCCAACAAAATCAAGAGCGATAATCCTTGCAAAGTCCCATTTCATACACAATCTTTATAATTTTTTGTTGTTTTTATCTGAAAAGAGCAACAGTCGAATGACAAATATAGACTGTTTATGTGGTCTGTAACTGTCTTTGAGTAAGAAATGAAAGTGAAATCGGCAGGTTTTTTTACTTGCATGAATCACCTGTCTGATTTTTATAAAGACTGCTACTATAAACGAAATACCTTAGTTTCTGTATGTAATCGTTTAATGAGTTATCTATCACTTATATTCGTGAATTTAAATTAATTACCTTTTCTAATGACACATGTTCCCTATCACTTGCACGCATGACTTGATCGTTCCGCCTTAGTAAATCTGCTAAATCTCCATGAACCATATATTCAAATACCATATAAGGCGTTTCTGTTGGACCTTAAAATAATTCAAATTATTGCATGAACTTCTTTGATTGTTGGATTATTTACCAAAGGCAATATTATTACTAACATGGAACAAAAGCATTCAATTACTACACTAATATGCATGTAAAACTTCAACATCATCCTTAATGTACGAGTTAGAGATATATAGACGCAATTCTTGCTCTAAAATATAACCTTTATTGAAATTTGAATGACTAAAAATAAAAGTAACAAGCTGTGCATCAAATTGTGCAAATAATCATTTATTCTTATGTCTGTACACTGTATATCTTTAATGGAAGTATAATAAAATAAAATATAAAAAAAACTCTTTGCCCTTCTGTTACAGGGATTTATTTTTTAAGCTTCCTCATTTCAAACAAATAGGTTACATCAAATTCATGACTTGAATATCGTTTGGCTAGATCCTTTGATCTCAGTATCCGCTATATAGATGACGTATTATCTTTAAACAATCCTAATTTCGGAAATTTGATACATCGCATCTAACCCAAAGAACATGAGATAAAGTATACTACAGACTCTGTGAAGTCAGCCTCATATCTTGACCTACACTTGGAAATTGATGGAAAAGGAAAACTATTGACAAAACTTTACATCAAACGTGATGACTTTTCATTCAAAATTGTAAACTTTCCTTTCATCTGTGGCAACATCCTTCAGCACCTGCGTATGGGGTGTTCATATCACAACCCATATGTTATGCCAGAGCTTGCCAAAACTACACAGACTTTTTGTATCGCGCTAGAACTCTAACAAATAGGCTTCTGGAACAGATTGAAGCCATTACTACAGAAATTTTATGGTCGTCATCATGAACTCGTGGATCGTTATGGTGTATCCATCTGAACCATGAAAACTTATTTATTCAACGGTTCATAGTTTTCCTTTCCTCGTTTGTCTACCCCGGACGTGACTTTTTAATAGCAACTCGGCGGGTGTTTCTAGAAATGCAAAGGACGCTTACCCTACCGGTGCATCTGGTCCATGCTCCCAGTTTTAGTGTCCGAGTTGCTCATTTGCTTTTGTTACTTTGTATGTATGACTTTAGTTACTTTATGTTCTTTGTTGTGTATGTCTGTTTTCCATGTCTGGTCCTCGTCCCTGGATTACATTCTTTTGATTACCGCTATAAGCTTGGTTCCTTTGATTACTCCTTAACATGTCTTTCATTTGATGGATTAATCCCACAAGAATTCTTCGATGATTTCCTGCATTTTCCATGTCTAATATTAGGGGTTTGTTGAATAGCTAATAGGGATCGCACTGGTACCTTTGTCACATGTCTACCATGAAAATGTTAATATTATAATAAAAACTTGAAAATAAAATTTATATCAACTTAATGTACATTTCATGTTCCTTTTTCCGATTTTTCCCTTTTGTTTTGTACATGATTTAGTCTGCATTTAAAATTCGAACTTGTTTGTCAAATCGTAATACAGACATGGGAGAAAAAATCCCGACAGTTCAATGCATTAGAGGCGTAAAAACAGAACTATATAAAGATAGAACTATATATAAAGATAGAACTATATATAAAGACAGAACTATATATAAATGTAATTTTGAGATCAACTACACAAGCAAATATTGTTTACGTTCAATTCAAGCGAATTGGATTTCATGTGAAATTTACATGCCATTAACTTTGTTTCGATAGGAAATTCAATTAACATGAACTCCATGTATCGATAACACGAAACGCTAACGAGCAAGATCAATTCACAAGAATTTCACTTGAAATCCGTTACAGATTTTATTTGCTCAATTCGAGTAAAAAATCACTTCAAATCGGCATGAGACTTTCGCCCGCCTAAACTGTATATATTTCAATTTAATCGTGAGGTTTTGTTATAAAAACAATATCAGATGCGAGACATTTACAGATACAAATTGAATTTTTAAATGAATATGGAATTTTAAGAGACTGCATTTCACAACTTAAACCTGGACATGATTCCGACAAAAACAATAACAAATAAACTTCTTAAACAAAGAACGTTTAACAAAATTTCAGGTATAACAGAACAAAAACGTAATTATATTGTAACTTGAATTGTCTCCTATAATAGCAATGCATAGTAATAAATCTAAGTATTTTTGTTTTAAAGAGCAACTTTTCGGTGTTTTGATTAATGCTTTATTATCAAATGAAAAAGATTTTGAAAAACTATTCGTGGATGAATAATAAGTAATAAAGCAAGATCCTTAGTATAAAGGATTCAAATAGTATAAATTCCTTGTGAAATGGAGGGGGTCGTGCATTCTTTAATACTTTTCCGGCTATCCTAGTACCCGTAAATTGAAGGAAAGACTTAGAGATACAGCAGACGCATATTCTATCAGTGTATTTTGGGAATATTTCAAGTTTTCAGTAGAGTCCGGATTGCTTATTTTTATACTTTTTACGGTTTCCTTATGTTTTTTTTATTTCTTATGGTGTTAGGTGAATTTTCTAGGTTAAGTCCTTTTCCCCGGTGTTTGTGATAAACTGTCAAATGTGCTGATCGAGTTATGTCTCCTTGCGTTCACGATTTGTATTAAGACCTGTAATAACGCATGCCATTTCAACAACGATGAAGGCATAGAAATGTCATCAAACTTCTGTAGGACGACATTTGAAGCCTAACGGCTGTACAAACCAATCGTCATTTAACGACATCTCTGAGATATCAACGATAACTTTGACATGAAATCCCAATAAACAGCTAACATTTGTTTTAACATAGAAAAATATGTTAGCTCAGATAATAGCTACGAGATGTTTTTTTTTTAATATTTTAAAATTAATGGCAAAATGATTTTTAGTGTTAAAGACTCTTTTTTCCTATGCTGAAAGTGCGGCATTTAGAATATCGAGCGTAGCGTTTAGTTTTTGCTGAAAAGTACCAAACTATTATTCCACCGAACATTTGACATACAAATAATAAAAAAGCCACATTTAAAAGGTACAATTGGAACTAAATACATGTAAAATGTGATGAAAAAAAAAAAGAAAGTGAGGCCAAAAATTTCGACCTAACGATTTCGCCATTGACAAATAGCATTGGAAGTAAAGAAAGAAGAAACCCAACTGTTTCCCAATACGAGTTATAATTTTATAATTAATATAAAAGATTATTTGAAAACATATATTCAACAAATACTTCCTTCAATTCTGCCAGATTGTATGTTTATAGATTTTTTAATTTCTATCAAAAACTCAGTTCCATGATCAATACAGGTAAAATTGTGATGCAATGAATGAAACAAATATATATGATTTAAAACTGTCATATTGTAATATTTTCATTCAAATATGTGATAAATTGACAATGATATCGATATTGCATTGTTTCGTTTCATTCATTGCATCACAATCAGTTTGAGTAATTACAGAAGGAAGCATGTCCACATCACTTCCAAATATGTGATTTAAATACATGCTTCACTTCCTTTGTGTTTCTTCGTAAAGTCATTGCTCATCGTGACAACTCAATTAAGACAGTTGTCGGATGGAATGTGAATTATACTCAAACATTGACAGAAATGATTGTATCTGATTGTTAGGTGCATCAAGTAAAAGTAAACATGTTGTTTGAGGTACATCAAGCAATAACAGCCAAACAGCCAAATAAACACAGTACAATGAAAGCTTTGTAAACTGAACCCTTATCATCAATAATCCGAAGACCTGTTTAAACCAGACTTTCTTAAAGTTGTTTATGCTAATTCCATTGGACTAGGACCTTGGATAACCGAAAACATCTTTAAATCGAACACATTTAAAAGTCCAAACTAAAGGGGTTCGGTTTAGACAAGTTTCACTACTATTAATGATGTAGGTAAATTGTCATAGATCAAATAGTGGTCAAGGTAAATAGTAATCAAGGAAACCAAGGTTATAGCGGTAATCAAAATAATGTAATCCAGGGACAAAGACCAGACATGGAAAACAGACATACACAACAAAGATAAATTAACTATAACTATACACACAAAATAACAAAAGCAAATGAGCAACTCGGACTCCGCTAAAAACTGTCACATTCCATCCGACAACTATTTTAAAACAATAACAGCCAAATATTTGCAAAAAGTACCGAAGCGTCAAAAGTATGGGAGCTAAGAGACACCAAATTCCAAGTACTTGACAGAAACGGGAACACATGAAGCAGGGGCGAACTACACTCACCTGACAGAAACTGAAAACAAGAAGCAGGGGCATAATACACTCACCGTATATCTTACAGAATAAATAATAATACAAAAGAAAAACAAGAAGCAGAATCGAACCACACTCACCATCTTTCTTACAGAATCAATAAAAATACAAGAGGAACACAAGACCACATAAATAAAACTAAAGCACTTGCAATATAATATCGCACAAAAAAATCAACGAGTGACAACAGATGCCTCAGAAGGGTATCATGTTCAAGTATTTGAACGTTTTATACTCAATGAAAAGTTAATATATTTTTTTAATTTACTGGATCGAAGGATCAAGAATAAGAAATTTCTGGTTAAAGGGGATTAGAAATGGAATATGAGATAGTTAGACCTTTTGTTTATTCTGCACTAATTGCATTTGGCCGTGAAATAACAAATTCGTATACACTATAACTTGAGGACTTTCACCCGTCAATAAATTAAGCTAATATTGTTGATTACTTTGTTTTGGATATTTTAGCTTTTAAGTGCACTGTTTGTGTATCTGAACTTGATTTATCCATGGATACGACTCTCTCTTTTCACAGTATGAAGAAAGAAAACCATTCAAATGTGCTCAATTTGTTACACCGTAACTGTTTTCTACGACAACGCAATTCCAAACATACATCTTCTTGCTGAGCATTGTTATATTATCATGGACCCAGGCAGACAATAATTGGAAATGATCATTATAAATACATATATAAACCTTGTATTTAACTAGCAATGATTAACAGAATGACTTGGTTACTGTAATGGTGTATTCAAAAACGTACAAATAGACAGCACAGCGACAAATCTCTGTTAAACGAAAAATTGAGACAAAGCGTTAGCAATGTCCTTTACATGTAGGGAGTCTAAAACTTGGATTGCTCAAAATTCGTTTGTGGGAAATTAACGTACGTACTGAAGAAGCGATTTATGGTGCTTTTGACGCAGGCGTACAACACCGATTTTATCGTTTTAAAGGTGCCGTTTTAAAACATATTTTACCTTGACAAAATATTACTGGTGTTACCTGGGACACGCAATTTGTATGCCTAACAAAACTCAGAAGACACATGACCGGTTAATCAATTTCGGTCAATCTCAGAAGTAACGTATTTTTGGATTTCATATCATGGAAGAATGAGCTACTAGTATTCATATTAGTTAAAGCATGGTCATATGGTACTCAGTTATGCGCGTCAAAACTAAAGAGGCCGTTACTACTAGCTTTAGCTCGAGGCATTATGTTATAGACAAAACAACCATTCCTTGGACGATCAGTTCACAATGTCATCCTAAAGCCCTAATTCCTTTGTATACACATCTATGGTTTGAAGTATTGTTGCTTTGTATTTCTTATTAGACGAATCAATAATAATAATTATACTCACCATGAATATTGAGTCTTACGTTTTCACTTTTTAAAAGTTATACACTCTAAGTCTAAATTATTGTACACACGATTAACTAGGTGACAGGATAGATTAAGAGCTGTAAGGCTTGTTAGGTTAGATTTGTGAATATATTAAATGCATTTGACAAGAAGTCTAAAATATGAACATGATTCCAATACTAAACATCCACATTATCATAGATCGAGGCTTGTCATCACTCATATTAATACTCACATCAGAAAGCTTTATAACACTGAGATGCAATTTCTTGTATTATATTTGGTAGGACTTAAGGTTGCTGGATTTGGTTTCCTATTTCCATATTTTTGGTTTTAAGCACTTCTTGAAAAACATTTTTATTATGATCTTCATAAGTTTTGGTTTAAATGTTGTTGATAAGAGGTCACCAATTTAAATACGAGTAGATTAAACAGAAATTTGGTTTATATGACTGATACATGTATTTATATATTTATCCATGAAGACTATTCTGAATTAGCCTTAAAATCGTATAAAAGAGAGATGGTGGGGTTTCTGTTACATCTGTGTTATATCGCCTCTTATTTTCTTCTTTTCAAGTAATTTTTTTCTTAGTTCTTGTGTTTTGTGTTTGTTTGATTGTTTTTTGCTTTTTTGTTTTCGTAGTCTTCCGAACTAGGTGCACCTAAAGTAGCCCTATCCACTTGATACTGATGCAGATTCACTTAAACAACATTGGTCACGATAATAAAGAAGGAAACCTTCGGTAATTACTGGTTTCTCTGACAATGAAATTCATCTTTGGAAGATGCAAATTACATAATAGTAGAATCAGACAGACCAAGATGGAAACTGATCATCGCTATTAAATTATGAAAAAAAGAATAGATCTTTCGACTTTTTATCACCCTTTCGCATTAGTACAATGTTTAATGCCAACGCAAAGGTTACAGTTATCAATTTTCAATCAAAATGTCATTCTACAACATGTAACAACTGACTGCCAATGAAAACAACTGTAATATTATTTGGCTGCCAATGAAAACAACTGTAATATTATATGGCTGCCAATGAAAACAACTGTAATATTATTTGGCTGCCAATGAAAACAACTATAATATTATTTGGCTGCCAATGAAAACATTTCGTTTGTTTCACGTTTTGATACAGTGAAACTTAAAAGGCACCTTGTCCTTGTGATGTGGGTTGTCAGTTGTCAGTCATCTTTCCAATACATTTGACCCTAACTAATGCTGTTAGGCTGAAAATTTTGACCCATATTATTTATATTTTTACAATTTATTTGTATTTTATTTGTATGTAGTTGCTTATTACCTTTAAAACGTGGCTATTGTTCACTCATTTTATTTACGTTTAATTTAAGCCACTTCACAAGATATACTGTATTTTTTTTTTCTTCCATATATACTTGCCCTTACATTTTAAAAGAATATTCGACGGAATTAAACCATGGGATATATTTACAAATACATACTATCTTACAAAGGCCTGATAATTTCAATATCATAAGACCTAGTTCCTCAAACCGAAATAGATGCACACTGTTGATGGTAAGAATTAATCCAGATATTTTGATAATGTCAGAAAACTTATCGTCGTAGGGTACCAATTTGCGTGTTTTTTTGTAATTCGTGAAAACCACAAATTCAAGTTACCTCCTATCGACTGGAATTTCCGTTAAAACGTAAAAGTTATTCTGCAATACAAGAATATTCAAAATTCCAAGCATTTACAAAATTAATCTAATTTTTCCATCAGAGCACCTTTGCAACTGTATCATTAGCAGATTGTGTATTGTACGTAAGGTAACTGCGTATCGTGTGAGTCATGTGTTTTATGCATTAATTGTATAAGGGATGTAGAATATCGTATAAGGGGTAACTTTTGCGAGATGCTAATTTCGCGAATTTAAGCGATCTGTCTAAAAACAGCAAAATAAATTCCGCTAAATATTCAAATGCTTTGTGCTAACTAAAGTCTGCCATATAAGGAACACAAAAAATTTTCGTACATATATACATTTGTGTTAAAAAAAAAATCGAAAAAAATGTATGCCTGCCAAAACATCGACCATATTGTTATTAACACCATATTTGTGCGCGTGCTTGATTTTCGTTAATTTTGATGATAGAAAAAAGGCAAATGTAAATCGCATTTCATTTCTTTCTATACAAGAATACATCTTTTGAGAAAGTGTTACAATTTATACTTAACATTAAGACGGTGTTAATGAAAAATCAGGCCGATCCTATGATACTAGTGGCTTTGAGGAGATATTTTTCCAATGATACGTTCTGTCTTGTGTGTACTTTATTTCTCTTGAATTTTTGCAGTTATTGAAAAATCAACATTTAGCATTGAGAAAGGACTCATTTGTGATATGAAATAAATAAAAATATTTTGAAAACAAAATTTGAAATGTACCATCCACTTCCAGATTTTTACATAGACACTCTCTTATATAGTCTCAAATTAAATTGCAAAAATAAATTGGTTTACAGTATATCACGTGTTGGTACAGTACTTTATGGGGAAAGCTTCCTACCTTAGTATATGGGGGCAGAAAATTGGGGACAGGAGTTAGGGATGAGGATTTTGAATGTCGAGGATGCGTATTAGTTTTGTTAGTATTCATTACTGTAAAAAATGTACGTAATTTAATTAAAGAACAACATTTTAAATGTTTAAAGATTTAAGAATATACAATTTAATTTGACAATTTACATATTTGATATGAAATATTCAATGGGGATTCTATGGGGAATATGGATTTTGTTTTCTATGAGAAATGGGGGAATTCTCTGTAGGTAAGAAGGCCATGGCATAGTAACAAATGGATGTATAGACAGAACAAAGACATACTATTACTACTACTACTAATAATAATAATAATAAAAATGAGCTTACCACGTTGGACTATGCCAATAAGTTTGAGAATATTTTCATGGTCAAAGGCACTCATGATGTCGACTTCCCTCTCAAAATCTTCCTTCACTTCGTTTGAGACTCCATCCTTTAATATTTTAATGGCAACGTAATCTCCTAGGTCGTTCTGACTAAAATTTTGTCCTGAAAAAGCAATCATGTGAAGTTAATAAAGTAAGGGGTCATAGTAATACTTTATAGATTGTAAACCATTTGAATATGACTTTCACCTGATTATCCTAACCAGCAATATGACGGTTGTCGCTGGCAGAACAGGACATACTTACCCATCCTGAGCACATAATGTCCATTTTTGCAGTTTTTGAAAGTTCATTTTGAAAATTATTTGTTTAGCTTTGTTTTGTTTTTTTTTGCCTTTGTATGTTTTGTCTTTAGTTTCATATAATTGAATTTTATACTGTTTGCTGCATTGTGTGTGTAGTTAGTAATGTTTTTTTCTCGTTCTGGCCACATACTTGAACTAAAATGTGTTTAATTTGTCCTTTTGTTGGTTTCTCTGAACCTAACCATCAATAACCCGTGTAACCAAGACACTTCTAAAGTCCTTTCATTTCACTTTAAATGCATTTTGAACCTGTGTAAACCAAACATCTGCCTTAACTGAACACAAAATGTTTAGTCCAAATGGGGTGAGTTTACCCCGGTTAAACTAAATTCGAATATCTTTCAACGATATATTGAACCATTCAAACCGGTCCTTTAAATACAAATTAATCTCATTTTGGCTTTCGTGTACGTCGGTGTGTTGTGTTTGAAAGAACAATCAAAGGAACCAATTCTAGGGGAAATAAAAAAAAAACATGTAATCAAGAAACAAGGACAAGATAGACAAAACACAACACGCACAATAGAGAACATAAAATAACAAAATAAACAGGTACTAAGAAACAAAAGTAAAATGGGCAACTCGGACTCCACCAAAAACTGAGAGCATGGACCAGGTGGACCAGTAGACTGTCAGAGTGACTTATGTCTTCTTTTGTTTTAATTTTCACTTTGCATTAATTTCACTTGACTTAAACATGTTTACCTTCGTTCTTTGAACGTATTGACAACGAGGGGGTTTGATAAAATACCAATCAGGTAATGACTTTACTTAACTTTTAAGCGCCAGTCCATAAAAAATATAGTCACGCCCTATGGTAAAGGTGATTCAAGGTATAATATAACCCATTGAACAATGTTCTGTTTCGGTCTGCACATGTTATATTCTTACATAACGATAGTCCCGTTTTGTTTTCAGATCTGTATTTTTGAGTAAACCATCCATTATTCGCCCACTTCAATCAAATTAATCAACAGTGATACCGGTTTCAAAGAGCTAATATCATATGCAATAATACCTGTGTAAACCGAAAACTTAAAAATCCGAAAAATCGCCTGCACGCGTTTTATTGTCCTTTTATGTCAATTTAAATGCGATTGGACCCATGTTAAGAGAACCCTGAAAAATCCGAAAACCTGTCTAAACTAAGGACTTTTTAAAATCCTTTTTTGTCAATTCCAATGCGTTTGGACCTTGGTTAACATCAAGCACTGAAAAATCCGAAATCCTGTCTGATCAAGAGGCTTTTAAATGTCCTTTTATGTCAATTTCAAAGTGCTTGGACCTTGCTTAACCGAACTCGATAAAATCCGAAAATCTGTCTAAACCAGAGACTTTTAAAACTCTTTTTATGTCAATGTCAATGCGTTTGGACCTCAGTTAATTGATCATCTGTTTTAACAGAACACATTTAAAAGTTCACAGACACTGTGAAGTCAGCCACATATCTTGACCTACACTTAGAAATCGATGGTAAAGGAAAACTATTGACCAAACTTTACGACAAACGTGATGACTTTTCATTCAGAATTATCAACTTTCCTTTCATCTGTGGCAACATCCCTTCAGTACCTGCGTATGGAGTTTTCATATCACGACTCATACGTTATGTCAGAGCTTGCCTTAACTAAACAGACTCTCTGTATCGCGCTAAACCTCTTAGAATTAGGCTTCTGGAATAAAGTTATGTTGCTCGTGGATCGTTATGGTGTATCCATTTGCACCATGAAAACTGATTTATTCAACGGGTCATAGTTTTCCTTCCCTCGTTTGTCTACCCCGGACTTGACTTTTATGAGCAACTCGGCGGGTGTTTCTAGAAAAGCAGAGGACGCTTACCCTACTGGTGCACCTGGTCCATGCTCCCAGTTTTTAGTGGAGTCCGAGTTGCTCATTTGCTTTCGTTACTTTGTATGTATGATTTTAGTTACTTATGTTCTTTGTTGTGTATGTCTGTTTCCATGTCTGGTCTTTGTCCCTGGATTACATTCTTTTGATTACCGCTTTAACCTTGGTTCCCTTGATTACTCTTTCAAAGAGGGTTCGGTAAAGAGAGGTTTCACTGTACAATATCATTTATAGTGCAATAACAGAATGCTAAAAGGAGACTGGTTATGTTATAAGTCACTGTTTCTAAATGGGAATAAAAGTGAATTTTGTAGGTTTGACACATAAATCACCAGAGTTTTATAAAGAATGTTATTCAAAGTACTGGCAACAGAAAGTAAATAAGTACTGTATATTCCATATTTTCGTAATAATGATAAAAATCCGCACACAATTACAAAGACTCAGTCTCTTTATAGTTGGGGATATATCTATTGCGATTCTTATTTTAAAGGCATTAAATATGACGCTTTAAAAATATATGAACCAAAAAAAATGTTTAAAAAATAAAAGATATTTTATTTGTTTGTGTATGTAGTGCTTTGTATATGAAAAACAAAAACGCAACCAGTCAGATCATTCTTTTAGTGTACATTTTCTGAAATTAATTTTTAAAACGTCTATGCTTAGGACATTCGTCTTTTAAGCAGTGATTTGTTTTTGGAAAAATGTCATGGTTCCAATAGCCGCGCCTGTTTACGACTTCAAAATACAATAAATACAATGTCTATTCATTTCACGTCTCTATCTAATGAATATAAATTGACTCTAATTCAAACTGTCACTTCGAGGCATTACGCGTCTGTTCAATAACAGTTGCAACGACTTGTCCCTCTAATTAATTGTTATACAAAGCACTTAACACTAATAGCCAATTCCATTAGTTTTCCTCGCTTACATCCACAAATCATTGCGTCGCTTATATCAAAGATCCGATATCAATTTTGAATTATTCTTTCGGTTTTCTCGTTACTTTCCGATTAGATTGGCATTTTAAACATAGTGACAAATACACTGAAGATGTTAATCATTTATTAATTCATTGTACGAGGTATTAATTGGTCTCTGCCAACTTGATTGTTTATCAATTTTAGCCGATGAGATGAAGGGATAAAAAATTTTCAGAAAAAGTTAGGAATTCATTACTGGATTCTGAATCTTTGGCGCCGTCTTATGCTTTGATCTCATTTGGAGTTACGGGGTCGTATTGTTCATTTCAATCATAAAAACTGTGCATTGTAAACCAAAATAAACTGCAATGTTGGAATGTTTAACTTGTTCATTTTTTTTTGTTTGTTTTTGTTTATATTTGTTTGTATTTACATTTGTTTGTTTGTTTTGATGTATTGTTTATATTTTTGGTTTCTAGTTTTTTTTTGTTCAACAAAGGAGAATGAAGCTATGAATATTGCCCAAAAATATCAATTTTGTTGTAACAAAATAAGAATAGTTCGTAGCATAGGATAATACAAAAATATTGAGAAAAAAGAATGTTTTTATAGAATTAAGGCATAAAGGTGCCACATTTATACATCATTACACAAAAAACTTCTGAGAATTGTAAATTTTTGTTTTTCTTTGTTTTTTTGTTTTTGTTTGTTTTTATGTTGTTGTTATTTTGCAATATTTTGCGGACATGACTATGTCTACACCAAAGGAACGACTTTATTTTTTCACATAAGATAAAAATTTAAAAAACAACTAATGTAATTACTAAATATGAAATTGTTTCTTGGATGTGGACACCATTTCCGTCTCAAGAATATGACTGGAAAGT
This sequence comes from Perna viridis, assembly GCA_037379345.1. NCBI lineage: Eukaryota > Metazoa > Mollusca > Bivalvia > Mytilida > Mytilidae > Perna > Perna viridis. Next base: position 21,292,365 of record CM074523.1, read on the forward strand.
GACCAAAAAGTACAAAATTTGCAGAATGTCTGAACTTTGGTAAACTTCAAGCAATTATTTTGCCTTTTAATGCAAGTATCAAGAACTATCAGAGGTCTTTTAGTTTTCTAATTTGCAATAGATTCACAATTATGTTTTTCAACACAAATATGATTAATTTTCAGTTTTATTTAAGGCTAATGAGAGCCTTTATTGTCCCTTCTCCTTTTCTAAAAAAAACGATTAAAACTCTTTTGACTTATTGGTTCAATAAAAGCAACTTTGCAAAGCATACCAAGAATTCGATGTATATAAATGATCTTTGTAGTATTTATGATCCGGTCATTATAAAAAGGAAGTAAGTTATAACATTCACTTCCGGTCAGAATATCGGTACCACGTAAAATATACCAACCTCTATATACCTGTCCAAAAGCACCTTCACCAACAAGATCTAGAAGAGTGATTTTATCGTAGGGTATACAGTTTATTCGGAACCCTTTGGAATCATCTTCCCGTTCAGTGAAAAAGTAAGTGGGATTTTTGTTAACAAAGTTCATTCTGTCCAACAACAGAACATCTTCGCTATTCTTTATCACTTTTTCATTCCTTTTGGCTTTCCTATTGCATGATTTTAATCTTCTTGCGATGATGATTGCGAATACAAATAATATAAACAAGACGGCAGTTATTGGAATGAAAATTTGAAGTAAAAGTGTTCTATCAATGTCGGAAAGCTCCTGTGCTGAATATGGCGTTGAATTTGTCTGAAATAGTTAAAATGAAACCAGAAATTTAAATGTGTAAAAATACCTAGGAGAAATGCTGTAGATTCTTTAAATATAAAAGAAGTGGTAGAAATGATTTCACTGAATTCTAGATTTCATGTTTCAAGCATGTCAAATTCGCAAATTTAAAAATAATAAAATATAACATTACACGTGATAAACTTTTCTCTGAATGCAGTGTCCTTATTTACTAGCGGTTCTGATTGATTGATTATTGGTGTTAAACGCCAGAGCAACCATATTTCAACTATATTCAGGCGACTAGCGGATCCGGTTGGCGTGTGATATGGCATACATGTACATTGTACGGTACGCCGTATACTTCAGGGGCGGATCTAGAAGGATCTAAAATGTGTGCAGGGGGTTGGCAACACCCTTTTTATTGGAAAAGTTGTCATGTTCATTAGTAAAACTAATAAATGTGCTGACATCCCATTTTCTAATGAATTCTGGCTCTGGCTGGCAACCTCCTTTTCAAATTGTCTGGTTCTGCCCGTATACTTATTGTGAAATTGAAGATAATCTGAAAACTTCTAAAGTGCAATCCCCTCTGATATTGTTTTTATTACATATTGAACCTGTATAAACATATTTCTAAAACAAATATTTTTAATACTTTAAATACTTTAATACTTATGGTACTCGGGGTTCGGTTTTATACAAGATTCTACTTGACAACACATGACAACGCATTGATCCCTTTATGGAGACGATTAATCTGATATTGGAGTGGGGTGTTTGAAAGATCAAAATGTTTATTTTCACCATGTTAATTGTGAAAATATGAATATTTTACATACATTGAATCCAAAATATTTTTTGTTTACATTCTCCCTAGCACACAAAATCAAATGATTGACCCCTTTCACTTTGTATGATGAGTTGTCCAAGATTTCAAGAATCTACGAACTGACCTTTCATCCTTAAACCATGAAAATTGGTACAACGAATAAAAGTACCGATTTATTCATATGATATTCCGAATATTTAAATCTTACAATGGTATCAATGAAATTATAAGATAGTTCTGACATTTGGGAATCACGCATGTATTATACATGTACACAAATTGTTCAACCTTAACTACGATTAACACTTTAAATTTAAAATTGTATTTGGTTCTTTTGCAGAAGGGGTGAAGAGACTGTCCAAGGAGAAACCAGGCAGATACTAATATATGGACGACACAAGGTAAAATTATTTTCCAGTGTATAATTAAACTCATTCTGACGTCATGAAGAACCGGGATGGATGACTCCAAATACTGTAAACGTACTAATTTTCGCGGATTTTGTCAAGTGCTCATATTTGTACATATTTGCGGGTATCAATTTCCGCAGTGTCAAAAAATGATAAGCGTTCCATAATGTTAAAAATGAATTTTGCGGGTAATATGTTTCGCGCTTTTCTGTCCAATGCCAAAAATAGCGAAAATTGATACTTTTTCAATTCCTGTTTAAAGTTTCCTAATAAATTGACAAAATTATAAACGGATCAGAGTTATTTCCATGTACATGTACATATGTAAGATGGAGTGCTTTCTGTGTAATTTATTTCATTCATACCATCACAGTTAATTACAGAAAACATATGTTTTTGTTTGTGGTATCAAATGGATGAAAATAAATCAAAAACAAAATTTGGCAGGCGCCAGTCACTTTCATTACGACACCATTACTTCCTGAAAATCTCTTATTTACTAACATTCGAGACTGGATCCCTACAAGTTTTTATTACCTACATATTGATCTTGTTCTTCACTTCCGTTCAGCTTCATTGTTAATTTCATATTAGGCTCTTCTTTCAAGAATAATTCAGAATTTGTCTTAGTATAAATGAAAAGGCACATGATTTCTTACACTGTTCGAGGTCAAAGATGTATCGTTCATGATATCCGGAACCACGTGACTGTTCTTGGAAATGTCATGTATGGGAATGACGTCATCATTCTTTTCTTCTGGGTCGCCAAATAAGTCATGACTTCCTGTAATCGCATAAAAAAGAAAGTAAATAATTAATCAGTTTATCTCCAGGAACATCATTCATTTTAACAGATTTTTTTTTTTCTGATGAAAAAAAATATAGAACTAGAAACATTATAAGCAATGCTCACTAAAGAACACACTCCTAACCCCAGTGTCAATATGGTCGAAATAAAGTCGTCAAACACGAATATAAAAATAGAAGATGTGGTATGATTGCCAATGAGATAGTCATCAACCAAATGCCAAGCAACGAACAATTGAACTTCTACAGATCACCACACGGTCTTCAATGATGCGGAAAAACCCATTCCATAAAGTAAGCAGTCAAAAGGACCCAATGTGAAATTATTAAAAAAAAAACGAAGATCATCCTAATTTTTAGGAAAAAACACGTAAAACGAAAAACAGTGAATATAAAAAATAGCAATAACCGCTGGACTAATGTACAGGTTCCTGGCTTGGACAGGCAAATAACGTATGTGATGGTATTTAACATGTCTTAGTGCACTCAATCCCAACCGCACTCCCCCGAACCTTGATTTCAACAATAAAAGTTGATTTCGCTTCAATCGAATTTCGAATCCAATGATATGGTGTTCATTCTCAAGTGGTTGTGATAGCCACAAATTTGTGGACGGAACACCGCTCGGATAGATCATCCGTAATAACGAAACTATGATCACTACATGTATAAACCTCCTGCAAAGCAGGACTTTCAGAAATAATGTAACAGTTAGCTTTTTCCTCCACAAATAGGGGTGACACGCTTCTGCAATGAGCGTTAATTGTGGCATATGTAATGACAATGTGTTTTTTTCTGAAAAGTGACCCAGATATAACGTCAAATAGTCCCATAATCTGTTTGTAAAAAACGAATATAGTTACATCAAAACCTTTACACAAGTTTTCGTAAAAACAGTTATTTCAAGACCCATTTAGTTATTTATTATTTTACTTTCATTTACGGTCAGTCTTCAAAATCTTCTAAAAAGTTAAACTATTGGAATCGGCATTGTTTGTTTTCGTATTGATGCAATTTATTAGTAAGAATAAATCATACATGTAATAAACAGCTCTGGGGCAAATTCAGATTTCTACTGTAAAAACTCAAACCGAACGCGGAATAATCAGAAATCTGTCTAAACCAAACACTTGTTCCTTTATTACAGTGGAAATCATTTGGAACATTGGTGAACCGCATTAATTGTTAAATTCAATGGGACAGTGTTCGGTTTAGACAGGTTTCATGATAAGCTTTTCTCTTTGTACAGGTTTCACTTGTGTCTGTCTGCTAAGCGGTAAATCCCCCTTTATAATTAATTAAAATAGCTAGGAAGTTCTATCGTAAGCTTAGATTTAAGTACGCTCATAGTCGAGTCAAAGTCCTATCATAAGCAGATTAGGTGGGTACAACATGCATGACAACACACTTTCTCCCAATAATATGAGAAGTCCCCGGCTGATGTGTTAGTCAAGTTTTTTTGTTGTCCCAAAATGGAGTTGTATTATATATTATTTTTGTTGAATTATGAAGACAAATAAATTCTACTTGATTTAAAAGTGAGTAATTATTATTATTATTTTTAAATAATAATAAATTCCATCATATAACTCTTATAAAGATAGTATGACCTCTAAAAGGTCTTCAATTTACACATTTTATAGTAATTTCTGAATGGCCCTGAAGGCCTAGCTCTTTAACTGACAACTTCGTCTTCTCACAGGTTTAATCTGCATCATAAAGCACGTAACTGCACATAACTGCATTTTGCCGAGATTTAAGACCAGGTACATGTATACAAAATTTGGCATTTCAACCTTTGTACATTTACCAGAACAAAATATGTACTACAAATCCGTTCCAGTAACCGTTCGTCTCGAAAGAAGTTAAATGAGTCATCAAACATTCTATGAGAGACATCGTGATGATCAATAAAGATTTCATTGAACATTTCATTCAATTCATTTCACAAACAGATAGCTTCACTGAGATTTACAATTATTTTTCAATCTGTTCCGCATAAAACACCACCAGACATGTTTGACATGTGATATAAAAGGAACATATAAAACAGTGACGGCATTTATCATTTCCGGAATTTGTTTACTTATTTTCTTTTGTATAAATGGCTTCCTGTGTAAAATGCATTCTTTACGTTTGTCAATCTGAAAAACAGTTGGACAAAAGGAACTCGTTCAATGCGTCGTAAATAACTCGTTCTATGCCGTATGCAAGTTTTCTAAAGCTTACTTATACACAAAGGCTTCATCATTTATATAAATCATAAAAGAACAACCAAACAACGTAATAAAAACCAAAAGCAAAGTTTTTTTTCCATTAAGCCAATTGAAATTAATCAGTAGGTTCTCGTCCCCTCCCGTCCTTACATTGACAATTTCTTTTTTAATTGAAGCAAGAATATCAAAATCAGGATTTTTTGCTTCTACATGTAGTATTGAAATTCTGTAACACACAAATTTTTCATTTCTTGTGACGAAATGATGTATCTTCTATGAAACTGGTAGATTAAGAATATTATCTATACTTCAAATAGCAAAAGTTAGGCTACCAAACATCTGTTAAAATTTTTTTTAAAAATTAATAAAATCCTCCCACCCGCCCCCAATTTTTTGTGAAGGTTAGATGTGAATCTACCGTTAATATTTTTTTTGTTGTTTTTTTTTTTTTTTTTTGTCCTAATGTCTGTTCTTTGCTAGTTTTTGGTAAATATTTTAAAGAAACTAACTTGCACAGAGACGGATTCGATACTCAGACATTTAATATGCTTATTTTTTTCTAAATTTGGCAAAACATTAAGAATATTTTCAACAAAAGATGGTTCCCTCCGATCCGAGAAGCCACACCCTCCCCCAATCTTATAGCAACCTGCAACAGAATAATGTATGTTCTTAAATCTTTTTATAATGAAAATGTTTTACAATTAGAACAATAATTATGCATTTAAGTACCAGTCCATATAATATAAGACACTGTCAATGGTAAAGTGATTCATGATGAAGAAAAAACCCACCTAAAAAACGATGCTTTTTCACTCTACATATGCTTTACTTTCACTTAATGATAATCATTTCTGCATTCAGATCTGCACTTTTTAGAAAATTATACATTTTTCATCTCCCACTAAAATCAACCAAATGAAACCAAATCAAGAACTATAATTATAACTCTTGCAAATTGTCTTTTTCATGTACAATCTATGTAATTTTTATCTCAACCTTTGCCTGGCTTACTACTTGGTGGTCGTCCTTATTTTCTTTCTTTTTTTTTTCTTTTCAAATTTGTGACTGACAGGCATTTGGCGCAAAATTTGGGTAGAATGATCAAAGTTTATAATATGATGAACTCCTTTTCTGAAACCCCTCTCACAACCTGCACAGTATCATCATTTTGGATGAAAGGTCTCAGCCTGTAAATACAAATCCGTGAGGCTGTTTCCAGTCCACTATATCCCTGAACATCAGGAGGGATATGAAACAATGAACACAACTCTACGAAAGAGCAATCAAGGGAACCAAGGTTATAGCGGTAATCAAAATAATGTAATCCAGGGACAAAGGCCAGACATGGAAAACAGACATACACAACAAAGAACATAAAGTAACTAAAATCATACATACAAAGTAACAAAAGCAAATGAACAACCCAAACTCCAATAAAAACTGGGAGCATGGACCAGGTGCACCAGTAGGGTAAGCGTCCTCTGCTTTTCTAGAAACACCCGTCGAGTTGCTCATAAATAGTCAAGTCCGGGGTAGACGAAAGAGGAAAAGAAAACTATGACACACTGAACAAATCAGTTTTCATGGCGCAGACGGATACACCGTAACGATCCACGAATTCATGATGAAAAAGAATGGTGATACAAATCATATGATGAGTATAGGTGTAAGGCCCATTCAGTTAATCTCAAGTTATCATCCGCACATGAATGAAATATTTGCCAACGAATGTTAAACTTCAATCATACAACGTCTCATAAAACATCTACTAGATATATTTTGTGAGTAAAAGCCTCTCTAAAAAGCAATCTCCATATTTGAAGTGCGAACAATACAGAAATATGATAACTTTCTTCTCAGCATGTTCAAAAACATAATTGAATCCAAAATGAGATTTCCAATAGATATTTGAAGAGTTCATTCCAAGCGGAAAATTTCGATTTGGGTAAATAAGATTTTATTTGACATTATACTGTGCTTTAGATTTAAACAACAAATCTTGAATGGCTTTTCATTAATCATGGCAATGTTTAGACTCAAACCAGAAATACAGACACTAACATTCTCTGTGTCATCATTCAATTTCTTTAAGCAATCCTGATGCCATACTGTCAGACTAATTATCCGAAAGAAGCATTTTGGTCTTTATACAGAACCATTTATCCTTTAGAATAAATATGATTGTCTATCTGGATTTTGGTAAAACAGATAAATTAATATGGGTAGGGTAAAAACAACAGATTTCAGTATTACGCCGTCTAAAAAGCATGCAGCGATGAATCATCATTTTGGTAAACTTGACTAATACATGTAAATATGGGTAGTGTAAATAATGCATAGCCATTTTAGGTACGTCTCCGTCAAAACATCGTCAATAAAGTGATGTATAAGCGTTCTTCCTTTTTTAACAGATTTATTAATATTGAATGGGAAGAAAATGTATAACAGATCTTAGCAATCGATTAGAGAATGATGAATTCGTATTTTGGCATTTTTAACGTTTAAATTGATATGGGTTGGGTTAAAAAAAAAATCAAAACAGATCTAAGTAGAACTCCGTCTAAAAACCGTGTAGAGAGTTCTTTACAGGTATCAACATTTTTGTTGAAATGAATTGCTAAACTGGAATGGATTTTGCCCATCACTGAAGACCGTAAGGTGACTTCTAGAACTTAAATTGTTCGTTGCTTGGTTTTTGGTGAATGACTGTCTCATTAGCAATCAAACCACATTTCTTACATTTTTAAATATCATTTATATTGGTAGACTGAAATAATGCAAAGCAGTTTTAGATACATCTCCGTCTAAACATCGTGCACTATGTGATGTCATAGTATGTTTTTGCTTTAACAGTTCCAATTTTTATATATTCAAAACAGATTTCAGTATAACTCCGTCTAAAAGTCGTGCACAGATAAACAACATGGGAAGCTTTTAATAATTCACAGAAGTTTTAGGTAGTCTCCGACTAAGTATCGTGCACAAAGTGATGCTTGATATGTTTGTTTTTTAAACAGAAATGGTACATCTAAGAGTAAAACATATAACGGTTTTTGGTATGTGTATGTTTGAAAATAACCCAGAAGGTACTTACTTTATTTTTCACCCAGTGTACTTAACATTACCTCGTGCAAAGTAAATTTTCAAGGATTCTTAAAATATAAGTTTCTGATTAATTCTAGGCTGTAAATTTACTAAGTCATTTGCTGCGGTATTGGTTTGAAGATGGACAGGTCAAACTAAAACTCAAGGAGACAGAAGCTTGAGTGGACCAATAAAGACTAAATAATCATACTACATGAAATGTAAAACCCGTATAAAACAAACCCTGAAATCCCAAAAACCTGTGTAAACCAGACACGTCATAAATTCCTTAATATTAGTTAAAATTTATTTTGAACATTTTTCAGACCTAACTCCTGCCTAAACCGAACAAGTTTATGGTCCAAAGGGGTTAGGTTAAGTCACAGATTTCACTGCATTATGAACACATATAGAATCATGTACTTCTGACCAGCAGATGTCACACTAACGGAACACATAACATAAGCCTGACAAGACAGGTGTTTGAATACACAGGTTGATCAGCAGGGTTCAATTTTACGCCCGTTAATACAAAAAAACTGATTATATTTTAATTATAAAGTGTGATAAAAAAACTGAATTTTAGCATAACAAGCTGTGAACTTCGATTGTACAAAGATACTGTACATATAATGTGCATCTATAAAGATTACCCAGATTTCAGAATTAATCAAAAGTTTAATTTGAATTTACATGTTCAGGTTCGTCGAGTCTTATATCTTATTTCTTAAAATGTTCATGACATTTCTGTCTTGTAATTTATTGTGACGTGACCTTTATTTCTACATGAACTCTTAACAACTTAAATGAATGTGTTTCAACTGAATTATAATGATCTGTAATTAGCCGAATATTCCAAAATACATATTTCATACATCAAGGATCAGTTGCTGTTGTTCGTTATTTTTTTTTTATTTTTTTTTTTATATTTTTGTTCGTGTTTTGTTAATTTTTATTTTTCATTGATGTGCGTCCATGTTTTAGAAATGAAACAAAAAACAGATGTATCGGTAATGCATTATGTTTAATCTGTCTGACTTTGTTAGAATTAAACAAGCCCCAGTATGTGCGAATGGCAAAATAATGGCGATTTTTCGTTTCCTACTTCCTGAAGATTCCATCTTATTCATTTATGTATGTTTTTTTTTCATTTGTCACTCTGTTATTTTTATTATTAATTGTCAGTATTTTAAGCGTAATGCTCAAGGAAAGCATTCATTGAACAGAATAAGATATTTATATACATTAAGTTTTAAAGCATAATGAAGAGAGTGAAAATAGAGTTTGACTTGTAGCAAAGGTCACAAAAATGCTAGGGAAATGGCGGTTCACCAAATTTTTTTTCGCAAGAACTTACCTCAAGCGATGGTTTCTGTCCGTATTACCGGCATTGAAGCAGTAAATATTTTGTATCTATATATTAAACAGGTGTTGATGACACATCAAAACCCGCCCATTCCTTACACTGATCTGTCCTTAAAAATGTAAACCTAGGGTAAGGGACATAACAATTGAAATCAGTGATATGTTTGCATCATATTCAATTTCAACAAAGCCTATCAAGCTTTCATTTGAAATAGAATGAAATAACTCAAAGCTACTATGACGCTTAGATTAGATTGATGTAAAATGCTTTACACAAACGTTCCTATGATTTGTAAGAGTTATGTCCCTTTCCTTAAGTAGCAGTCTTCGTAAAAATCTGACAGGAGGAGATTGATGTATTCAATTCAGTTTTACTTACTACTCAGAAACAGAACAAAAAACCAGCCTTATACGTAAGTGCACTTTTAAAATAAAAAAAAATATAATATGAGAGATTGTGCACAAGATTGGTACTTTTAAAAGATTTATCGTTTATTTACATGTGTGTGAGAAAATACAAATGCAGATCTGTTTATACGAATGATATTTGCATGTGGAACAAAATATTATAAATTTGACTAATGGGTTGATTCTGCACCATGATGCACCTCTACCATTGGCAGTGTATGAATTTTATATGGATTACATGCAATACTATATGATTGATGTAAACAGGTTAAATACAATGAAACCTGTCTAAACCGAACCAAAGTAACGACTATGTTGTAGGACAGCACTAATGGAACCCGAAGGAACGACTATGTTATAGGACAGCTGTAATGGATCCCGAAGGAACGGCTATGTTATAGGACAGCTGTAATGGAAACCGAAGGAACGACTATTTTATAGGACAGCTGTAATGGAACCCGAAGGAACGACTATGTTATAGGACAGCTGTAATGGATCCCGAAGGAACGACTATGTTGTGGGATAGCTGTACTGGAACCCAAAGGAACGACTATATTATAGCACAGCTGTAATGGAACCCGAAGGAACGACTATGTCATAGGACAGCTGTAATGGAAACCGAAGGAACGACTATGTTATAGGACAGCTGTAATGGAAACCGAAGGAACGACTATGTTATAGGACAGCTGTAATGGAATCCAATGGAACGACCCTGTCACGGGACAGCTCTAATGAAACCCATAGGAACGATTAAGTTATAGGCCAGCTGTTATGGAACCCAATGGAACAAATATGTCATAGGACAACTGTAATTGAACCCGAAGGAACGACTATGTTATAGGACAGCTGTCATAGAACCCAAAGGAACCCAAAGGAACGATTATGTTATAGGACAGCTGTCATAGAACCCGAAGGAACCCAAAGAAACGACTATGTTATAGGACAGCTGTAATTTAATCCGAAGAAAAGACTCTGTCACGGGATAGCTGTAATGAAAACCAAAGGAACGACTAAGTTATAGGCCAGCTGTTATGGAACCAAAAGGAACAAATATGTCATAGGACAACTGTAATTGAACCCGAAGGAATGACTATGTTATAGGACAGCTGTAATGGATCCCGAAGGAACGACTATGTTGTGGGATAGCTGTACTGGAACCCAAAGGAACGACTATATTATAGCACAGCTGTAATGGAACCCGAAGGAACGACTATGTCATAGGACAGCTGTAATGGAAACCGAAGGAACGACTATGTTATAGGACAGCTGTAATGGAAACCGAAGGAACGACTATGTTATAGGACAGCTGTAATGGAAACCGAAGGAACGACTATGTTATAGGACAGCTGTAATGGAATCCAATGGAACGACCCTGTCACGGGACAGCTCTAATGAAACCCATAGGAACGATTAAGTTATAGGCCAGCTGTTATGGAACCCAATGGAACAAATATGTCATAGGACAACTGTAATTGAACCCGAAGGAACGACTACGTTATAGGACAGCTGTCATAGAACCCAAAGGAACCCAAAGGAACGATTATGTTATAGGACAGCTGTCATAGAACCCGAAGGAACCCAAAGAAACGACTATGTTATAGGACAGCTGTAATTTAATCCGAAGAAACGACTCTGTCACGGGATAGCTGTAATGAAAACCAAAGGAACGACTAAGTTATAGGCCAGCTGTTATGGAACCAAAAGGAACAAATATGTCATAGGACAACTGTAATTGAACCCGAAGGAATGACTATGTTATAGGACAGCTGTAATGGATCCCGAAGGAACGACTATGTTGTGGGATAGCTGTACTGGAACCCAAAGGAACGACTATATTATAGCACAGCTGTAATGGAACCCGAAGGAACGACTATGTCATAGGACAGCTGTAATGGAACCCGAAGGAACGACTATGTTATAGGACAGCTGTAATGGAAACCGAAGGAACGACTATGTTATAGGACAGCTGTAATGGAATCCAATGGAACGACCCTGTCACGGGACAGCTCTAATGAAACCCATAGGAACGATTAAGTTATAGGCCAGCTGTTATGGAACCCAATGGAACAAATATGTCATAGGACAACTGTAATTGAACCCGAAGGAACGACTATGTTATAGGACAGCTGTCATAGAACCCAAAGGAACCCAAAGGAACGATTATGTTATAGGACAGCTGTCATAGAACCCAAAGGAACCCAAAGAAACGACTATGTTATAGGACAGCTGTAATTTAATCCGAAGAAACGACTCTGTCACGGGATAGCTGTAATGAAAACCAAAGGAACGACTAAGTTATAGGCCAGCTGTTATGGAACCAAAAGGAACAAATATGTCATAGGACAACTGTAATTGAACCCGAAGGAACGACTATGTTATAGGACAGCTGTCATAGAACCCGAAGGAACGACTATATTATAGGACAGCTGTAGTGGATCCGGAGAGAACGACTATATAATAGGACAGCTGAAATGAAACCCAGAAGAACGACTATGTCTTAGGACATCTATAATTGGAACCCGAAGGAACGACTATGTTATAGGACAGCTGTAATGGAACCCGAAGTAACGACTACGTTATATGACAGTTGTAATTGAACCCAAAGGAACGACTATGTTATAGGACAGCTGTAGTGGATCCCGAAGGAACGACTATGGTATAGGACAGCTGTAATGGAACCAAAGAGAACGACTATATAATAGGACAGCTGAAATGACACCCGAAAAAACGACTATGTGATAGGACAGCTGTAGTGGCTCCCGAAAGAACGACTATATTTTAGGACAGCTGTAGTGGACTCCGAAGGAATGACTACGTCTTAGGACATCTGTAATGGAACCCGAATGAACACAAGCTTGAGCTAATAATGTCAACGTCAATGCTTAAAATCGGTAATAACACCAAAATAATGTGTATTTGTCAAATTTGAAAACAGTAACTCTTTCAACCGAAACAATTTTGCTCCAAAAAAGGTTCGCGATCTAAGGAACAGCTTTCTTACGCTTAATCATCACTTCGTTTATGTCAATACAGTAAACGGCGACTTATTTGTTGTGAGAAAGCTATAATTGAATCCGACGGAACACAGGCTTGATTTAATGATGTCAACGTTAATGCCAAAATGTCCGTTATTATGTCAAAGTAATGTCTATTTGGTCAACCCAAAACAGAAATTCTTCCCGATGCATAGTCATTGTTCTACTTGAATTACATTGCAAAGACGGATCCTGAGATTAAAAGAGAAGTTTCCGGTTCAGAAATTTATACAAAAAGAATGGACAGGATACCATTTCTAACATTTGCCAATATTTTATACAGAAGTAAAAGAATTTTCGAACGAAAGGGTTTTTTTTTAACTCCGGAGACCTTCTCTAGAACTGCCATTGCGTGGACATTTTCAAAACCCTAATTTAAAATTGGACTTTTCCACGTTCTCCTGTCAATAGTCTGTCTTCACACAGAAGATTAATCATTTATTAAACATACCGAAGATTTGATTTCACTCTTTATATGTACCAGCATGTCCGTAAAAAGCGAGCTTTATAAATATGGGTTTCAATATTCAAAAGATTAGAGATGTGTAACCTAATTACCGAACTAATCAAATCTAGGCAGTAGTCAAAGGAATTGTCTAAAAGGAAAGTCTGTTTAACTATATGTTATAGCAATATGAGGCTATTTTTTCAAAGCATTTGGCAATGACAACCTTTCTCTCATTAACAAACTTTCCCTAATTCGCAACCTTTCTCTCAATCACAACTCTTTTTTTTCAATCACAACCATCCTCGCATTCACAAGTAACCTTTGTCTCGCTCACAACCTTTCTCCTCTCATTCACAATCTTTCTCGTATCAACCTTTATATAAAGTTTTACAGATTTTCATAGAACGGTTCAAAAGTTGTAATACAAAGAACATGCACAAACGGACGCACAAAAATATACACAAAGTGGTACCATGAAACCAACAACAGATACATTGTAAAATGAATGTAAAACAAAACAAAAATGAACAAAAGAATAGCAGCGTTTGTTTTTCCTCGTTTTTGTTTTTGTTTTTGTTTTTTTTTATTTTTGCTTGTTTTTTGTTTGTTTTGTTTTGTTTTGTTCTTTGTTGTTTTTTCTTCTTTTCAGAAATTAAGTTTAAATAAGACAGATGAGATACGTCGATTACATGTACCAGAAATACGAAAGTATGACTGATATATTTTTTTGCGGTTTATGAGGTAATAACCTCAATCACGTGACCTAGGTAGTAGGTTATTTTTAGGCGTAAACCACGGGCATTGAGGTTATTTTAAACAAACCGAAAAACATACAAAAGTCCTCCTTAAAATTTAATTTTTGTATCAAAATTCAACTAGTAAATCATCAAAAAAGGTTGATGACGTCCAAGTCACATAACAAAATTTGGTTTATGAGATGAAGGACACATTTCTTATCCAATCAGAAAGCGTGTAACATTTGAAATTTTCAATAAGATACTTCACTTGTACAAACTTGGTAAACGTAAAATGCATATTAAAACATGATTTGAATAGGGAAATATGTATGGTCAAATACAAACAATACAACCTCAGCTCAATCTGAACCATCCCACCCAATTCTCATTTTATATCTCAATCATCAACCTCATTATCGTAACATACACCTATCTCCACAGTTTCGTAATCAAATGGGCTTGACAATTTCCAAAATATACAGTTTACAGTTAGATTATTCTAATATTTTTGGTGTGTACAGCTACATGTCTTCATAGGCCGAAAATTGTCAAAACAACGTTCTTTAAATGAGATGCCATACATTAATCGTTTATCCTATTTTCTATCCATCGTAAAAATGGAAATAAATCCATCGAACCGAAATGCTAAATTAATGCTTGCAAACGAGTACGAACATATCAATATCAGTTAATAGTCACTAACACTAGTGAATAACAATAAATGCGGCGGAGTTGTACACAACATCAAAACTGTTCGTTAAGCTGTACGTTAAGCTCGAATATGTAAGCAAAAACAAAACTCATAGTTAATGCAGACGAGTTGTACATACCTTCATCACAGTTTCCCAAACTGTCTGCTCGTTCACGGATATTTATACAATAACACACGGTCTTGTTCAACACAGGATCTGCAAAACAAGTTGTACCAAGAGGGCAATCATCGCGATTCAAGCTGCACTCTTTGTAATCTGAAAAGATCGATAAAAATGAGATGAACGGAACCAGAAGTCTAATACCCACATGGTTTATAGGTTCATATCTAAACTGAACCCTTTTAGACTGTAAAATTGGTTCGTTTTAGACAGGTGCTCGGTAGATTTAAAGTTCTATATAAAGGGACTTTATTGTGTGTCCGGTTGAGACAAGTTATTGGATTATTCATGGCTTGGTATAATCTTGTAATATTCTATGCGTTCTTTTTATTTCCGCTAGAATCTTGGTTTCCTGGATTGCGTTCTTTTTATTTCCGCAAGAATCTTGGTTCCCGTAGTTGCGTTCTTTTTATTTCCGCTAGAATCTTGGTTCCCGTAGTTGCGTTCTTTTTATTTCCGCTAGAATCTTGGTTCCCGTAGTTGCGTTCTTTTTATTTCCGCTAGAATCTTAGTTCCGGTAGTTGCGTTCTTTTTATTTCCGCTAGAATCTTAGTTCCTGTAGTTGCGTTCTTTTTATTTCCGCTAGAATCTTGGTTCCCGTAGTTGCGTTCTTTTTATTTCCGCTAGAATCTTAGTTCCCTTGATTATACCTACTAATACACTTATTGGTCGCAACAGGCCCCTAAATAAGCAAAACAAAAAACAAAACAAAGAAACGGCAATGTAAACATTTTATAACTCTTCCCAGCTAGTTTTCTGAGCACACCAAAGTTGCACTTTCGCGTTGTCAAGGCAGTAAGAAAACTGCGACAGTATTCAATGAAATTGTTATTGGAAAGTAACATGAAACCAAAATCATACAAGATTAGCGACCGCTAAAGGCAACTGGTTTCGGACAGGTACATGAAGAACAGATGCGGTTGTGATAACCTAGTTTGATGCGGTTAAGATATAACGAGAAAGGAAATGGTGAAGATGTCATAGAGAGAAGAACCTCACCGGGATGAAAAATATCAGCTGAAGGCCACACATGGGTCTTTAATACACGACAAGGAAACCCTTACACCACAGGACAGGCTGCAGCTAGCCTTAAAACAATATAATACACAAACAATATAAGTTTGATGGGGTTTTATAACCCAGTTTGATAGGGTGTGATATCCCAGTTTAATGGGGTGTAAAAATCTAGTTTGAAAACCTATTTAGATGGAGTGTTATAACATGGTTTGATGCGGTTGTGATAACCTAGTTTGATGGGGTGTGATAACCAAGTTTTTTTAGGATGTGATAACCATGTTAGCTGGGAAGTGATAAGCTAGTTTGATGGAGTACCAAGCCGCCCCTACCTCCAGCAAATGCAGACAACAATATTCACAGTAACGCACACAAATTATAAGTACTAAAGTTCATTGTATTTCTTTCAATGGGTGAGATTTTTTCAAGGAATATTTAGAACAATAATGGAGCAGAAAAGGTCAGCAAAACTGTCAAAACCGGACCCTGAATTTACCGAAACCTGTCGAAACCAGACACTCTTTAAACACCTTTTATAGTAGCTTAAATGTATTGTGAACCTTGTTAAATTGAAAATCTATCTGAATCGAATCAATTTCATCGTTCGAAAGGAATTCTGTTTAGACAGGTTCCATTGTAAGAGTTGCAGAAAGTGTACATTTTACTTGAAAGTACAAATGCATTTAAACAACCTGATTAATTAAAATTGTTTTGTCTAAAGATTTCTGATGAGACGGGTTCCTCTACACGTATATGTATTGTAAACATAACATTGAAACAAAATTTCCTTGGGATAAAATTTACCATTTGTCATCCATATCATAGGAACTGTCAGCTTTCTAAATGGACTGGGTTTTTTAATTGATATATAGTGGTTTCTAAATGGACTGTTTCATCAAATAAATATATAGTGTTTTTCAAAGTGCCCACGTTAGTAGAGACAGTTTTTCGGATTCTTCAGGATTTGGTTTAGACAGATTTCACTGTATAGTCAAAGTAAAAATCATTCCAATATCAGAGCACATATTTATAAAGAAACGATAATTAATTTTGAATTAAAAAAAAACTAATTACTTCCGAAATTGCACATTTTTTAAAACAAGAATGCAAGGGAGCAACGAATAAGCGTGTTACAAACATATGTCTTAACTCGTTTTCTCCTTTGCTTTATTTTATGTTGAGTATACAGGGGCAACTCTTTCACTATAATGGTGTTTCGGGGCAACTTCATCCTGCCCTGTGGTGTGTGTCTCCTCGTCATTCATTAAAGACCAATGGGTTCCCTTGGGCTGACATTTCCATCCCGGTATGGTTGTTGTCTCTTTGACATTTACACCATTCATATCATCTTTATATTAATCAAATTTCAATATATTTATCTTTAGTTTCACGCAATTCAGATTTCCAAACTTCAATGAGCTCGAATAACAAAACATTCAATATAATTAATGGCAACTCTTTCGCTATAAATTTCGTTTGGGGCCAGCTGTAGCCTGCCTTATGATACAAGGGATTCCTGGTCGTCCATTAAAGACCCATTAGCGGTCTAGAGCTGACATTTTTCTTCCCAATGGAGTTGTGGACTCTTTGTGATTTATTCTCGTTACATTCAACACCGGATGAGCAACTGGTCGGGTGTTTCTAGAAAAGTAGAGGACGCTTACTCTACGGGTGCACCTGGTCCATGCTCCCAGTTTTTAGTGGACTTCGAGTTGCTCATTTGCTTTTGTTACTTTGTATGTATGATTTTAGTTACTTTATGTCCTTTGTTGTGTATGTCTGTTCTCCATGTCTGGCCTTTGTTCCTGGATTACATTTTTTTGATTACCGTTATAACCTGGTTCCCTTGATCACTCATTCAAAACCAGAAATCCAGCAATTTTCAAATAGGAGTTACAGAAAATGGGATTTCAAGGTATCATTTACTCTTTTTTGTCCAATTTTCGCACGAATTATCAAAGGGATTCGAAACCACGAACCTTTCCTTTTGGACTCACCAAAGAACGCTAATTGAAGTATAAATTGAAATCAATCTTACCTTCGATTCCGATCATCGTTAAAAATGTATTCCACACAAATCAAAGAATTTAATATTAAACTGTTTAAGAGTTTACAAACTGCAATAAGATTCTTGGGAGACTGAAGTGTTAATTTACTGAGGATGGTATGAATTAACACCTTTTCTACAAATACGTTTGTTTTGACGTAACAGAGAGTTACAGGTGTGTCTTAAAATTCTGTGTTACGCGATTTCTTCAAAGGGAACTAATTTTCAAATTGCTTCAGATGTTTTCCATTTCAAAAGAGCATTTCGTGTAAGAACCATGTCGATTTGTGGAGTAATTGACGCATTACTGTAATTAAGTTGAGAGCTTAAGTACAAGTCTTGGTAAGAATCTGACAAAAAAGGAAAATTCTGAAAGATGCATGACAGAAGACCAAAGATTAAACAATATACTTTTAATAGGAGAATTCTTCAATATTTACATGTAAAATCGCCACTTTTAGAAATTCTGCATCATGGGAGAGGGGAATGGCGAACTATTCATTAGACTATTGCAGAAAATTAAAAATCTGAATATAATAGTATAATAGTGTACATATAATGTATATCAACGAAATTATGACTCCTTTCACCAATATTTTATGGAACTGTTTGTCTTTATTATTGGATTCTGATGGTACTATACTACACACATGCAATTAATTAATGGTGTATTACTTCTAATCATGTTCCACTCACTACCTGATTCTTGCAGAGACCAAAAATTGATAACTAATCAATGCACTTTTGTAATAGATAAACACACACAGGCTTTTTTTTTGTTAGTAAAGTATAGTAATTTTTTGTTTGGCAACGGTTATCAATAATTGCCAGTAAGTGGTTGATTTTTGTAAGTTTCATGATTTTATGTACATATAGTAAAAAAGAATCGACTCTTGAATTTAATATTCATACAAGCTTTATATCTTTTGGACATTATGTTCGTTTAATTCAAGGAATTCATCATTATTTGCATGAGTACTTCCGTGTTACATGTCAGTACATACATGTACATGTAGGTGCACTACAACGCAACGCATCAAAACATACCCTAATTTTTTACGTTCAAAGATTCATTAATAAATCAAGCAAAAAAAAGAACACACATAAAAAATACTGAAAAAAACAAAAAAAACAAATACAACAACATTAACAAAAGAAAATGGAATATAAAAAGGCGTTTCCTTTCACAATAACCAACGGTTTACCTACACGCTAAATTTTTTTGTATTTATCTGATAGATATAGACTAATACCAGAATTGTTTCGAAAGATTGGGCGGTCCTTCAATTCTAATTTGCATATTGTCCTTCTATTCACTGTGTACATGTATGTACGGTTTACTTCTGTTACGGAGAAACCTCTCCAAACCAAACACCATTCACACTAAAACTGGTTCGGTTTGGATGGGCGTTCGGTTTATATAGGTGTCCGGTTTAGACAGTGTTCGGTTTAGACAGTTTTTCGTTTTAGACAGGTGTTCGAATTAGACAGGTGTTCGGTTTACCAAGGTTCAAAATACATTAAACTTTATATAAATACATGTATACAATATTATATTGATAAATAAAAGTGATTTTAAGAGTTTCCTTTTATACAGATTTATGGTTTATACAGATTCGGTATAGACAGTGTCAATACTAAAACCCGCTTCTTTATCCAATGCAGTACAGAACAAATGAAATAGATTTCCGAATTTGTAATTAATATTGTTCATGCCCTGTGACTTTGTTTTTCACAACTTATATAACAGGGCCCATATCTTGGCGCATGAATGCGAAGTAAATCAGTAAGCATCAGTAGTTCTACAATAACTACCATCACGTCATTTAAAAAGAGCTTACTTTGTTCCGCTGTATTATCCTGATACCTTAGAAAATACTTTATATACTAGCATTGTCGTGATTCTCTGTAACTCTACTCCGTTTTTGTTATAATTTTTTCATTTATTATTTGATGCAAAACATTTATTTGATTTATCATCAAAACCACAGCATTTGACATTTAAAATCATGTTCAATTTTGTTCTCTTGGTTACAATTCTTACATTGTATTTAATTTTCAAGAACAGGTTTACTTAAGTATCATGCAAAAGTCATGGAAAAAGGTTCACAGTTTCTAAACAACCCAGCATCGTTCAGAAAGTCATCTTTGTAGTAAAAATATTAAAAGGCGTTGTATTTAAGTCAGAAAAATTAAAGATGTAGGTGTAACCCGAAAGATACCATTTTCTTACAAAGTAGAATTGGAACGACATGTTTTCGGACCGAGTTGTCCTACATTTGAAACTTCCGTATTATTTTTTTTGTAGATTACTGTTATGACCGTCTTTAGTCTGAATTACTTGCAGCGTCAATATAAACAGCAAATACATGTATAACTACTAGAGGCGGATTCAGGCGGGGGCGTGGCGGGCGTCCCCCCTAAAATTTGCAAAGCAGGGGTTGTCAGTGGTAGATTTAGGCGGTTTTAGGTTGAAACTTTAATATTTCGCTAATTTTACCACAAAAGATATCTACACCCACTCTAAAAGTATATTTTAAGATTTAACCTAAAAAAATGTTTCGCCTCGCTCCGCTCAGCGATATTTTTACTGTGCGTCCCCCACCCCCCCCCCCACCCCAATCTAAAATTCTGGATCCTCCCCTGACTGCATACTGTTACTTTGGAACCAGACTTATGTTCAATTAAATTCACTATACGTACATGTACATGTATATGTAACCAATAAATGACATGCCAGAAATAGAAAGGAAAATACGTTTATCGTTCCATACTTTAGAAAAATAGGGTAGCAAGGTTGGGATTTTTTTCTTTAACAATGTTTCTGCCTTGGGTTATTCTAGGGTAGGGTTATTCTAGTAATCTAAATATTGTCTTCACCACCCCTACGTGGTCCTTTGAAAAATCTGTAATAACATGCAAAGAGAGCACAGAAGTCATTATTTTGCTATAAAAGGTCACTCACGTTTTAAAACCCAGAGCGTGTAGTGTTAATTACAGATGTAGGTGTTTAAGTTACAGGCGCTTTACCTCCGCGGAAAATGAGAAAACTAAAAGATCACTCTGATTACAAGGAAAGTTATGAACCAATATATATTTATATAAAGTTGTATATACAATGTCACATATTTTGCTACTTTGAGGGTATTTATTACATGTATGAAAGCACCCAAAATGCGAGGTTTAAAATTAAAAGCGTCCACATGTATCGAAATGATACATGTACAAATTGTACGATCGCAATGATATATATAAAACATCTAACGTCTTGGGATTTTTTCAGACCCCCATTTTTGTAAGATTTTCGGACTCCTCCGGTTTTATCCATTTCATACATGTAGCATTAAATTGTTTTGCCCAGTGATCCCAACTTTTCTGTTTATAGTTTCATTTGATACACCTTTGAATATGAGTACTTTTTGTGGATTGGGAGTTTTAATAGATAAAATATAAATATTCTCAGGTTAAACCTACGTATTCCTTTTCCTGATAAAATCTCTGACCCATATTTTTTTTCTACTTATATTGTTCGAGCATAAATGATTTTAATGCCACAACCCTTTGAAATCCTTGTTTTTCTTAAACAAACAGTGCAGCGAACATCCTTAAGTAAACATAATATGGATTTAAAATAAAGTAAGGAGTGGTATCATTTCGATTTCAACAATCACACGAATTAACTACACTTTGGCTTAAGTTCAGTAAGACAAAGTTTCTGAAGATCTTATAAAAAGTCATTGAGATCAATCAAATGCTTAAATTCAAAAAAAAGAAAGAAACACATATCACCCTAGGCCTCTTACATGTGTACTGCCACATCAATCTTGTTACTACTACTACGATAATCGAAATATTCTTATGTCGATGCGTGACAAATAACAGGCATAGCACCCGGCGTACGCCTCACCCTAAAATTTGGAAAACTTGCATGAAATTTTAATTTGATTTTTCACATATTCATCCCTCCTCCCCGACACTAAACTGTTATTGCCTCGCTTTGGTCTGCTTAAATTTTAATTCTACTTACGACCCCCTCCAATTGAAATCTGTCACCCGTCCTTTACTACAAAATCACGTTATTTTTCGCTTAAAACAGCAGGTGCTAACGCGATATAACACCCCTTTAGTCATGCTCGTCAAGATCAATTTAAAAGACTGGCATTAGGACTTGATAGAAATGATTCTGTTCTGGTTATAATTGTTACAGCATCTTTATGTGATTTATTGTCTCATTGTACACCATCAAATCCTCATTAATTCAACGGTTATCGATGCTCGCTTATCAAGATGCAAATGAGGTTTTCTACACAGAAGCGGAAGCGGAAGTTACATTTACATATAGGGATAACTATTTGATTTTTAAAGGGGATTTTATGTGATTTTATAAACTACAGGAATATTTCATGAGAATGTGCACCAAACTCTTCTAAAAAGCATAGAAAGTAGCTGTTAAAAAGAGTAAAAAAATATTATCTTGTGAACGAAAACATCTTATTCTAAGCCCTCACTATTCTAGAATCGACTGTTGACAGAACATCAGCTAGAGAGGTGAAATACTTCTCTGTTTAAAAAACAGGCAAAATGAGTATCAGGTGCGGCACATGAAAACAAACGCATAGATTTTATTGAATTATACGAGTATTCATACCTCATAACCTCCAAAAACATCAATAGGTGCTTGTAAAGTTTGCCTTTCTAAGTTTCTAAGATATTGGTAGGTCAAATTTAGTTAGAATGCACAAAGGAAAGATAACGGGAAAATTTACCCACACTTTTTTCCCTATAGACATGTAAGTTATCAAAAAATGTCTATACTACAGATGTTTCCAGATAAAACATAGCTTTTTTGGATGAATCAGTTTTTAGTGGAGTCCGAGTTGCTCATTTGCTTTTGTTACTTTGTATGTATTGTTTAAGTTACTATATGTTCTTTGTTGTTTGTGTCTGTTTTCCATGTCTGGTCTTTGTCCCTGGATAACATTTATTGATTTTCGCTAGAATCTGGGTTTCCATAATTACTCTTTTCTAGATGTATCGAATATGTTAAATACAAAAACGCCTAAATCGACGAAAATGTGGTGTTATGCAGCAATTGCCTAATTCTTGCACATAATGTTACTTAAAACGTATCGTAACTATACGTGTACTTCATACGTGTTAATATACTAAGGCAACATACATTATTGTATCTCCCACTCAAAATTTTCTAAAAAGCGGGAGATTTTCGGACAGGTTTTGACCAGAAACGGAGTAACTTATTACTATTTTAAGTTCAAAATTTAAATAAATTAATTAAGGGCGAAATTTCAGCGAATTCTGATAAATATCCCGCTTCAACATGGGCACGCTAGCGGGATATTAAAGATTTTTTTCAAGAAATATCAGGAGACTTAACACCTATGGAATATTAACGTTACTTATATTACTTCGTGCTTCCGGGGTTAAGTAAGGTTCTTGAATCTGATATCTTTCTAATCACACTGACACGAATGTCTCCTAATTAGATCATAGTA
Organism: Perna viridis; assembly: GCA_037379345.1. NCBI lineage: Eukaryota > Metazoa > Mollusca > Bivalvia > Mytilida > Mytilidae > Perna > Perna viridis. Next base: position 21,315,881 of record CM074523.1, read on the forward strand.
GGTATAGGTCATATATGCAACGTGCTCGCAAGACTGTGCAATCATAGAAGTCGGAAACAAGACTGTGTAATCATAGAAGTCGGAAAAAAGACTTTGTAATCATAGAAGTCGGAAAAAAGACTTTGTAATCATAGAAGTCGGAAAAAAGACTTTGTAATCATAGAAGTCGGAAACAAGACTGTGTAATCATAGAAGTCGGAAAAAAGACTTTGTAATCATAGAAGTCGGAAAAAAGACTTTGTAATCATAGAAGTCGGAAAAAAGACTGTGTAATCATAGAAGTCGGAAACAAGACTTTGTAATCATAGAAGTCGGAAAAAAGACTTTGTAATCATAGAAGTCGGGAACAAGACTGTGTAATCATAGAAGTCGGAAAAAAGACTTTGTAATCATAGAAGTCGGAAACAAGACTTTGTAATCATAGAAGTCGGAAAAAAGACTTTGTAATCATAGAAGTCGGAAACAAGACTTTGTAATCATAGAAGTCGGAAAAAAGACTTTGTAATCATAGAAGTCGGAAACAAGACTTTGTAATCATAGAAGTCGGAAACAAGACTTTGTAATCATAGAAGTCGGAAAAAAGACTTTGTAATCATAGAAGTCGGAAACAAGACTGTGTAATCATAGAAGTCGGAAAAAAGACTTTGTAATCATAGAAGTCGGAAAAAAGACTTTGTAATCATAGAAGTCGGGAACAAGAAATATAACAAATCAGCAAGCAGTTTTAGTTTAGTGAATAATGTGACAATCCAGATCCAGCAAAATTCAAGTACATGTACATGTAACTAGCCTGAATGTGAAAACAGAAAACAAAAAAATCTACATGAAAATTGTGGCGAACCGAATAAAATAGATTACTTAACAAAAAAAAACAAGACGTTACCCCAAGAAATAGTTAAAAAATATCACTAGCAATATGTTTTGAGATCCCACAAAAAAAATCGGGAGTGACAGTAGGTGCTCCGGAAGGGTAGACATGTTACAAGTGAGTACAATTCGGTATTGAATAATTCAGATATTCAGCTCCAATTCTAATGCGTAAAAAAAAGTGTATACGTACAATGTACATGTAATACTATGACGCGTTTTGACCAATAAGGCTACATGTAATAAACATTCGACATTAATTATTTTTTAAAATTTAACAGATAAGTAGAACATGTAGTCTATCGTCTGCAATTAACTATTTTTTCTCAATTACTAAATTACTGGTAGAGCAAAATACAAAAAGTAAGATGATTTATTATAAAGGACGATGCGTCAGCGACGTTTTATACATATGTTGGGGGCCGAAACTTCGTTCTTTCGGATATGACTTTCTTCATTCGTGAATTTAATGATTTTAAGAACTCTTAACACTGTTCTTTGAAATCTCGTATATTCTCGCAGGTCGAGATATTGGCGGTGCATCCTCAACCAAGTTGTTATTAGAGTAGTTTTAGAAATTTCTATGAAGAATTCAATCAATGCGATTTTTTTCATGCGAACTAATACTGTAAACTCCCAACGGCGCCTCTTCATCTTGTTCACTCTCGGATAACTTACATGTGCATGTGTGTATCATGACTTCCCAAATACTCAAATTAATATAACACCTTCGTACTCATCGAAATTTACAGGCTTTCGAGTTAACTAAATACGTTTCTGTCTAGATAGATTTATTTTCTCATTTATTTTAAACAACCATTGATTCACTATTGATGTCTAAACATTACTCTTTGTAAAGGTAACGAAATTTCTGTTACGTGTTTCTATATTTAGAATCAGATTAGAATTGGAATCTAATTATAGTTCAGTCTGATCATTAAACATTTTAACAAGCGACAATTTCTGCCTTTTTTTGGACAAAATAAAACATTCTCTCTTAAATCAATGTAGTTGAAATTTGTGGTAATTGAAAATAAAGTATTTACACAATTTTATTGTGCCAATGTCTTACAATATAAATTTATTGAGTTTTCTCTACTTAAAGCATCTTTTTTCTATTTTTTTCTCTATTGCAATAAATTGGAAATTTCCGTAGCTTTATTTCAAACGCCTCAACAAAAAGTTTAATGAAAATTAACTGTTCGACTGTAGTATGTTTGATGAAAAACATTTCAGACCAACGGGAAAATTTCCGTGAGATTTCCATCGTAAACATCACTTTCCCAAGGTCGATGTTATCTGATTAAAGATATGTATAAATAATTCTCCATGTTTTATGTTACAAGTTAAACAGTGGCGGACTTAGGGGGACTTCCAGGGGTTGACCCATCCCCTTCATTTTGTTGGATACTTTTGTTAATTTCTTGCAAAACATGGACACCAATAAACTAGTAAAAGCCTGGAACCCCCTATTTCAGCTGCACTCCTTTTTTTCAAAACCCCTGAAACCGTCTTTGACTTAATTCATCATACTGTTGTTAATAGGTCAACATGTACGTATTTTTAAGGTCCGCTCGACTAGTTCAAATCAGGGTCTGTTCAATTGGTCATTCGTTCTTGTCCTTAAATATATCTGCCAGAGAACGGAACAAACCATAATAATTCAATCAACTAATCTAAGGTCCGTGCGCGAAAAGAGCAGACTGTGTATATGTACATGTCTTTGAAGGAAACAATTATCGGCAAAGGTACCGAAGCGTCAGAATTGGGATGATTCAAATACGTCAAAATCCAAAGTGAACATACATGTAAAAAACGAGGACGACAAAATAGAACACACATAACAACTGAAGACGTCACAAAAAACTAATTTAGTAGCAATAAGAAATCCAACAAAAACAGGGATCGACACTGACAGTAGTCCGGCAGTCCTGTGCAACCTGGAGAGGACTACTTGAAAATTGTTCATCGTAGTCTATTTGATTGCAAAACAACCCCATGTATCGCCTAATATTTAAAAAATAGCATAGCGAGAATATCACGATAAATAAACATGTATTAATAATTTTCAATTGTTATTAAAATAGAAAAAGTCAAAATACTCATGTACATTGATTGTTTTAGTTGCCTTAAAAAAGGCAAGAACAGAGACCGAATTATTGGTTATTAAAACATTTAAACCGTTATTGTACAGTAATACTGTAAAGTCCCATTATTCCAACTTTGTTGTCCCGACTTAGACAACGCAGGCAAATTACTCACACTTGTACACAATATTCAGACTTATGTAGTGACTTAAAAGTATGATTTTAAAGTTACAATCTGTGTTTTATTTTGACCACATTTGTTCAATACACTCAGAAAATACATTTACAATGCATAATTCTAAGTTAAGTATGTTTTAGTACTACATAGAGGGGTGGATATTTGACCTGGAAGTGACAATTGAGTCCTTTGCTTTGGGATACTTTATAATTACCTCCCTTTGATTTTTTTTTCATGAAAATCTTCATTTTATTTTGTTCTCACTAATTATATTGATTAAATTGACAGAAAAAAATATTTTATTACTACACAGTTATTACTGAATTCATCTTTCTTACATGAATAAGAACTATTTTGTAAATTTATTAATTGTCAAAAACCTCGCCTTTTAAAATGTTTGCAAGAAATAAGTACTGTTGGTAGCGCAATCACCATAATCCACATTACAACGTGCCAATTGCTCTAAGACTAAGGTCATTTCTCCAGAATATGATTGCAGTAAGAGCAGAATTGATGGAAAAGACCTATGAATTGTTCTGAAACAACTTAACTTTTAATTAAGTCTTCTTTTTCATAAGATGTAAGGACAGAACCGCCATTACCGCCCAAGGACTACCTATCTTACCTCTGAAGTGAAGTCCTGTTGACCACCAAACAAAGGAAGTTACTGTCAAATCCTAAACAAAACCCGGAAGTGACATCGGGTGCTCCGGAATGGTAGGCATGTCCTGCTCCTCCATCAGAAAGTGAGTATAATCCGGTAATAATCAAGCACCAGCCGCAATTAACGTCATATGTTTTATAATCATGTAATGCTTTTTCTAATGCTTTATTATCATCTAACATTTTTCAAAATAATTGCATTTTTTACAGATTATAAGCTATTCGACATTGGTTAATGGGTACGCACGAAGCATTAAGGTTTTAATTACATAAAATTCCATGAAAATGACTTTCTAAAAAGGTGAGATCGAAAAAAATGACGGACAAGTGTTGTCATATAAAATTAATAATACTGTTGACAGTCTAGATGATTTTACTTTAAAATTGTTTACCTTCAACTCGTACTAAAATGTTCATAGATATACACAGCTTTCTCTTTAAGATAGTACCCCATTGGTTATAATTTTACATTGGAAAATATAATTTTGAAACAATTAACCTGTTCATCCTTGCTAGGCTTACCACAGTCTTGTTAAAATGGGTTAAAGTCTAATGATTCAATAATCATTATACAGTTAAACCTGTCTAGCATACCCAACACTGAATGATCTAAAGAGGAATCAAAGGAACCAAGATTCTATCGGAAATCAGAAGAATGTAATCATGGGCAAAGACCAGACATGGAAAACAGACAAACACAACAAAGAACATAAAGTAATTAAAATAATACATACAAAGTAACAGAAGTAAATGAGGAACTCGGACTCCGCTAAAAACTGGGAGCATGGACCAGGTGCACCGGTAGGATGAGTGTCCTCTGCTTTTCCAGAAACTACCGCCGAGTTGCTCATAAAAAGTCAAGTCCGGGGTAGACGAAAGAGCAAAGGAAAACTATGACACGTTAAACAAATCAGTTTTCATGGCACAGATAGATACATCATAACGATCCACGAGTTCATGATGACGACCATAAAACTTCTGTAGTGATGACTTGTAGCAACATAACTTTGTTCCAGAAGCCTATTTCTAAGAGGTCTAGCGCGATACAGAGAGTCTGTTTAGTTACGACAAGCTCTGACATAACGTATGAGTTGTGATATGAAAACTCCATACGCAGGTACTGAAGGGATGTTGCCACAGATGAAAGGAAAGTTTACAATTCTGAATGAAAAGTCATCACGTTTGTCGTAAAGCTTGGTCTATAGTTTTCCTTTACCATCGACCTCTAAGTGTAGGTCAAGATATGAGGCTGACTTCACATTGTCTGTAGTATCCTTTATCGCAAATTCTTCGGAGTAGATGCGATGTATCAAATCCCCAAAACTAGGATTGTTTAACGATAACACGTTATCTATAAAGCGGAAACTGAGACCAAATGCTAAATGATATTCTTTCTTTCGGATCAGATCAGCTATAAAATCAGCCTCATAAGAGTGAAGGAATAGATCAGCAAGTAGAGGAGCACAATTTGTTTCCATTGGAAAGCCGACCGTTTGTTGAAAAACGCATTCACCAACATGGACAAATATGTTGTCGATTAAAAATTCCAGCATTTTGCAAACATCTTCTTCTGTATATTTGGAAGATGATTTGAAATTATTTTTTACAAAGTATGAGGAATCTCTACCAATACCTATGTCCATACCACACTAAATGACTTGAAATCCTGTGTAAATCGAACACTTAATGACCTGAAAACCTGTCTAAACCATACATTATTCAGAGTCCGTATATTTTTCTAGTATTTTAAATGTATTGGTCCTATATATCTTTTTAAGCAGCAGTCAAATTAAGACAGGGGGTGACCCATGCATGTCAAAAACCCACCAACTTTACTTTCATTTCCTATTCAGAATCAGTTACATACCAAATAACCAGCCTTAGTAATTCATTTGGGTGTTGCGCTTTTGAAATGAAATTTATATAGATTGTACATGAAGTTAGCACTTTGTAAGAGTTGTCGTTCTTGATTTGCTTTGATTTGGTCGATTTTAGTGAGAGTTAATGTATCATTTTGTCAAAAGTGCAGATCTGAATACAGAAAAGATAATGTTACCTAAAAATATAGCATCTGAAGATAAAAAAAAACATCGTTTGTTTCGTGGGTTTTTCTACTCAATAATTCACCTTACCATAGGCAGTGTCTGAATTTTATGTATATAGTGACTACTATATCTGTCTATGGCGAACCCCTCCTGATCTTCAGAACTGTACGGCTTAGACAAAGATTAAAAATACACTTACATTGATATAACGGGACTTTAAAAAAGTGTCTGGTTTAGAAGAATTGGCGGATTATTCGGGTTTCGTTTTAGACAGGTTCACTGTACTTCAAACCTTGGTAAACCTAACACCTGTCTATAATCAGATCCAATTTTACAGTATAAAGTTGGGCTCGGTTTGGACAGGTTTCACTGTATCTTCACTATAAAGTACTGTTTAATATTATAAACCGATTAACGCTCCATTACCATGACTCGGACATTGAGCGCATTACAGAATATTCGCTTCAGGCGGATTACCTCGTTTATCACAATAACATTTCCAATATCTTGCTTTTTTTCTTATTTTCATTTACATGACATTGTACTAAATTCCATTTAAGCGAAACAGAAAAGATGTGCACGTACGAAAATACAATATTTGAGAAAGAATTACATTTTTCTTTCAATACTCATTGAAACACGTGTATATCATACCGAAATTTTCAATGATTTATATGTTTATATGGTAAACTTCATACAAAAACACAATTTTTTATTGGATAAGCATAATGTGTTATTTTTGTATATTCATTTCTAACTATACCCCCTAAAAAAGTATTGGTAGTTTCGATGCATCGCTTTGATTAATCAACCCGTTATATCTCCCCATCATGATATAGATGTATCTCCCTCTTGCCCGCATGCGCATCCTTTTCATTTTCATTCAAGATAACTAGTGGAAATGTTCATCTTCGCTCTTTTGCTATTATCGATTTATTTAAATGTTAATATACCTGTTAATTTCATACCAGTTTGACTTTTACTATTATCTGAGTAACTGCAACAATTACATTATAGAGTTTAATTTCACACAAGTTCCTTAAAGGTTATGCACATGTACATGTACATAAATTGTGTGATGTAATAAAAAAGGTATTCAGTATATAACACACATTACCTGCATCAGAGGGTGATACACCGAGTATATATCACCCTCGACTGCGTCTCGGATGACATACATGTATCTGCCTCGTGTGTTACTCCAGCGTATCACCTTCTCCTACAGAAATATGTGTATAATATCAACCAGTTTTATTTCGTTCATTAAAGTATTAAAGTATTTATGCGCGGAAATTAGCACTACGTGCATGCGCAACGTTAAAACCCTTAAACGTTTTACTTCGTGCGTTGGAACTGCAACCTTTGAAAAGGTTCAAAATACATTTACATTGACATATAAAGAACTTTAATATTTTCTGGTTTAGACAAGTTTCTGGTTCTTCAAGGTTCGATTACTGTATTCGAGCAGAAAAACCTTATGTTACAAGGTACGTAGACTGATTGCTTGTGCAATTGAGTAATCAAGTAATTAAATACTGACATTAAAAAAATCATTTGATTAAAGGTCAAAGGCCTCCATCTTACCATCGTTAATATCAACGTCAATATTTGGAACCAGACACAAACTCAAAACTTCCTAATGTAATCAATTTTAACATTTATATTCATTGAATGAGATAACAAATATATGGAAACCCATGAGTTGTATGAACAAAGCAATAGACAACTTTCACATTTTCTTCCGTCCGGTTTTTACTAGATTCGGCGACCGTGGAAATCGTCTATACAATTGTTGCTCACGAATTACTAACTGGGCTGAACTTGCTTGAAATATGAGCGAACAAGTTTCACACCTTGAAAATACAATATATCTGTCACTAACTCTTAGATATACAATGAAACCTTTCTAAACCGAACACTGAATAATCCACAAACCTATATTAACCGAACTCTGAATAATCCACTTACCTTTCTAAACCGAGCACTGAATAATCCACTAATCTTTCTAAACAAAACCCTGAAAAATCCACAAACCCGTCTAAACCGAATCCTGAATAATCCACAAACCTGTTTAAACTGAACCCTGAATAATCCACTAATCATTCTAAATCGAACACTGAATAATCCACTTACATTTCTAACCGAACCCTAAATAATCCACTAACCATTCTAAACAAAACCCTGAATAATTTCTTCACCGAACCCTGAATAATCCACAAACCTTTCTAAACCGAACCATGAATAATCCAATAACCATTCTTAACCGAACCCTGCATAATCCACAAACCTTTCTAAACCGAACCTGAATAATCCACTACCCTTTCTAAGCCAAAACCATGATTAATCCACTAAACTTTCTAAACCAAACCATGAATAATCCAATAACCATTCTAAACCGAAACCTGAGTAATTAACAAACATTTCTAACTAAACCCTGAATAATTCACTCACCTTTCTAAGAAAAAACACTAAATAATCCACTAACCTTTCTAAACCGAACCCTGAATAATCATCTAACACTTCTAAACCGAACCATGAATAATCCACTAACCATTCTAAACCGAACCCTGAAAAATCAACTAACCATTCTAAACCGAACCCTGAATAATCCACTAACCTTTTTAAGCCAGACACTTTTCAAAATGCCGATAAATCAGTTCAAATGCATTTTAAACCAAGGTTAACAATATATTTGTCTAAACCGCACAATTATTATAAGTCAAATAGGAGTTCAGTAAAGACTGTTGTCACTGTATTTTTTTTTCAGTAAAATCAGTTAAAATTAAAATTCCATTAATTCAATTTTTCTAACTGAATCTGTCGTCATACTCACATAATTATCTCGGCAATTCAATTCGTCAATAGCAGATATTTATATTCGCAGATGCATTAATTTTGTATGGCGCTCCAAGCCTTCCGTACAAATATTCTTCGTGCTTCAGGACATGATTGTCTGAATCATTATAGGCTTACGTAAAAGCTTCAGATGCTTTATAATTTGATAAAAAGACAGGTTATCAGTTTCTGGCGAAATCTTATTATTGTTATGACGACTCACAGAACCAGAGTCGATGTTTATTGCTCAAGGTCAAAGTAACATTTTGACGCAGTCAGACATGTTGATAAGATTCTTAATTAAATGCGGTCTGTACGTTTTGTCCTGAGACATTTACAACGAGAAATTTACGAGAACAATCAAAACAATGTATATGTGGACATGACTACCAAACCAAAACATATAAAGTAATAATCAGATTTAAAGTTTTCATTATTATTACTGTAATATTTTTATACAAGCCTAATGGTATACACTAAAATATAGCATGGACTCGTTAGTGGGCCTTAACCTGGCCAAGCTTGAAATTTGGCTTGGCCAGGGAAATATAAAGAATTGGCATCGGTTTGGATATTTCAATAGCATGACTTGGCCTCAAAATTCTTTTTTTTTTTTGTTGTTGCGCATTACATAATTTTCTGGAAAAAAACAACTTTTAACCATTATAATGTGTCGGCCAAAACCACCGAAGCATAAAAAGAGGATAATACTGAGGCCTTAGCCAAAGCGTGAACCCTGAAAACAGAAGTGATCTATATAGACAGCGTAGATAAAAGACAGTTATGAAGATAAAAGCTGAAGATAAGAATAAAAGACATAACATGAAAAAACTAAAGTAATGCATAGGTATCATTATTTCGCAATATCGTCTTAAAATTACATCAGTTTCTAGTAGTTATAATAGCAAGTATTAAGATTTTGATGCCCTTTTTTAATATAACTACCGGTCCAAATAACGTCATATGAACCGGAAGGAAATTATATGGAAGGCCTCGCTTTCGAATTAATAATTAATTTCATAAAATAAGACGTTGCGTATGCTTACTTTTTATTCCCACACAAATGATCCAGAGTAAACTACATATAAAACTATAATTTATCTAAAAGTTGCAGATAACACTTCGGGTCAAATTTCAATATATGGACCGGTTGGTTACACCATAAAAAAATCAATGGTCATTAGCTATGTTTCGGTCCACATAACTGCAGTTTTAGAGGCGATCATCCGAATCGATGCAAGTATATTTAAGAATTGGCAATAATAAAAATTTTGTCTATTGAAAAATAGCATAAATTTTCCATGTGCATATTGTTTATTGCGCGAAGTGCCAATTCTTATAAATTAATTTTAGAGCATATTTTTATCTTTAAACATGAGAAAAGTAGCTCTGAATTTAACTGAATATGGGGCGTGTCAATATTCTTTTTTAACCATTGAGATATAACAAAAGTATTTTAACCAATCAGATTACAGTATTTATCTCATATTAATTTATTGCCAAATGACCATCAGCAACATAAACTATGTGCTAACTACATTTGGTTGGATATCGCACGTCTCTGCACGTTTCAAAACAAATTCTGCCTCAAAACCATTTCTTAAGTTTGATGCAGATCCAATACACACACAAAAAACAAAACAAAAAACAATACATTTTATAATTTGTAATAACATCATCTATAATTCGTATGATGGCCCTGTAGATATATTCTATCAATGTTATTTCTGAGGAAAAAAGGTTTATTTCAGCCGTCATTTTGTGTTTAATGGAATTTACTGGTTTCACCATCTGCCTTATCTTTATAAGGACAAGTACTTGATAGGAACGGTGCGTCAGCAACATCCGCTATAAATGTAAGGGTGTTTAAGGTTAGTTAATGCGTAATTCAAAGTGACTGTTGAAACGTTTAACGCAGGCGCATAAACCCATTGGTCAATCTTAGTGTTTGTTGAATATAAATTTACTCGTAAATGGGATTCGCTTTGGCAGAATGATTTTTTGTTCTCATTCAAGCGCTAAAGCCCTTCCAATCTTTTTGTATGGTCCGCTTATCCGAGTACTGTATTAGTATTAGGTACAAAAAATGTGCACAATACGGAGAGCTACGTTCATTTCAGACTAAACCTAATAGAATTATATCAAATTGATTACACAAAGATACATGTCGGTTTGTGGGTCATAAAGAACATATTTCTTAGAACACATTACGGCCCTAAGAACATATTTCTAAGAACACATGACGGCTTTAGAACATATTTCTACAGGTACATGTAAGAACACATTACAACCTAAGAACACATTACGGCCTAAGAACATATGTCTAACAACACATTACGACCTAAAAATACATTACAGCTTAAGAACACATTACGGCCTAAGTAAATTTTCTAAAAAACATTACGACCTAAGAGTACATTACGGCCTGCAAATTTGACACGCTGTATCAATTTGATCCGATGGAGCAGTGTAGCGAATAGATGTCGTCACATTCTAAGACGTTTGTATATATATACGTGATTCAGCTTCTGAATCTGCTTTGATCCCGAACTTTATGAGTTTTATGCTGGAGAAGGGTATATATATTCTATGTAAATTTTACCATCTGTTGGTGATGTTACACATATTTAGACGTTTATTATATAAATACGTTGTTACTATGTTGTGTAACCTACCTTAATCTAACCTTTTTTTATTTTATAGTCAGATATTCGATTTGGACATGTTCATATAAAAACCGAACTATGTAAAATCCGAAAACTTGTCAAAACCAGACACTTTTAAAATTCCCTTTAGATAAATATTAATGTATTTTGAACCTTGGTATACCAAGCTTCAATCTAAACCGAATCCATTTGACACTCCTAAAGGGGTTTTGTTAAGTTTTAGTTACATACACTGTATATGTATTTCTATACTAGCTTCACAGAAATAACAGGTGTTGTGCGTCTCTTTTGTTGTTGAGTATACACTTGTATAATGCACTAGAGTATATATGCACTATAGCTATAAAAATTGCTATGTAGATCAAGTTAATCTGCTTTGAGGTTGGGGATCGTTAACACATAAAAGTATTACCATTTGCAAGTTAGCACAGGTGATTAACAGAAATTTACTTCTTTAATAGATCTTGTACAAGATATCATATACAATGTAACTATTTACCTATAAAATAACTGTTAAACTAACATGTATATATAATGTGAAACCTGTAAAAAGAGAACCCCGTTTGGGTTAAAAAAATATTGTTTGGTTTAGACAGGTTCTCGGGTTATCCAATGTTCGTTTAAGAGAGGTTATCGGGTTATCCATGTTCGGTTTAGACAGGGCCTCGGGTTATCCCATGTTTGGTTTAGACAGGGCCTCGGGTTATCCTATGTTCGATTTAGACAAAGTCTCGGGTTAACCAATGTTCGGTTTAGACAGGTTCTGGGTTATCTCATGTTTGGTTTAGACAGGTTCTCGGGTTATCCAATGTTCGGTTAAGATTGGTACTCGGTTTATCTAATGTTTCGTCTACACAGGTTTCATTGTATATATTTCAATTACATAGATTGTAAAGCTATTAAAATCATACACATCATACCATATAAATTATTCCTTAACGAGGTAAATTTCCCATTCTTTCTTGTATTCCCAGGTCCGATTGGCCATTACTAAACCATAATAAACATCACCCCATAATCAATAAGATTATGCATGATATGAATCTTATCAACTATAATTATTTCGATAGTATAATGCTTTACATATTAATTAATGAAAGACACATTTGTTTATCATAAATGTGTGTCTAGTAAATTCCGTATTGCAATTCATTCGTACCCTTTGCCCATTGCCCGTTTATTCCATGTTTATTCAATCAATGCTTGCCATTTTTTCTTGCCCATTGCCCGTCTGTCCCGTGTTTATTCCATCATTGCTCACCATTCTTTCGTGTCCATTGCCCATTGCCCGTTTATCCCAAGTTTATTCCATCATTGCAACCATTGTTTTATGCCATTTGCCCATTGCCCGTTTATCCCATGCACATTCCACCATTGCCCAGCAAACAAAATTCCCCGTCTAATAAGCCGTTACATTCGACATTTAGCCAATTCAGGTACCGTAAGTTCAACAAATTTTTACGTAATGTTGATTCTGAAATGTTGGAAAACTTACGACTGTTTTTACACTTACGATTCTTTGTGTAAAGAACACAGGTAGCATGCTTCAAGAACACATTACATTTTGTTAATATTAACATTGGTTAAAATGCTGTCAGGTTATTCCGTCAAGTATACAATCTACATTTTTATGTCAAAAGTCAATAACAGTACACGGACAAATTCAATATTTCAAACTTGGCCTACGCCTCTGGTACTTCACAACTTCTTATATCCATATTAACTCGCATTGACCTTTCATAGATGTTTACTGTTCTACCGTTATATTAATAACCAATTATATTCTCCTTTGAAATATTCAATCTTCCCTTTTCAATATAGTACTATCTAAAATCATGCAGGGATGACTGATTTATCATATAATTTTGAAATTAAATTCATCACATATTCGATTTCATCCCATTAAAAGAATGTCCATTTACAAAAGATATGGATGGCACATGGTAAATATCATGCCACGAATTATTTTGTCCCAATGTAAAGTTTAAATCATATATATGTCCAATAGCGCAAAGATTTTTTTAATCGACAATAGGGTATGTAGGTCTCGTTCTATTTTCATTTTCTTTACCGGAATTTACAAAGTAGAACGTATTGAAAACCGAAGACCGATCTGCATTTTATTGTTTACTTCCGGCTACTCGAAACGCTGTATAACAATGCAAAATCTTCTATTGTATGTTTTTTCTTAATACCTTTATCATGTAGAAATCGATATTTGTTATTTTTTATCGGTATCTTTAAACATAAAAAGATGTTTTGCCCTCAATACTGAACTCATCGTTCTCTAAGTGACAAGTCTCCATGCTTTTGAACGGTAGACTAGGACCCAATCTCGTGAAATAACGGGGTCACATGACGAGACTTACATACCCCATGGATGATTCAGAAAATGATTTTTCAGTTCCAGGAGAAAGCAACCAAATTCTGTACAAAATGGAAGAGTTATCTCCTTTTTTTCAATGAATTTAAATACTTTCTATGTATTTCTTTATTTCAAATCGTTGCAGTTTACCAAAAACCAACAATCACCTTTGAGTTAGGATGCATTTGCAATATGAATTTGATGAAAAACTTTTGAAAACGAAAGTTGTCATGTACCACCCCTTAATGCCTTCTTAAATGGTTCCTGTAATGTCAGTTTCCCTTGAATGTCTCATGTGATGAGATAATTATCTGTCTTAACTAAGCTATGAATAATATAAAGCCTTTCTAAATCATAAACTATTTAAAGGGCTGGTTTGTTCAACGTATCATAGTTTTGCTTTCCTCTTTTGTCTACCCGGACTTGACTTTTTATGAGCAACTCGGGGTTACTAGAAAAACAGAGGACACTTTCCCTACCGGTGCACCTGATCCATGCTCCCAGTTTTTAGGGGAGTCCGAGTTGCTCATTTGCTTTTGTTACTTAGTATGTATGATTTAAGTTACTTTATGTTTTTGTTGTGTGTATATGTTTTCCATGTCTGGTCTTTGTCCCTGAATTACATTAATTTGAACCTTGGTTCCCTTGACCACTCTGTTATATCAATTTAGATATATTTAAAACCTTGGTTAACTGAACACTTGTCCTAACCAACTAAATTTTAATGTCTAAAGAAAAGGTGCAGTTGACAGATGTTTTACTGTATCTGTTACCCCAATTTTCAATGGAAACATTGTTTATTACGTTTAGAACTTTTGAGTTGTTTCTAGTCAAAACAGCTTTGTCTTATAAATTCATTGGTTACATGAATTACTAATTATCAGAATCGACATTAAATTTACACGGAACTGTACCTAAGCTATCAATTATTGCTTGATGTTTGTTTTTCTAGGTACAAATATAACGAGAAAAGGTACATGTATGATGTAGATGTCGAAGATACAACAACGCCAACGGGTTGAAAATGTCAGCCCAAGGACACCCATTGGTCTTCAAAGTAAGTTAGCCTTGAAATTAGAAACTGAGAAATAACATAAAAACTGTGAAATTACATTTTATAGAAAACAAAAGTATCTGCATTTGGAAGCCTTAATAATCCAAAACCTTATCTAAACCAGCTTACATGAGTGTACACATGTATCAGTTAAAATGTTTTAACCGAGTACATGACACAATCGAACATATCTATTAGTATCAGAATATGATTCACGGCTGGAAAGCCTACACAGTTTTATTTTTTTATATTTTGTTGAAAATGTTATAGTAAACGGAAAATAACATGTGATTTTTCACATAACCCGTGCTCTTAGGAGATAAAAATAATATAGAATGTACTGTAGAATTCAAAAGTAAGGGAGATAACTCTTCAAATGACACTAAAATATAATTGAAACTATTGGATTTTCAATGTGAATTATCTAATTTGAGCAGACAAATTGGAATGAATGATTATGCATTTCACCATATAGACCCTCAAGACAACTTAATAACAAGGACAAAAATGTGTAGCCTTTTTGGGGAGTACCACGTGTTTTTAAAGCTGCATTAGGTGCCAAATATGTTCATTTTTTATTCTACCGAATGTTGCTGATTCAACGAAATAAGTTTGTGGTAATGCAATTGAAGCAATAAATATCGATAATACCTACAGAATATTGTGAAAACAACGGCTTTTTTTAATCAGAGAAGATCGATAGCTTTGATCTAATTATTTTTCGCCATTACTTCCGAAGATTGCCGACAGGACATTCATCTCAGCTAAAAAAATTCTTTGACCTTGGTAAAATAAATATCAATAACGGATTCACAGTTACATGTAAGCAAGTTCTTGTTTTCATTTCATTTTATCTACAGTATTTCTTAAATAGTTTTCAAATAAATAATGACCATATTTGTGCCACATTATATCACAATAAATAAATTTCAAAAAGATCCTTGCATTATATTCGAACCCTTTTCTTTTACGGCTTGAGTTCGTCGGTCTTCCTTGCCGTTGAATAACCACTTTTGCATTTCGATTTGTTATTAAAGAAGCGACCCTTAAGGTCACCGGACGTCACATGCAAACGAATTTATCTAGGTTGATTTTTTTGTCTTGCAAGACAATAAATATATACACACCTATTTTATATATTTAATGCTTTTTAGTTGAGGATATCAAATGAAATTATACAGGAAAAGTATAATTTAGTAGACATAAGTTAAGGCATATTTCAACAGAAAAACTAAATTACGAAAATGCTAATGCAGCTTGAAGTCCAAAAACCGGTCGGTTTAAACAGATGAAAGACAGTACTCGTAAGAACGGTTGATTACCTGTGTTTCTAATTACTGTTGACTACCTATGTTTCTAATTACTGTTGATTACCTGTGTTTCTAATGACTGTTGATTACCTGCGTTTCTAATGACTGTTGATTACTTATGTTTCCAATGACTGTTGATTACCTGTGTTTCTAATGACTGTTGATAACTTGTGTTTCTAATGACTGTTGATTACCTATGTTTCTAATTACTGTTGATTACTTATGTTTCCAATGACTGTTGATTACCTGTGTTTCTAATGACTGTTGATAACTTGTGTTTCTAATGACTGTTGATTACCTATGTTTCTAATAACTGTTGACTACCTATGTTTCTAATTACTGTTGATTACCTGTGTTTCTAATGACTGTTGATTACCTATGTTTCTAATTACTGTTGATTACTTATGTTTCCAATGACTGTTGATTACTTGTGTTTCTAATGACTGTTGATAACTTGTGTTTCTAATGACTGTTGATTACCTGTGTTTCTAAAGACTGTTGATTACCTATGGTTCTAATGACTGTTGATTACATGTGTTTCTAATTACTGTTCATTACCTATGTTTCTAATGACTGTTGATAACTTTTGTTTCTAATGACTGTTGATTACCTGTGTTTCTAATGACTGTGTTGATTACCTATGTTTCTAATGACTGTTGATTACATATGTTTCTAATGACTGTTGATTACCTGTGTTTCTAATGACTGTTGATTACATATGTTTCTAATGACTGTTGATTACCTGTGTTTCTAATGACTGTTGATTACCTATGTTTCTAATGACTGTATTATCCCGAATATACTTAGTCTATATTAATTGAAACTGCTGAAAAATATTCAGTGCTGTTTCTGATCATTTGTCGACTCAGTCAATCTTCTTTTTGGCTATCCTATTTTCTAATTATGTAAAGAAAATTCGGCTATTGACTTCTTTACGACCTATTTCATAAAAAGAAACATCATTACGTCTAACGCCGTAATGGAAATCACAGAACACGCCATTGTCCAAAATATCGAATTTTATTATACAGATAGCAGTGTTTTATCGAATGTTCCCAGTGTAATAAATTTCAATAATTCACACTGTGAAATAAATTCGGATCGGGTAATTTAAATCTCGCGCTTTCTCCCACCAAAAGTCACAACTTTTATATCAATCCACAATCACAGAATTTAAAATTCATATATTGAAAATATCGATTAATTATGAAACATATCTGTATAAGTAAAGAAGATTATCAATTGGTTATCGTGCCAAGAATGCTTGAGGATTTAACTCGTGCGCTGAACAAGTTAAATACCTTTGTACTTGACTCACAAGATAATTTCTGTCTTGAATTCAAAATTGCCGTTATTTTGTTAAGGTCAGTTCAAATTCGTTTACAAATATTTCATCTCAAGAAACTTGTGACGGAAAACAAGAAATTAAGTTTCGGACTCAGAATCAGTAAAACATGGTAGTACAAGGGTCAAGTAATGGACGTTTCAAATAGATAAAGCATCCTTGAGTTAAATGTATTTGTAAGAAGGGTGGGTTTTTGACATGTATGTTTCTAATTTTTCACAATTTGCTTGATTCTTACGAAAACTTGCACTTAATAAGGTAGACATAACTCTTGAAATCAGTAATATGTTTGTATCATATTCAATTTCACAAAATCCTTTCAAGCTTTTATTCGAAACAGAATAAAATCAATCCAAGTTAGTTTGATGCTTATATGAGATTGATATAAAGAGCTTGAATATACAAACGTTTCAATGATTTGTAAGAGTTGTGTCCCTTACCTTAGGTCTATCTCCTTAAACTTATTTCTCACACTATGTACAATTCAACAAATCACATTAAAGCTACATAGATCGTGATCAGAAATTGGGATGTGGTCTCCCGTTTCCCTTCCAGTGATACCTCTTGAAAATATACCCCTTTGGATTTTAGAATTGGTTCGGTTTAGACAAGATTTAGAGTTTGGTTTGTCAAGGTTAAATTATTTTCAAATTTATATTAGGGACGCTTAGATGTGTCTGGTTTAAAAAAGTTCTTTTATTAGTCTGGGGCCAGGTTAGACAAGTTTTACTGCATTCGTGGTTCGGTTTAGAAAAGTTACGCCGTAGAGTACTTCATTCATAACTAACATTCCATGGAATCTTAAAATAAACATATTTCGAACCATCAATTAATAATCCGGCCAAAAAATATTGACTTAAGTGTCATTCAACATGACATTTAG
Source organism: Perna viridis (assembly GCA_037379345.1). NCBI lineage: Eukaryota > Metazoa > Mollusca > Bivalvia > Mytilida > Mytilidae > Perna > Perna viridis. The sequence continues at coordinate 21,334,179 of CM074523.1, forward strand.
ACATTGCCAATGGTAAAGTGATTCATGGTGTAGAAAAACCCAACAAAACAAACAATGGTTTTTTCATTCTACGTATGCTATACTTTCACATAACGATAATTATTTCTGTATTCAGCTCTGCGCTTTTGAGAAAATCATACATTTACCTCACACTATGTTTGATTGTTATAAAGACTGCTAGAAAAAAAAAATAATTTAACTTTTATTGTTTTAAAACTTTTTTTTAAGAAGATGACTGATAAATGTATACAAAAATATCAGTCATATGAATATGGTTAATCTCAGTATTTTGAACACGTGTTTCAAGGCGTAATCTTTCATCAGCAGATTTAGAACCAAATGCGTAGGAAGATCCAATTAAAAAACAAGTGCAGACATTGAGTATTAAAAAAACTAAACAAGCCTACCTTTAAGGCCGACAAAATCCATTATCATTCTTTACTGAGGCAATGAAATACAACCTGATAGTCATAGTAAAAATTCAAGATAGAAACATTGAACACCTGCCATTGTCCATCTATTAATTATCACCAAGGATAAGGTACCCACGAGTCAGTTACGTAGTGTCAGCTACGGGAGACACACTGTATTTTTTTTTACAATGTCTTTAAAAAATTAGATATAAAAATCAGGCAGTGAGAGCCCCGTGCATTAAAAACACCATTTTTAAAACTCATTATAATTCAAAGATCTTTACAGTTCACAATACATGTACCTGTTTTCTTCCTTAAATAAAAAAAATACCTAAAACTCATGGACTCACCATTTGCTTCAGTGTCTTTTTAATATGCATGCAACATACTTAAAAAAAATACTACATTGTATTGCCTGACGTGTATACTGATCACTAATAAAGTACCAGTCTTTCTTAAATTCAGGCGGAATGTAATTCATGCATGTCAAAAATCCACCGAACTCACTTTTATTTCTTGTTCAGAAAACGTCACATATAGTTCGTTCTTCATTTAGTCATTGCGGTTATGAGATAAAAGTCATATTGTACATGACACTGGTACTTTGTAAGAGTTATCGTTCTTGATTTGATTTAGTAGATTTTAGTGAGTGATGGGTGTATGTATTTCTCAAAAGTGTAGATCTGAATACGGAATGATGTTAAAAATATAGCATATATGTAGACTGAAAATTAAACCATCGTTTGTATGGTGGGTTTTTCTACACAAAGAATCACTGTACCATTGACAGTGCCTGAATTTTATATGGACTTGTACTTAATAGCTTCTAATATTCAAGTTAGATGTGTTAAATATGTTAGTTGTGGTTTTTATTGGTAAGATAAAGATGAACTGAACCATAACATCCCGGGAGTTCTGTATTTCGTTAGAAAACAAAAATGTGGGGTTTTTTCAATCGTTATTATTAAACAGGCCTTAACCAAAAATATGAATCATCCAAAAACCTGTCTAGTTTAAAAGTATTTTGTATCTGATGAATCGAAACTTTTATAAAGTTCAAAAGGTGGTTCGTTTTTGGCGGGTATCATTGTGCATATCATAAAACTCATAAAAGATTCCACTAATAAATATACCTAAATTAAATGCATGTAATACATGTAATAAATACATTACTAATTGTTTTAATACAATTTCACATGACTGTGAACTTCAAATAATTTCAGTTATAATTTGGAAAAAATAATGTTCAATATCTTATATTTTTCAGGTCAGACGTGTAATTTTCTATGTCTATTGTACGTTGGATTTTTTCCCTCGTATAATTCGTTCAATTTAGGTCCATATAATTAGCGATCACATGTAAACTTTGTTTGTATCTATAATTAAGGTGAAGTTGCACGCGTTGCCAGGCTAGGTATACAAATGTACCCCCCCCCCTCCCCCAGTACAAGAAATTGATATCGTTACCAGGTAGAGCCAAGATTTTGGGGACTAAAATTTTCTCTATCACTCCATTAAGTGATAAATAGCTATGTCACACGAAAGAAAGCACCCAAAATTACTTACAACGTATACCCCATACATGTCAAGTTTCACATCAAATTTGAACCAATCCATCCATTAAGAGCCGAGATTTTTGTGACGAAAATTTGATATATCATTCTATATCCAACAAAACGAGTTTGATATTCGACAGCACCCACAATGGCTTATGTATGCCCCTACCATATAAGGCTAAAGTTGAAATCAATCCTTCAACTGGGAGCCGAGATTACTGCGAGGTAATTCGGACGGACGGACAACGTGATTCTACCCTGCCTCCCACTCCTTGAGAGGGGTATATAGAATGATATACCTGTCGTTCTTGTTCTCAAATGATTCGGTTACAAATCTTTGAAATTTTCCTTATGTCACGTAAATTCGTTTTAATAAATCAATTTTTACTTTAAAAAGGTAACTATTGAAATTCTTTATTTAAGCAAATATAGTGAAATTAAACCTGTCTAAACCGAACCGCATGTGTTCTGTTTAGAAAGGTATTCGAGTTTGCCAAGGTTCAAATACATTTAAATCGAAATAAAGTTACATGAACTACATCTATTCATTGTTATTGTCATAATGTGTCATCTCCTTTGACCTTCTATTCAACTCAATTACTTAATCGATTCAGTCTTTTGTCATTGAGGTTACTTGAAGTTGTTTAATGATTACAATGCTTCCCGCTGTATTGTTTAAAAGACTAGTGGGTTACTGCAATTAGTTTCACGCATTGTCTAGGTTTAATTAATGGTGTTCAAGCTTCAAACTCGTTCTGCTTCAAACGGAAACAGATGGTGTACTGTTTCACAAACTCTTGTCAGTTTTTTGTTTGGCCTTGTTGGTTGTAATCGGGTCTGAGTTTTATCATAGTATGGGGTAAACTTTCCATTTTGTGGAGTATTGGTGTACGGGATGGGGAGTAAAAGCTAATGTCGGATAGGCAGATGATAAAATCTGTTAAAAATATTATTTGTAATATAAAACATTAAATGTTTCAAGAAAAAAGTGGGTAAAGTAATCATAATATTAAAACAGACACAAATAACAAAAAAACATGAAATAACCAAATAAACACGCACAAAATCAAAGAACAAAAGTGAACGAGCAACCTGGAATCCACTAAAAAAATAGGATCACGGACCCGGTGCACCGGAAGGGTAAGCGTCCACTACTGTTTTAGAAACATTCAAAATGTCAAATCTAGGGTAGACAAAAGGGGAAAGAAAACTACAATACATTGCGCAAATCGGTTTCCATGGTGCAGATGAATGCACCATAACGAAGTAATCATAAAATCAATACCACAACTCATAAAACAACTACATGTACTAGTATATAATGATTTTTTTAATGGATCAATGCAATACTTTCATACTTAATTCCAAGACTTTTTTACAATCTTAATGTGACTCAAGTATCGATATTGTATAGATGTTTACTGTCAAGTAACATTTGAACATGTCATAAATTTAGATAAATATCAATCTTTTGCGTCTATTCATATCAGAATGTAAGACCACGATTAAGCTTGCATCTTGAACTTGTTATAGGTAGTAAAGATAAATACATTACATACCATGTTAAGATTGGAACAATAAGTATGGGTCTGTCTATTTGTTTGTTTGTTTGTTGGGGTTTAACGTCCGAGCAGCAATATTTCAGCTATATTCAGACAATGAACATGAAATGGATGATAAAATGAACATGAAATGAAAAAAAAAGGATGGGTCACAAGGATAATAGGGTCGACAAATTTTGATTGCCACTGGAAAAAGGGGGATGGGTAAGGTCGGGCAATTAAGCCTCCTGTGGCGGAGCGCAAAGGTTCCTACTCCTATCGAATACCACAGCAGGGTTCTTTAACGTGCGAGGAACGTGGCATCTTTCCCAACACGGTGCACCACTATGGTTTGCGGTCAGGTTTTCCGTATTATAGCCTGACAACCCCAGCATGTAACACGCCAGGGGTACCCCATTCCACCACCTGGGGCACACATCCCAGTTGCTCTGTGGGCAGAGCGCCTAGCCCCCGGCTAGGTTTCTGAGCACTATTTAGTCGCCTTTTACGACAAGCTTAGCGCTGCTGCAGGCCTATTCTTTTAACACCCGGACCTGCACGGGGCTGGGTCTGTCTAAGATGGAATCAGGGGTTGATTAATCATATCTGAAGATTATCGACGAAACTGTTCAAACACATTTCTTACGTCCTGAAATTAACTCTCCGTGCGTTATCTATATATCATGAACAATTTTGACTAGTAATAGTGAAACGAAAAACTGGCGGGAAATTTTCCCGTACTTTTCTCCAGTGACAAACTTCCATTTGCGCTCTTTTGACCGAAAGCGGCTTATATGAGACCTATTGAAAGATTTCTAATCAAAATATGTTGGGATTAAGATATGCGTGAATCACTAATCATAAGTTTCTGTCTGTTTAAATTGTTAACTGTACTTAACAATCAACTTCAATTAGAAATCGAAAGATAAGTACATATGTACAACACATACATGTACATTGTACATTTGTAAACAGGTGTTATTAAGGTTATTTTGGAAACTTTGTAAAGGGTGTACTTTCCTATTCTGAGCACAAATCTTCGTTAAATCTCCACGCATCGGCAGATGTTCGTTCCTTCTCTTACTTATTGATGCAGATAAGCCTTTCGAAATTCTCGGACATTTTCAAATAAGACGTCGTTTGACATTCGGACAACATAGCGTAAAACCATTATTTTTATTTTCTCAATTTTGCAAGACTCTCGCATTTTTTTAAGATGGCGAGTTGCAGCGTCTACAGTAAATTTCGACCGTCAGACGCTGTTTCGGAGCATGCAGTCGGAATTAGGCTTGGAGAATAGACCCTTTTGTGCTAACGTTGGGGTAGTCGATGAGCATGCTCACCAACTTACCACAAAAGGGTCTATAAAGAAAACACTCATAGATACACCAAAAGTAATCACTGTTGAGCAAGCCCCGTTAAAGAAAGCATACACAGAAAAGTAGTAATAGAACAGTGAAACCATTCTCAATCATATTTCTTAAAACAGGCGTTCGGTTTACGAAAGTTCAAAAATACGTTTAAACTGTCTGGTTTAGACAGGATCGTTCAGGTTTCATTAATGGCGGCTTGTTTTAAACATGAATATTCCTAAATTGTATTACACTTGCTATTGCCACTAACGATTGTTCCCTAGTGTATAAACAAAATACTTTCACGTTATATTAAATCTATTTTCGGACATTGTTTTTGTGTCATTAACCTTTTCCGTTTACGAAAGGATTGCGTTCTAATTGCACCTAACGCAAACATTTTATCTCTTTTCTAATTCGACTTCATAAGCTTCTCAGAAATAATCAACTTAATAATAATGAAGACTCTTAAGTTAAGTAAACATGTTTCAGAACATATTACAGAAATAACAATTATTTTATTTTGACGAAAAATAAATCAGTAAAAAAAACTTCAGGCTGCTGATGAAACAACACCAAGAAAGATTTGACAGTGTAATTCGACAATGAAAAATGATCATGAAACGAAATAAATATGACAGTGTAATTTTACTACATGTACAGAGGAATTACGATCTGGCTTGTAATACAAACTGTACACAATCAAACATTCAGCAGATCAACTGCGTGATGAAATGAAAATAGACTTCGGAAAAATACATCGAATTCTATATCACCCATTGATAACCTTTTCCTCTCGTAAATAAGACCCTTGTTAAATACATTATAGCCATCATGCAATACGACTTTTATAATTTCATTCGTCTGATGATTATGTTTCATTGACTATGCGTTTCCCTTTTTTACTGTTTATCGTTAATAAACTTTATCCAACCCGTTTGACCGATTTTACAATTTCATAATATGAAGCTCTACCAATGTCATAAAAAGATTCATCTCTGAATATCTTGATTTAATTATATGGTTTATCTCGGTCACGATTAAAAATACAATATCTCTTCCTGCTAAGAAAGCCTGAGTAAGAATCACGAGGTCTGATTTCGTTGCATGACCTCTTTACAGCTTCTTTTAAAGAGGGTTTAGATAGTATTATTCCAAAGTTTTATTTCTTTTCTCTGAAACTTATTCTTTCATCCCAATTTCTTTTCCGTAGCATGTATATCCACCTGAGACCCCATTTTTCCTCTTTTCCGTAGCATGTATATCCACCCCATTTCTCCTCTTATGTTCACTTATCTCAGACCATATTTCTTCTTCAATGTCATGTATGCCTTTCCCGAGTTTTTTTTTCTTTGTTCAACTTCCTTCTTCTTTTCCAGACTCATTCTTTCACACACGTACACCATACTCAGACACCATTCCTCCTCAAATTAACACTTTTCCCACACCTCATTCTTTTTCCAATGTACACCTTTTCCATATCCAATTTCTCTCAATGAACACCTTTCACCGACCTCATTCTTTCTCTCATATACACGTACCTTAAAACCTATTTCATCTCCCAAATACAGGTTTTACATTTATATATAATTTACTTCTCACATATACACTAATCCCATACCCAATGTTACTCCCATGTACACCACTCCAATACCCTATGTTTCTCCCATGTAGACCATGTAAACCCATACCAGACCCCACACTTTGTCACGTGAAAGCCCATATCAGAACCCATTTCTTCTCCCATAACCATCTATACCAGGTTCATTGTTTCTCCAGACCAGTTCTTTCTCTCGCGAACATCGATACAAACCCATTACCTGCTGCCATGTAATCCCATACCAGTCCCAACTGCCTTTCCTATGTTTACCAATTCAATGCCTTCTTTATGTGTGAGTTTTTGTAAGAATTAGGCAAACTGGAAAAATTCAGAAACATGTCAAACATGTCAAAACCCCACCAATTTGACAATATGACTTTACTCAAGGATGCTTTCTCTATCTAAAAAGACCTCTTTTTTACCTCTGCCACACTGGACTTGCTAAGAATACATTTAATAGTATGTTAGAAAACTGAGTTTTTGACATAGTTATCTCCCCTTAAAATATTCACTTTCTGTGCATGTAAATGAATTTATGACACAATGTACCAAAATAGTATGGAAAATCATGACTTTTTTCTTTGAATCGGATGTTGCAAACAGTCAAAATCAGACTTTCAAAAGTTTTTTTTTTCATACCATGTTTCATCCACTACCTGATTCTTACAAAAACTTACACTTTTGTTCTAGTCGCAGTACTTTGCCAATGTATCTCTATGCCAGACTATAGTATCTGGGGATCACGTGATACAATATTATTTTTTCATCACTCTCAAATGATTATATGAAAGAAATTTGAAAGAGCAGTTGTCGTCGGGAAAAAATTAACAAAGCTCGAAAAGCTCTTTGTACATGAATTAGAAAGAAATATGAAATCCATTTAAATCCAGTTAACAATAAAAGACAAGACTAAGAATTTAATAGTATTACTACAGCTGTAAAACATCGACTGTCAACACTAATAAAAAAATAAATACTTAAAGATTGTATACATTGAAGAAATAATAAAATTGAATCAGGAAATTTTTCTAGAGTCTAGATATTTAAAAACAATACACGGCAGTTCGTGATTATATATATTTAATGGTTATGACTTATATATGATTGAATCTCTTAGAATTGAAATTATGACAATTTAAGGAGTTCCTATTCTTCCTTACAGAAACTAAAATGAATAAGGTTGATATACTATCGGAATAGAAACCATTCACCGATGATTTTTTTCTCGTACCATTCCCTACCGGTGCACCTGGTCCATGCTCCCAGTTTTTTTATGGAGTTCGAGTTGCCCATTTACTTTTGTTACTTTGTTTTTAATTACTATATGTTCTTTGTTGTGTATGTCTGTTTTCCATGTCTGGTCTTTGTCCCTGGATTGAATTTGGTTACGGCTATAACATTGGTTCCTTTGATTACTCTTTTTATACATAAAACACGTAGAATCAAATACAATACGGAACAATCAAAATCAAAATTCATGGACAAAACACAAAAACAGGAAACAAACGTGATCTTCAATGTTCGGGGCGCCAAATGGGACTCTTTTGGTTTTGTACTCAAAATTCGATTTTTTACAGACAAAAGTGAATTTTGTTCAACAAAAATTAACTCTGATTAACAAACTTTATAACATACTACAAATTTTCAATTTTGTGTGAACACAATTTTATGTCACAAAAGACAAATTTGTGTCACAAAAGTCAATTTTGTGTCACACAATTGAATTTTGTCACGAAAGTCTATTTTGTATGCAAATAAGTTTACAGAATATTTTGGATATACAAAATAATTCTCTGATCACGATTTTGTAAGAAGATTTCTCATTGGATATAGTAACCGCAAGACTCGCAGGATTCCGAGCAACGCAGGACGGTTAAGGTCGTTTTAAGTGAAATTAAAACAAAACCTTTGTAGTTACATTCTACAGTACTAAAATTGCTATTATGCGTTTTCTATGAGATTTACTTGATAAAACAGGTTTTAAAATGCGTGATTTTTCTACTTTCGATATATTGGGATTCTGTAAACTAATTTGCATACAAATTTTGACACAGAATTGACTTTTGAAGATACTTTTATTCGTGGGTACCAATCTTTTTTTTTTTTTTTTGCTTTACGTAAACAAATTTCAGTTCGTGGATTCTTGAATTCCTGGATTTAAAACTTTATCACACAAACGAATTGGAAATTGCCTCTTAGTTGAGAACCAAATTTCGTGTTTCATCAGACGAAAACCGCAAAAAATGGTATCCCACGAACAATAACACTGTCACCGTATGTAAATCAATACGACACACGTAAAAAAACTAAAGCAAAAAAACTCTTACAAAAATTGAATGAAATCAGATGGACCAGAAGTGTAAGCATGCCCTGCTAAGCCAGTAGCACCCGTCACACAAAATAAACTCGTCGTAGTAAAGTACAGGAGGGAAATCACAAAAGAAATTAGAATTAAATTCAGGTCGAGAATTTGCCAAGATGATTAATTATTTTACATATACAAGGTCATAATGCAGATATTTCATGTATTTAATGACTGACAAATCGAACAGATCGTTCTTTTAACTAGCCCAATACGATGATCAAATACAAACAACAGCCCTAAATAACGCATGCGTATAAGCAGTTAGCCCTCAGGTACATGGATGCCATCCATATGGACACAGGAATCTGGCTTCAAACCAGTTAGTAGTCACTCTAACTAATAAATAACGCATGCGTATAAGCAGTTAACATCAGTTTAAAAAGAGTTAGTGCGACTTGACCAGGGATTGAATCCACGACCTCCCGAGCGCGCAACCATAATACCACAGAAACTGTTTGCCTAAATGGGCACAACCAGCTCATGTCTACTATAATATCTTCAATTCCAATAGGACAGACGACACGCACTTTAATACATGTAGAATCTTGTTTGACTGTACTGTGGTATCATTTAAATATAACATAAAAAAAATATAAAATATAACATTATAATATGATCTTGATTTACGACAAAAACTTCTGGAAAAGAAATAAGACCATCACAAGCAGCTTACAGTGCGAAGTCACGTCAATGAATTTCAGGTGAGGTGCAAGCAATTATTCGATGACCGGATTTTAGAAGTGCAATAAATTTAAATGACAAGCAAATTGGAATGAAACCCAGGTCAGTTATTGACGTCGAAACAGTTCTAGTTACGACGTACTGTATAGGTGCTTTTTTTTCGTGCGTAAATAAACAATGCATATTTCGTGGCTAGTTGATATTATTGACATCATGATTTTTGTTACGTCATGAATTTCAGGAAATGCATTACGTTTTTAGGGGACGATGATAATTTGTGTTGCATTTGAATTTATTGTTGGACAATAAAAATTATCCTTAAGCAGTTTTATTTTTTCAGAAAGAAAATCAACTTTTGAGAAGCATGCATTAAGTATTAAAGTTCTTAATTCAATGTTGTTAATAAGTTCATTTAATGACTTTTGACACAATGCCCGATATACCATTCAAAATTTCCACTGTCCCCATCCACATTCCACCATGAACCCCAAAACTGTTTGCGCCAAACCTTTACAATGAATCCTGTCTGAAGCCATACTTCAGTTTTCTTCATTATTTCCATTTAATTAGACACACCATATAGATATTTTTTCGGGAAGTCGCACATGGTCGTGTCTCTTTTCTTGTAGCCATCAACGATGGTAATAAAGTACCAAAGCTCGTCACGTGACTCAATGGGTCCTATTCTACATCGGTGTACCACCCAAATGCATGGAAAGTTCAGAATTAAAAGCGAAACATCTTTCTGTTTTAAAATATCAATTAAATGAAATATATATATTTACATAATATAGGTGTTAAAGAGTAATCAAGGGAACCAAGGTTATAGCGTTAATCAAAAGAATGTAATCCAGGGACAAAGACCAGACATGGAAAACAGACATACACAACAAAGAACATAAAGTAACTAAAATCATACATACAAAGTAATAAAAGTCAATGAGCAACTCGGACTCCATTAAAAACTGGGAGCATGGACCAGGTGCACCGGTAGGGTAAGCGTCCTCTGCTTTTCTAGAAACACCCGCCGATTGCTCATAAAAAGTCAAGTCCGGGGTAGACAAACGAGGGAAGGAAAACTACGACCCGTTGAATACATCAGTTTTCATGGTGCTGATGGATACATCATAACGATCCACGAGTTCATGATAACGACCATAAAACTTCTGTAGTGATGACTTCAATCTTGTAGCAACATAACCCTGTTCCAGAAGCCTATTTGTTAGAGTTCTAGCGCGATACAAAAAGTCTGCGTCGTTTCGGCAAGCTCTGGCATAACGTATGAGTTGTGATATGAACACTCCATACGCAGGAGCCGAAGGGATGTTGCCACAGATGAATGGAAAGATGACAATTCTGAATGAAAAGTCATCATGTTTGTCGTAAAGTTTGGTCAATATTTTTTCTTTACCATCGACCTCTAAGTGTAGGTCAATATATGAGGCTGACTTCACAGTGTCTGTAGTATCCTTTATCTCAAGTTCTTTTGGGTAGATGCGATGTATCAAATCCCCGAAATTAGGATTGTTTAAAGATAATACGTCATCTATATAGCGGAAACTAAGATTGAAGGATCTACCCAAACGATATTCTTACTTTCTGATCAGATCAGCTATAAAGTCAGCATCATAAAAGTGAAGGAATAGGTCAGCAAGTAAAGGAACACAATTTGTTCCCATTGGAATGCCGACCGTTTGTTGAAAAACACGTCCACCACACTGGACAAATATGCTGTCAATTAAAAATTCCAGCATTTTGTAAACATCTTCCTCTGTATATTTGGTAGATGATTTGGAATTATTTCTTACAAAGTATGAGGAATCTCTACCAAGAACTATATATTTGTATCTAGGTGTACCATCTTTTTTGGAAAAAACAACGATGTATAATGTTTTTAAGTCGGGATTTTAACTGAGTATGGGGAATAGAAGTATACAGTGTTGAAAAATCATAGGTTTTAATGCTATTATATTCAGATAATAGTCTTGAACTGATTGTCTCCAAAAATCTTTCGAATTTTTCAGGATTCATTTGAATTAATACCACTACGGGAGTAACAAGTGTTGTGGTAGGACTGTAGACCCTCTTTGACAGTTGTGAGTAAAGAAGTTAAAAGTTTTGAAAGAGGTTTGGTGGTACTTTTGCAGATCCAGCTATGGAAGGTTGTTTGTATGGATTCTTGTGAAGTTTATGCTGTTCCGAGATTTTGATAGTAAACTATCTATATTCTACATCAAATATTCCGGTAAGGAAAATGAAACCAGAACGAGACTTATAGGATACCATTAAACATTTACCAAAATTGAACTCATAAAGCATTCTGCATATCAAAATGACTGAGAAATTGGATTATATGTAGCGCTCCAGTCAAGAATCGTGCAAATTGTGATCCATGGATGAAAAACCCAGATATTTTTATTTTTGATATTTTCTTTAAATTTCCATGGTAAGCAGAAATTAACATTCGGTTTTTCAGGCGGCCCGTGTTCTTAGGAATATATATATATAGAAGGGTCTGAAAAATTCCAAACGATGTTAGAATTGTCAAATTTGCGATGCAAATTTTTGGTCGTTCCCTCCGCAGGACTCGAACTCGTTCCGCTGTGACATCTATGGCAACACCGCCTGCACAATGTCCAGTGCCCTAGACCACTTGGCTAGCTAGGCTATATAAAATATAGCTTTCGCTGACCGGGTCATTCCTCCTCGTAGGATTAATCTAGGACTCTAACTTGGCACGATGTATGGTAGTACGAGACAGTTCATCTAGATGTTATTATGTAGGACAGAGGATCAAATTAATGATGCATGTCACAACAAATCAATATTATACAAACGTCTCAGAATGTGACGATTCTATTCGCTACACTGCTCCATCGGATCAAATTGATACATGGAAGATAACATAAACTTATAGAAGGGTCTGAAAAATTCCCAACGATGTTAGAACTGTCAAATTTGCGATGCAATTTATATATATAGAATGCACTGAAGATTTCAAATTTAAGGGAGATAACTCCGTAAATGACACTCATAAAACAACTTAATTACAAAAATAAAAATATGTAGCCTTTTTGGGGTGTATCACATTTTTCAGATTTTGCCTGATTATTACGAAGACAGCTACTTATATACATATTGCCTGACATGAGAAAATATTACAAACCAATTGTTTGGAAAAATTGTCTAGCAATTGCGAAATAGTAGAAGATCTTTGAAGTATATTACAGAACCATCCACCCAATATATTGAATATAGTCTCGATAACATGATAGCCTCTGAAGCCCAATTAAATTTGATTTATCTTCAGTTTTATTTATCAATCAACTACAAGACACATCATATGACCACTGGGAATCCAGCACAGCTCCGAGATAAATTTGAATTCAATTAGAGGAGAACTATTTGCGATGATAGGAGTTATTTCGTAGACCATATGTAGAATGGGTAATTATGGCTAGTGTTTTGAAATGCCTTCGAGCCACGGAGATTTTTTCTATAGAATTTATGTGTTGTAAACCTTGCATTCTATGGTAGAATGCATATCGGAATGCTGAATTGGGATTTTAAATATGTAGAAAAGCGAAATTTGTTGTAAAATGATTATTTATATTAAAATAAAATTAATTAAAACATAAGATTTAATGTTAAAGAATATTGAAATATAAAATTACATGTGCAGTGAAAACTGTAAAAATCGAACCCTTTTGGGCTGTCAGGTAGATTACACGGAGCAATTTGTTCTGTAATCTTGCCAAATCATATAGTAAAATATAATTTCTATAAACTAAAAATGTTTGAAATAATGTAAAAAAAATGATATACTTAAATTATTTCATATGATTTTTGTATATAAGAATTAATGGTTAAATAGAAACACTATTTTTAAAAAAAGCTTCTTTTAAGGGGAGATAATTAGAGGGAACAATTTATCAAAGAGGAGATAACTGTTGAAATGTATAGGGAATTTTCGGATCTTTGGATTTTCAGGTTCGGGTTTAGACAGGTGTTACTGTACATAATTTATCAAGCTCCGAAAGGTACAGCTGCAGTTAGCCCTCTCGGAAAATACAAGAGTTTTGCCAAGTCGAGAAAAAGTGAATGATTTTATACGACGTTACCCGATTGAAAAAAGACCCATGATTATAATGACGCACGAGAATTTTGAAAGACCTGTCTGCAGCGGTTAGTAAGAGAGGAAACGAACGTTTGCAGCTGCTTGGAGCTTCAAAATATAATATTTTATCTGATAAACAGAGTAATCTCTCAAAAGTGTCTGGTTAAGACAGATTTTCAGGATTAGGTTTGAACATGCTTTACTGTACATACTTTATAAAACATGATATTACATGTACAAGATTCTTCATTGATTGTTAAAATATCGCTGTCCTTATTTCCATAGATGAAACAAACGTCACCAAACCAAAAAACGTCATAAAGGAGAAATGTAAGTTGTTTAATTCTTCAGTGAATGCGAAAATGAAGCTCAAAGACATAACTCTACAAATAAGCTATTTGGGGGACTATAATGATACCTGTCTGACTTTAAACTTTGGCAGGAGTTCGGTTAACCTAGATTAAAATATATTAAGTGTCAGTCCCTGTCAGAATAAGGCAGTAGGTGAAACATGGTATGAAAAAATCCACCATCTTGAAAGTGTAATTTGACTATTTGCATCATCAGAATCAAGAAAAAAAAAGACAATATTTTCCACATTATGTACAATTTCCTTGAAATGCACTGAAAAGGAACATTGCAAGGGCAGATAACTCTGTCAAAAACCTCATTTTTCTATGAGTCTATTGGTGTAAAACCACAGTTAAAAGTCACATTACTTTCTACGTTGAATTCAGCCATTTTCAAGGTCCCAGTCTTTTTTTTAAAGTATGATAAAATGAACTTTAACAGGTTTTATCATAGAGGGGATCCTTTAAAGACTCTCTCATAAAATTTGCAGCATACCTTTAATGGCTTCTAAGAAAGAACGGTGAAGTGAAAGTACACAGGTACTAAAAATACTACTTTCCTTTGGGAAATTTGACAAGTCAATGGGCTTAAGATCTAGACTCTGACAAATTATTCTCTACATCAGAGTTCAAAACTGTTGTATTCAGTGTGTACCTGACATGATAAGATTTCAGATGATACCAAGTTTGCATATACTGGCTAAATCACAAAAAATATACAATGCATTCTAAGATCTACTTTGCTTTTTTACGGACTACTTTCTGGTATGTACAGGCGACTGGTTCCCCTTAATAGTGGTATTATACCTATTGAAAATTTTCTAAGGAAATCCAATGATGCAGAGATCAAATAATGGTCTTTTCAAATACAGAGAACATCCTTGAGTGGAATTATATTGCCAGATCGGTTGGGTATTGACATGCAAGTTTCTGATTTTTCTCATTTTGCCTGATTCTTACAAATACTTACACTTAAAACTGATACAAGTGGGCCTTTTAAAAGTGTTTAAGGGTTTAGACAAGTTTCACTGTAGATTTTCTATTCATTGCGTGCAACAATCACATGCTGCTTTAAGACATTGCTCCTCCAATTAGCCACAAGGAAATATATCTCGGTGATAGGAACAAATTAACTGTTCCACCGGAACATTTTATTGGTATTTATTTATTACCATTGAGTTATTGAACACAGTCGTTATTCTCATTACATGCCTCAATCGTAAAATTAAATAAATGGTATTGTACATTATAGTACAGCCATTGTGCACGTAAGACAATTGATTAACGAATGAGATATTGCCCCGTCTAAAGATCTTGCATGGCTTAATCAAAATAAATAAATGATATTATAAATTACAGCACAGGTATCTTTTTACGTAAGACAATTGGTTAACGTAAGAGATTTTGCCCCGTATATAAAGATCTGGCATGTCTCAATCGTTTAGTTAATCAAATTAGATATTGCTCCGTCTAAAGATCAGGTTGTCTCAATCGTAAATTTAATTAATGGTTTTGTACATTATACTTATAGCACAGCCATTTTCCACGCTTTGATATTCATGCGTTGATTATGTAGAAGACATTGCACAGTATAAATAGCAGGCATGTTTCAGTCGTAAATTTAAATAAATGATAAAGTTCAATTAACTATCATAGCCAAACAATTGTTATCATAAGCCAACTATCTAAATTATAACATATATCCCCATTTTTAAACAAGTGAACCAGATGAAGATTGATGCTTATCATGTACATCGTAAAAATATTGATAATAAAGAAAAAAACAAGAAAATTTCACAATATCATTACTGCAAACCTGTCGATATTGGCCAAAATTCAGCATTCTGCCAAATTACACCAACACCATGCCAAAAAAGTTTGGACAAAGGGTCAATTTACAACCATCATCATTATAAGTATTCATGATTTGCCTCCAGGATTGGAATCTTCTGAAACAGTATACTATTGGGTCAAAATGGCCAATCAATATTTCCCTAAAAGTGCGATGTCTGTCTAATATCAACTATTAAAGTTAATATAGAAATGCTACCTTATTTCTATAGGGTATGTAAGTCTCGTTATAGTTTCATTTTCTTTACCGGAATTTACGATGTAGAACGTATTGAAAACTGAAGACCGATCTGCATTTTATTGTTTACTTCCGGGTACTCAAAACGCTGTATAACAATACAAAATCTTCTATTTTATATTTTTTCTTAATAACTTTATCATGTAGAAATAGATATTTGTCATTTTTTATCTAAAAGCTTTCTAAATGACAAGTCTCCATGCTATTGAATGGTAGACAATGAGCCATTCTCGTGAAATCACGGGGTCACATGACGAGACTTACATACCCTATTCACATAACTGTTTTGAGTATCTATACCAAGTTCAAATTTTATCAGAGCCATCTGGTTTAGATAAAGAATATAATAATCATCATCATTACTATTATTATTTAAATGAGACGAAAATATGCCCTTTTATCAATTTCAAAGTTATATAGTTTTTTTTTTTCGATTATATGCAGTACATTTAAGACTCATACTATCATGAACTATACGTTTATTTTCAACAGACCTTTTGTGAATATGCGAAGATACAGTGAAATCGTCTTAACAGGACCTTGAATAACCCGAAAGCCTGTCTAAACCAGAAACTTTTTGAAGTCCATATATCAGTTTAAATTAATATTGAACGTAAACTGAACCAATTTAAAAGACATATTTCCCCAGCTCAGGGAAATAACTTTACATAACTACATCGTTAGTTAACCAATTACTTGTACAAAACATCTGCATTCAGACATCTGCTGTGCTGCAAGGCATTGATATTAACAACTAATTCCTGTTAGAATAGAAATTAAATCAACATCCGACCAAGCATTTTGTAATATTTTATTTCAAAGATCATTTCTTAAAGTGGTACGTATGGATTGTGGAGGCATTTTTGAATTGGGAATTGGGTATATGGGAATAGGGAGTTTACCCCGTAGAAATTGTTTTTAAAAGTTTATTTCAGATCAACCAAAGTAATGCACTTAAAAAATTTCGTCCATTTTAATTTGGTTAATGTTATGTCCAAATATCATATACAACGCCCTGCTCATTATCTTGTACGCCCACCTTTTTCATAAACATATACATATCACACCGTATTCGTACGCATACATTCCACGTCTTATTCATTAACATACATTCCACGTCTCATTCATTAACATGCATTCCACGCCTTACTCATTGGCATATCAAACACGTCTTACTCACTAATATATATTCCACGCCTTACTCCTTAACATGTTGACCTGGCCGTACTCATAAATGTATTTAGAAGAAAAAAATCATCATTCGGTATTATTGTTAGAAAATGTTCACTGGTAAAAACTGTGATGTAACAATGCTTACATATACTGTGCATATCATTACAATATGGTTATCTCATTGGATAATTAACTTGATAGATTATGTTTTATGAGTCGATGAAATACATTTCCTAGTATTTATTTAAGCCAAGCACAAATTTAATTGAACTCCTTTTATTGATCAGTGAGTAAAATCAAAGGAAAATAGTAACATATCATATGTGATTTTATTTGATGTTTCATTGACGTATTTAGGCAATCGCACACTTTTGACACATGCTACAAAATGAATCTGTATATTGATGGACAGGTTGTAAGTGTACTCAGGATTACAGGAAGACTGGTTGTCAGTGTACTCAGGATTACAGGAAGACTGGTTGTCAGTGTACTCGGGATTAGGGGAAGACAGGTTGCAAGTGTACTTAGGATTAAGGAGAGACAGGTTGGCAGTGTACTCGGGATTAAGGGAAGACAGGTTGCAAGTGTACACAGGATTAGGGGAAGACAGGTCGTAAGTGTACTCAGGATTAAGGAAGACAGGTTGTAAGTGTACCATGAATTAAGGGAAGACAGGTTGTAAGTGTACTCAAGATTAAGGGAAGACAGGTTGTAAGTGTACACAGGATTAGGAGAAGACAAGTCGTAATTGTACTCGGAATTAAGGGAAGACAGATTGTACGTGTACTCAGGATTAAGGGAAAACAGGTTGTAAGTGTACTCAGGATTAAGGAAGACAAATTGTAAGTGTACCATGAATTAAGGGAAGACAGGTTGTAAATGTACTCAGGATTAAGGGAAGACAGGTTGTAAGTGTACCGTGGATTAAGGTAAGACGGTTTGTCAGTGTATTCAGGATTAAGTACAGACAGATTGTCAGCGTACTCGGGATTAAGGGAGACAGATTGTAAGTGTACTCAGGATCACGGGAAGACAGGTAGTAAGTGTACTATGGACTAAGGGAAGACAGGTTGTAAGTGTACCATGGATTAAGAGTAGACAGGTTGTAAGTGTACTCAGGATTAGGGGAAGACAGGTCGTAAGTGTACTCAGGATTAAGGGAAGACAAGTTCTCAGTGTACTCGGGATTAGGGGAAGACAGGATGTAAGTGTACACAGGATTAAGGGAAGACAGGTTGTAAGTGTACCATGGATTAAGGGAAGACAGGTTGTAAATGTACTCAGGATTAGGGGAAGACAGGTCGTAAGTGTACTCAGGATTAAGGGAAGACAAGTTGTCAGTGTACTCGGGTTTAGGGGAAGACAGGATATAAGTGTACAAAGGATTAAGGGAAGACAGGTTGTAAGTGTACCATGGATTAAAGTAAGACGGTTTGTCAATGTATTCAGGATTAGGTACAGACATGTTGTCAGCGTACTCGGGATTAGGAGAGACAGGTTGTAAGTGTACTCAGGATCACGAGAAGACAGGTAGTAAATGTACTATGGATTAAGGGAAGACAGGTTGTCGGTGTAGTGTGAAAACAGGGTTAAAAGAGGTTTAGGAACAAGATAGTCGTGAACACTCGGCATAAGGCGACAAGTCATGATGCAGGTTGCTAGAGTGACCCTGGGTTACATTTAAGTGTCAGTACCTGTAAGAATCAGGCAGTAGGAGGAACATGGTATGAAAGAACCCATTATATTGATAGTGCAGTTTGACAATTTGCAGCATCAGAATCAAGGAAAACAGACAAGATTTTTCATATTAAGCTGGACCAGAGTTTCTATTTCATTGAAATGCACTGAAACTGAATATTGCAAGGACATATAACTCTTTCAAAAACCTCATTTTTCTAAGAATCTATTGAAAAATTTCTGAGCAAATTCAAATAATGGTCTTTTCAAATGGTGAAAGCATCCGTGAGTGATATTTTATTGTCAGATCTGTGGGATTTTGACATTCGTGTTCCTGATTTTTTTTCCCATTTTGCCTGATCTTACAAAAACGTACACTCAAAGAAGTACTGAGGATCAGAATTTGATATGTAGCTAGTTTTCTCAGGGTCAAGGTCATTTCTAGTTGTCAGGTAATTTGTCTTGATAAGACATTTCATCAGTTTTTTGTGGTTTATACAGGATGTACTCTAAGTCAGCAGTTTGATTGTGGTTTGTACAGGTTGTACTCTAAGTCAGCAGTTTGATTGTGGTTTGTACAGGTTGTACTCTAAGTCAGCAGTTTGATTGTGGTTTGTACAGGTTGTACTCTAAGTCAGCAGTTTGATTGTGGTTTGTACAGGTTGTACTCTAAGTCAGCAGTTTGATTGTGGTTTGTACAGGTTGTACTCTAAGTCAGCAGTTTGATTGTGGTTTATACAGGATGTACTCTAAGTCAGCAGTTTGATTGTGGTTTGTACAGGTTGTACTCTAAAAATTAAATTCATGACACAACAGCCATTGACATTCTAAAGAATGTAAGAAGAAAAATCGAGTTAAGGTTTATATTTTTAGGTTAAAACATTAGCATTACATTGCGCTACACTGTCGCCAAATTTCGGGAAAAAAACATATCGAAGCATTATAACAAAATGGTAATTCTGAGTGAGACGTCAAAATCGAGAAAAAACATGAACAAAATTGATCTAATTACACAATGACGACAAAACATAAAATGCAGTTTCATTTATAAACTTAAAGTAACTCTTATATTCTTGTTATGAAAACAAGACAGCACATACACAAGAAAAAAAAACTTTTGCAATATAAAAATACTAGAAGTAATATGACAGTAGGGCCACACACCTTTTAAAATACTTAAATCTGAAAATATTCCGAATTCCATGGGATCTACAATTATAACAAAAGTGAAGACATAACAAACATTTGATAATGTTCTCAGAGTGAAGAAATGTTCAAATGTGTTGCTCTGTGACAGTTGTTCAGGAAGAATAAGCATGACTGTCCCGTTCCGTCAGTACCACATAGTAAAATACTTATCTATCAAATCCAGTCCGTTCCGAGTATTATTATCCGAGCAGTTTGTGTATGCAAATTAATAAATGATCTTCCTTAGGCTAAACTTCTCGTTTCTTTAATTGTCTTTATCATTAAATATGAACGCGGTGTAAACGATTAAAATGACATTAAATCAATCACAAATAATACACACAATACAGGCTATTTACACATTACATATATGGCAAGAATTATTGATTCTTACCTCCCTTTATATATTTAAATATAAAAGTCATGAACATGATAATTTTTGCAACACTTTTATCATTCTCTATAAGTGATACATTATGTTTTAGTGAGTACTTTAAAAACGTCAGTTAACTATCGAGAGTGGAGAAATGCGAATTATTTCGAGACAATAATCAAACTTTTCCTTTTATTTCTTGAAATCACAAAATTTATAAATGCATTTCAAATTCTTCAAACCTTTGTGTGTAAAAGTTACATGTATCAAGTAAATCAAAATGTTTTGATTAACGCAAATTAACAATGGAATTCATTTCAATCATTTACAGAAAACGCAACTCTGGCATCTGAGAATAACATTATTACCATGGGTCAATAATTGACCGAATTCGCTAGAATTTAACAAAAACACTAGAGGGTTTTTTTTCTATTGTTTAAGTCCATATACAATTCTGACACTGCATATGGTACATTACGTAGAGGTGACGCATTCTGTAGAAAAAACAACAAACTGGACTGTTGTATAGTCTATGCCTTTTCGGTCTGCAATATTTATGCGTAACGATAGTTCTTTCTGTATTTAGATCTGTACTTTTGGGAAAACTATAAACGTTCGTCTTCCACTAAAATCAATCAAATGAAGAACGATAACTCTTGCAAAGTGCCAATCTTATACATATACTACATAATTTTATCTCTGAAGGAGGTAGGTCTAGGGTAAGGGTAAGGAACACAATTCTTACAAATCATTGGAACGTTTGTTTTCACCATTTTTCATCAATCTCGTGTAAGTATCCACGTAGCTTGGATTGATTTCATTATGTTTCAAAATGAAAAATTGAAAAGCTTTACTGAAATTGAATATGATACAAACATATAACTGATTTCAAGAGTGATGTCATTTACCCTGTGTCTACCCCCTAAAGTGCCCCACAAAATGACTAACTAAAACTCGTTATGTGGTCAGTAATTGTTGCTGAATTAAAAATGAATGTGACTTGTGTGGATGCATGAATTACCTTGTATCTGATTTTGATAAGGATTAAATAAAGACTGCAATTTAGGAATGTGATGACTATATCAGGATATTACTTGTTAAAACTTACCCTTCCGGTGCACCTGGTCCAAGATCCCAGTTTTTAGTGGAGTCCGAGTTGCTCATTTACTTTTGTTACTTTGTATGTATTATTTTAGTTACGTTATGTTCTTTGTTGTGTTTGTCTGTTTTCCCATGACTGTCCCTGGATTACATTCTTTTGATTTCCGCTAGAATCTTGGTTCCCTTGATTACATTCCAAATGGGGTCTTCGATGAAATAACTAAAGAAATATGCAAATGTAAAACTACACTTTATCCTTCATTCCCTGTTAATTCCAAAACTTTATTATTTTGGTTATAACAATGTATTTTCTTTTGTATTGTGTATAATCGGTTGTGCGTGGAAATTATCGTTCTACCGGAAGTAATTTATTTTGTCTGTGGCATTTCACCACAGGTCGTGTACACATCCGAATGTCATTAACTATTTTTTTCTAAGTAAATTTGTTACATCTGTTATAACGTTTTTGACGTTTCGCAAACAAAGATTGGTGAGAAAATAGATGTCAACTGACAGCAAAATAATGAAGTTTCCCTTTATATATAACACAAGAGAATTGCTTGATTGATCAGAGACAGAATTTCCTAAAATACCCCACTGTAAAACACAGCTGATTGTTTAAAGTGCTGAATGATTTGGTGTTAGAGATAAATATTGAACTGTGTTTATACAGCTCTATGGCAGAACTCGAGGTACCGGAAGTATCGATGGATGCAAAACAACTCGAACGGACCGGAATAAACCAGAGAAAGTGTCGCTCTATATTACATGTTTCAACTTCTCTTTAACTTTTCAAAGAAAACAGACTTTTCCTCAGCGATGCTTTTGTGTCAATGAATACACCAATCTCAGCTGTCAAATTAATATTTTAACATGGTAACAGGACCTTAAGCTTTTAAAATGATTTTAGTCATTCTGTGTTTATATTTTAAAATACCACTATATAAAGAAGGTCCATAGCAATGCAAAACACAATTTGTTTTTAACTTTCAATGTTAAATTGACTCATGTTTGATATAACTTAATCAAGGCACTAATATCGATTGAATATAACAATCCTTATTTTCTTAGCCTTCATCGGAAATTAATTAGTCGTTTCTCTTCAATCCCCCACTACAATTATCGTATCATTAACTATGGCTAGAAAGTACATGTAACTGAGACAAACAACTGATGTCTTCTTAAACGCTTATTTAGTTTAGTAAGTCATATTTTGGCCATCTCAACACTTTCGATGCTCATTAAAAACGTAAGTGTATAACTCAACATAAATAGGCATTGTTGTAGACAGTCAGTCTTAAAACACCAAAGCATTTAAAGTGTTAACAAGGACACCTTTTGTCAACCTCAACGCAAAATAAGATAGAGTAGTCAGTTTTTGTCTCACTTAACCCAACAAAGTGTTGACGTAGACTTTAATTGTCTAAATCATTTCAAACACGTCCAAGGTTGTGTTGCACGTCAGTGATCAATTACACGAGTTCCATTATTTTTTTATTTTTATTTTGTATTTAAAAGAGATTTACAGTAGCATATATAAAGTTAACTTTATCGGAACAATCTAAGAGCTCAACTTCTTGCAGCACAATTTGAACACCACAGCCTTTCTAGTTACTCAAAAGGAAAACCTCAGAGGCAACAGTCGGATGGATCTGTCCGGAATTTGACCGATCCGATTCTTAAATTATAGTTCTATTGATTGAATATTTTACCATTACTTTTTTTCTTAGCTCCTCGCTTCGCGCCAAAATTCTTGGAAGAATTGTTGTTCTTTATTTCTAGAGCTATCCAACCTAGCGTCACCTGATGGATAGAACTACTTTGATTCGCGTAAGACTACAATGTGTTTAGGAAGAAATTCTCCTTTCTGCTTCAGAGTTTATTTTTTTTTGTATAGAGGAAATGACCGAGTAGTTCTGGTTGCCTTGCCGGGTACTTATAAAATACGCCTTGACCAATCAAGGACGTCATGAGCAATCACAGAATTCCATCCAGCTTCCAGTCCATTGTCATTTTCTGTTAAAACAATTCTTGAGTGGTATGAATTTCCTATGTTCACAATATATCATCCCCATTTCTTCATTGACTTTATCGCCATTCCATAGAGTGAATTTCCAATTCCCCATGGAAAAATTCCAAATTAAACGTTGAGCACGATTGCATTTTCCCCACAACATACCGTTTCATAAGCAATTAACATTTTCAACCATTTGCTTCAACTGAATTTATATCTCTTGTATAAATATCATTTCTAAAACCGATTTTAAAGTTCCGGCCATTAAGCATCCTCATTAGACGCCGAATCACCGTCCCCCATTTCTCAACCTCTATATACAGTGAAACCTGTCTAAACCGGAACCTTTTCTACTGTAGCATTAGATATAAGTTAAGATTTTCGGTTACCACTTTCAAAATACCTTTAAATTGATATAAAGGGATCTCAAACAATATCTGGTTTAGGCAGGTTTTCGAATTATTCAGGGTTCGGTTTTCATTGATCTTGCTGTATCATGTACTGTATACATTGTTATGAACGTACTGACGATTAATGCTTGATATCATGGTCTTTGAAATTAAATGTTACATGGACTTAAAACTACTAGTATCAACCACTACATTACCTAAAGCATTGTACTTTTGGCTCTACATCGTGTGAACTTGATCATCAACTGAACATCGAAATAGATAATGACCCTACCCAGACATCAAGAATGATCACGTTGTTAGATAATGAAAATGAATTAAATATGTCCTATGCCAGTTCTGGTGAAGGTATAATTAACTTGATAAGGAAATCGAACTGCTCACTAAAGAAACAACGATTTCCTATCTGTGTTTGTGTCATATTTCCTTACCACACTTGATAAGGGTATGACTTATTTCATTTTTTTTTCATTTTATACACCTTACTCAATGTCTTTTAAAAGTACTTTGCCGGTTTGTCTTCGATATTATTTTGAAAAGGCGATACACGCACGTCGATTCAATCTTGTGATATCTTAGAACTGAAATATGATATATAATATGGAAACAGATTATAGACAGAAAAGATATGACAACTGATAAAGTATGGAGCAGACAAAAACATATCATTTGTTAACGACGGCTGTGTTTGAGTGCCTTACTTCCTGTTGATGATATCAACGTTTTCGCGTAAGAAGACAAAACGGTTTGTACTATAGGATATTATAAGACCCGTACATGTGCATCATACATGTTAATATGTTTGTTTAAAAAAAGCAGAGGACGTTTAATATGCTGATGCTAGTTTGTGGAGGTCATTAGGTCATTGTTCCTTCGTTTTTAATAACTGTAAAAGTATTTATTTCTGAGGTGTTCTAATTTTCGCGGTGAAGATAAAAGCGTGAAAAAATACCCGCGATATTGGTT
Source organism: Perna viridis (assembly GCA_037379345.1). Taxonomy (NCBI): domain Eukaryota; kingdom Metazoa; phylum Mollusca; class Bivalvia; order Mytilida; family Mytilidae; genus Perna; species Perna viridis. The sequence continues at coordinate 21,359,145 of CM074523.1, forward strand.
TTTTTTTTTAATTAATAGGACTTCATTTTTTTAATCCGCGAAAATTCAAAAGGCGAACATTTTCAATTTCCAGAATCCGCAAAAAATCAAACTGCGAACATTTTCACTCTCCACAATCCACGAAAATTCAAACCAGGAATATTTCCACTTTCCAGAATACGTTTACAGTCTTTCATTTCATTGTGTTATTGATAGGTTTTTTGTCTCTGTATTAGTTGTTAAGTCATTGTCAAGTGTTATTGATATCCTGTTTTTTTTCTTTTTTTTTTCTTTTTTTTTTGTTCCAATTATCGTTCTTCTCATCTGCACTTTTTTTTAAAAATTAAATCGGCGAAATATCATTAATGAGAAAAGAATGGAGAGATATGGCAAAAAACGAGAATACGTAACAAAGAATTTCCTTTTGAAATCATTCGTAGTTTTGTGCAATCAAGGGAACCAAAGTTATAGCGGTAATCAAAGAGTAATCAAGTGAACCAAAGTTATAGCGGTAATCAAAAGAATGTAATCCAGGGAAAAAGACCATACATGGAAAACAGACATACACAACAAAGAACATAAAGTAACTAAAATCATACATACAAAGTAACAAAAGTAAATGAGCAACTCGGACTACACTAAAAACTGGGAGCATGGACCAGGTGCACCGGTAGGGTACGCGTCTTTTGCTTTTCTAGAAACACCCGCCAAGTTGCCGAGAGAACAATAAACAATTTCTATTCCACTGATTTTTTGTTCGAACGTAATATATATACCACATGTATGTCAAATAGTAGAAAGTTTGCTTTGAATTGATAATGAATAGCTCAGAAATTATTTTTTTAAGTTCCGTAACAAAGCAACCAAAGTTTGTTCTAATAAAGAGTCATATACATTTTTCCTTTGAAGTTTAATTCTTCCTATGATATTTATTTGTCTTTAATTGTTGCCGTCATTGAAAAACATTCGACTTTGAGAAAGGATGCATTTGTGATACGAAATGGGTTTGTCATTATTCATACAAAGTATTTAAAACCTTGGTAGGCCCAAACACCTGTCTTAACTGATCCAAATGGGTATCGGTTTAAGTACCAGTCCATATAAAATTCAGACACTGCCTTAGGGTAATTGATTCATGGTGTAGAAAAACTCACGGAACAAACGATGATATTTTACTCTACTTAAGCTATATTTTTATGTGACAATTGTCCATTCTGTATTTAGATCTGTACTTTTGAAAATAAAACTACACTACAATCCTCTACTTAAATCAACCAAATCAAACCAAATCAAGAACGACAACTCTTACAAAGTGCTAATTTCATGTACAAACTATATAAATTTTATTTCAAAAACTTAACACCCAAATAAAAAAAAATAGGACTGGTTATGTGGTCTATAGTTGTTTTGAACAAGAAATAGAAGTTAATTTGGTGGATTTTTGACATGCATGAATCACCTACTGCCTGATTTTTTAAAATGAGTTCCACAGTATATCAAAGATATGTTTCTCTTCTTAGAAACTCTCTACATGTTAACTACCCGTTAGCAATGCAACAAAAACAATAATTAAGGTACTAAACTGACTGGAGATCTGTTGTTTTCTTAGTTTATGACATTAATCTACAAGATTTATTGACTTTTTTGATATGGCAGCGATTATAGTACAGAGCAATATTTCAATTTTAAAGGCAATTTCTGAAATGTTATCGATCACCAAAAGCGATACATACAAGCGTGTACATACGTCATAAATTGGTTGCAGTAATGATTATTTTCTAAATTGTCACTGCATGCTAAAATATGTATGTATATTTACTAAATATTACATGCCAAAATCTGTGATACGTGTCATATCAACCGAAGACTCATATATCACCCTAAAGGCAACCGGTGTGACATAGGTCGAGGGTTGATATTGCTGTGATACAAATTTTGACATGTCATGTTTATTATATCGTAAACAACTATACTTAAAGGATGTTACAACAAGGTTAAATATATGAATAATTGCGTATAGGGTGTGAAATAGAGTATGCGATACAGGGTAAATGATATAGAGTTTATGCAATCACTTATAATGGATATCCAAAAAGGTATATATGATAAATAAGGATATTCGTGTAAAAATATCTTCTAAATTCCATAAAATTTTAACATTTCTCGACCCTTTGCTTAAAAACTGACAATCTCGCTTGTTCGACGACGTTGGTACATGATTGGTTTTAAGTTAGATTGTAACGTCATCATTTTATATCGTTTTGTTTTATGGCGAATTGCACATAAGCGGCATAATGTTAATTCTGATACAGTGACACCTGCTAAACAGAATCCAGAATAATCCGAAAACCTGTCAAAGACAAAGACTTGTTTAAAGTCATTTCATTAATTCACCTAAAAATGCAAACACAGTTTTAAAGTCCAAATGGTGTTCTATTTCGATAGATTTTACTGTATTCAAATTTGTGAACACTGTGGATAATAGATTCTCCAATTAAAATATAAAAGAAGATGAAATGGTGATATTTTTTTAAAATAAAGTGTATGCTTTAATAAAATTTCTCATGTCTGGATTGCTTGTAAAAGTTGTAACTCTTGACAATAAATCGATCTTTAAAGTACTCTTTTAATCAGAATGTTCTTTATACGTACATTACAAGCATACACATGTGTAATTCAAAATGGCAAAGGTTTGACCTCTGCAACAGTAGAAATGTGTATAAACTTGCCGTTAAAATGTTAGAGAATTTAGTAGTTTGACATATAATCTTCAACTAAAATATATATTTGAAGTGTATTTAAAAACAAATTATAACTAATTAAAGGGAAAGACCAGCTTTGTATTAAGTTCGGCTCTTATGATAAATCATACCCACGTAAAAAAAATAATTAACCTTTAAGCAAAATGCGCTTTTGTAAAATGCTCAAGGATATGCAAAGTTCGAAATCTTTGAAATATATGTAAATAGCCATTTTGCACAGCTTTCCTATCTGAAGGAAGATCATAAGCAGACTTGAATGATTTTAACCGATAGCTTCCGATTGGATCGTCACGTCACTAAGTCGGTTTGGTACTGATACATGTACTGCAAATAATATGTTAAAAAAGAATGTTCGTTAAATATTTCTACAATCCTGTTCATCTAATCCCCACAATATGTTGTCTTGTCAAGCTTACGATTTCAGAAATGATAAAAGAGAATATTCTAAAAGTTTTTGACCGGCAACACAAACATTCTTTGGAAGTAGATTTTCCTATGACATACTAGTCTTCTGGTAGCAAATCCCGTTGTTTGTCAACGTTGTTTGATATTTGCTTACATGTTGTGGCTCAATCTCTTCTGTTTATTTGGGGTTGACATTATAGGGGAAAATTCCCAAATTTGTGATTTCTTCGGACATCGTAATCAATTACCTATTTACTTTCACTTTACGAACCGACTTCGTGACTTCACAACTCAACCCATCATGGTTGCGCCCATAGACGCGGAAAATTCAAATTGCCTAATTTTAAATCGCGATTAATTAGTTAAGAAAACGAAATAATTTTGTTTAAATTTAATTTTCATGAACATTTAAAAGACTAGTTTCAATATTTATGACTTGCACAATAACATGGTCTTTTCCTTTAACAAAAATGATATGAAAAAAACAAACATCGTCCTTATTCTTTGATTCTGATGGTGAAGGACATTGCACTACAAAGAGTAATCAAGAGAACCAACATAAAAACGGAAATCAAAAGAATGCAATCCAGGAATAAAGACTAGACAGATAAAGTATACACACACATCTAAGAACAAAACACATACAAGAAACGAAAGTAAATGGGCAACTCGGACTCCTCTTAAATTTGGGGCTTGGACCAGATGCGCCGGTAGGGTAAGCATCCTGTGATTTTCTAGATACACCCACAGAGTTGCTCAAAAAAGTCAAACTCGAGGTAGACGAAAGAGGTAAGGTTCTTCGTTGCCATATTACAATAATAGCCAGATTCTTACAGAGACTGATACTAAAATAGAAGAAACAATAGCATACCAAAGTGAGATAAATTCATGATGGGAATCAGAGGATAAGCAAGTTGGGGTCCTTAGAAAAACAAACGATGCAAGACAAAAACAAATATCACAAATAATACTATCGGGTAGCACTCCATGTAAGAATCGTACAAAAAGTGATTTATGGTTGGGAAGCCTATATATTTTTATTTTTGATATTTTGTTTAAAATGCTATTGTAAACAGAAATTAACATATTGCTCTTAAATCGTATAAACTTCTCATTAAAACAAACACTCCCCTCCCAATTCTTCATACCTTAATCATCATATGAATCCCATTGCATTTATAATTGTCTTATCATTAAAGTAGCAACGTACTATTGATGTTTTAAGATTCTTCAACATTTAAACTGTATATTTTCAAAATCAAGTTTGATATATGATTAAGGATTTTGTAAATAATAGTTTTTAATTCGATTTAGCATTCTTCTAAATCAAAATCTCATCCGATCATTAAAACCCATTCACAATCACCATATTCCCACCTCATTGGCAATAAGGGAACACTAAACTTGTATTGGGTTACAAGTCTCAAAAAACTTTCACGCATTATCGATTGCAACGTTACAATGCCGATATATCGTTATGATTTTATTTTATTTTTTAAATGTCGACATATTATTCACCCTATCTAAACCGAACTAATTTTTCCAGCTAAAAAAAATGGGGGCTTGGTGTAAATAACTTTAAATGTACTTATATGATAAACCAAAAAAATATAAACAGTATTAACACAAGTAAAAATCACCAAAATTGGTAATATACCGTGAAACATAATGAAACTGAACCTTGACTAATCAGACAACCTGTCCAAACCAGAAACTTCCTTAAATCACTTTAAACCGAACTCTGACTAATCAGACAACCTTTCCAAACCAGACACCGACTAATCAGAAAACATGTCCTAACCAGACACGGATTAATCAGAAAACCAGCCCAAACGAGACACATCCTTAACTCACCATAAATCGAACCCTGACTAATGAGAAAACCTGCCCAAACCAGAACTTCCTTAACTCACTTTAAACCGAATCCTGGCTAATCAGAAAACCTGCCCAAACTAGATATTGCCGTAACGCACTTCAAAACAAACCCGTACTATTCAGAAAACCTACCCAAACCAGACACTTCCCTAACTCACTTTAAACCGAACCCTGATTAATTAGAAAACCTGCTCAAACCAGATACTCCCGCAACTCTTTTTAAACCAAACCCTGACTAATCAGAAAACCTGTCCAAACTAGACACTTTCTGAACTCACTTTAATTCAATATAACAGCATTTGAAATCTTGGTAAACACCGGCTATCACCGAACTTATTTCATATTTTACCAGTGGTTTGGTATATAGAAGTTTCACAGTATAGAAGAATGCTGAGGAAGGTAATACTTATTATATGAACATTGCATTGGGCGCATAATTTGACAGAAGATCATTGAAAATAAGGTGGACGAGACTCGGGGACAATCCATAGACAGTCCACAGAATATAATAGAATATTACACTGTAGCATCAGAAAAAAAACATGAAAAAATATTAAAAAAAAACATAAGAAAATAAAGAACTTGCAACAAGAATTCACTGAAAAAGGAAGTGAATTAAGCGCTAAGGGTGAATATATCCTACTCCTCCTGTGGCGTCAAATTACAAATAAATTCCGATAAGAGTCATTCTATGGGTTCCAGGTGCACCGGAACTGTCCTTCGTCGTACGCGGCACCTGTCATATTCTAAATAAGTTTAATTATGTAAGCGTCTAATTAGGGTGTTGGTAATCTGTTTAGACGAATACAAAAACTAACTTAATATACATTGTCTCATCTGGGAGATGGAAACTTCATATCGGTCAACTTCTAATGATAACCCACAAACAGACAATTCAGGATACCACTCAAAGCTAATTCGCAGAAATATGATGATACAAGTTATATCTTCGTAAAGCAAGTAGAAACTCTGATCCAAAAATAATCAAAATCTGACGTCTGATCACTGATCATTTCTGAAAGACAAATCCCACAGGAACGTCTTTTTTCCCATTACTGATGACAACTTGCTTTGCACACTAGCGACCTGTATTAACAACGTTACTGCGAAGTATGAGACAAACATATAAGTTTAATATATCACCTTAATAGCAACGTAAGTCGGTACGTTTTGTAAAAAAAAACGAATTGTTTAATAATCTAACACATTACTATAATTTTACACTCTAAAAAAATAGCTTGAAAAATCAGTTATCTTCAACTCCTTCATTTGATAAGAGAGCAGGTCAAGACGGGCGCGCGTGTCTTCGTCTTACATGAGTCGTCTCAACTCGCCAATTGCCGTTTCCCGAAGAAAATGAAACAGAGTACCAGAATGTGGTCTGATGGGGAAGGCTACATCATTTCAGGGTGTTGTTGGTTTTTTTTAAATAAGTACATGTACTACCATTAAGATAAGCGCTATATTTCATATGATAAGCTCCGAATATGGGAGGCCATCTGTACAATGCGATTTCTCATGAATAATTTTCGGAGCACAAGGAGCCAAGAGAGACTCACATCACTTGCATTAATGTATATTAACTAGAATATTGAACTCATCAAATAATGCCTCTTCTTTTGCAAGCAAACAATCAAGAAAAATGCTGCCGTCCAATATATTGGTTGCAGAATTTGATTGAAATTCAGAACAAAAGCAAAAGAGCAAAACAAAAAAAGTGATACTGCGATTGGATGTAATCACAAAAGTCACCAAAACCTGCAAAATAGTATTATTTAGCAAATTTCTGAACCCCTATTGGATTTAGAATGCCATGTTAATTATAAATATCATTTTAATTGAAATCTGACAATATTCAATATACCACTTTTGTTGGATATTTTGTAAGAACTAATGGTTTTCAGGCACGAATTCAGCCGACATTATAAACAAAATGCCAATCAACTTTAATTGTTTAAATTTTGCCGAATTTGATGACAGTACTTTTAATGGCGGCTTCCTAAAAACAATGCGTGTAACTTTAGCATATATCAAGATGTGCTTTTTAAGGAATTTTCATACAAATTGCAAATATCAATAAAAAAAAAGTCAACTCCGGGTAAACGAATGAGGAATGGAAAACTACGAAACGGTGACCAAATTTGTTCTCGAGGTGCAGGTATATACACTGTAACGATCCACGAATTCACGATGACGACTATAAAACTATTGCAGTGATGACTTTAATCTTGTAGCAACATAACCCTGTTCCAGAAGCCTTATTGTAAGAAACCTAGCGCGGTACCAACAAATCTCCGTATCTCAGCAATCTCTGGTATAATATAATGAAACTTGTACCAAGAGACTTTGAAAAAGTGTCTGGTACAATGTTTGGACAGGTTGTCAGTATATCATGGAATGATTTCAACAGGTTTCACAGTAGAAACGTCTCTTACTTATTTTGTTCTATGAATTCGTTGTTTCACGTTTGAAAAAGCGGTGTTGTTTTTGTTCATGTTTATTTGAAGGTGTATATAACAGGAGGAAATTATACGTCAATATAACGCAGTAGTGTGTGTATTAACTTAAAAGGTCACATTGTCAAAAAAAATCACGATACATTACACATTTTAAATTTTGTAAAAATTCTTGTATACTATTTAACTGGAAGGCATACAAGACGTTTCCCTGGCATTGATTACTAAATACATATTAGTTTCCAATAGTAATGATGATTTATTGTAAACGTGACGAGCGGGTACTATGATCTCTTGTGAAATGCTTGGGTTATGACAGTAAATATCTATAAACTTAACTCGGAAGAAATAGGACATAAATTTACATAAATCAGCATGAAACACTTACTTTTAGTCTCGATCTCATCGTCCTTCACACAACAAACAGGCAATATATTTACAAAATTTCTTTGAGATTTCAAAAGACAATGGAACGTGTTAAATCTATCATATACTGCTCATTGTTCAGCAAGTCACTTCAGAGGTTTTGGACAATGAAATACATTAGTTTCAAAATTAGAAGGAAATGATGGAATTATAAGGAAATATGAAAGTTTTATTTCCTACTAATTTTCACCATTTACACACACACACACACACACACACACGTCTGCATTTTTTTAGCGTCCACTCATCTGCGGCATTTTATACAACGCCCCTACTCTTTTAATAAGTTCAAGGTATAGGGTTTGTAAGTTCGTTCTAGTTTCAGTTTCCCTTCGGAATTTCCGGTGTAGAACGTATTGAAATCCGAAGACCGATATGCATTTTAGTGTGTACTTCCGTGAAATTCAAACGCTGCTTCACAATGCAAAATTTTCTATTTTATGCTATTCTAAACATTTTTTTCTCTTAGAAATTGATAATTGTATTTTTAATCAGTATTTTTACCCAAAAATGATACTTCGCTTGTAATATTGAACTCAATGCTATATTAATGACGAATCTCCATACATTTAAATGGTAGACTAGGGCCCATTTTTACGAAACCATGGAGTCACGTGACGAGACTTACATACCCTATGAAAATAATGTAATCTGATGTTGGTACATGTCGCAGTAACGTTCAAAGCAGAAATAATTCAAAGCATTAGATAGTGATATACCTCTTTCATATCCATTCGGATCCATGCATTAATTCCATTCATACAATTGTGAAAATTTTCTACTTTACATAAATTCATTTCGACAGGGTCACGTCCGTCCGTTCAGAATACAACTACTACATTCAATGATTCAGATTCGACCAGTGGTGAAACCTAGTCGGAGAAAACATGTATATTATTGGGCAATGTGTGAAACATGGGTAAAGAAAACATATTTCACCAGGCAACAAGCTCGACATGGTCTTAAAAAATACATCTCTTCTGGCAATGGGTGAAGCATGCATGACAGCGTAATTTTTCCGTTTGTGTCATCAGATTTATCAATTAAAGGTCAACTTTCTCTTGTTTATATAAACTACTATTACAATGCACTACAACAAATCCTGTCTTAACCGAATATTTAATAATTCAAAAACATATCTAAACACTTTTCATATCAATCTAAATGTATCTGGAACCTTCGAAAACCTTATATCAACCTCAAACGAAAATTGTTTTAATAAATTAAACGAGCTAGATTTAGACAGGATTCACCGTATAATTCAAAAGGGTCGAAAATTTATTAGAATCGAAGACTGAAGTCTTCAAATTCGCTAATCGTCAAATACTCTTTGCCACTGTTTTTGGCTTACTTTCAACATCCGAAATGGCACGGATGCGATATGCTCTAAAATCGGGCATAAACCTATAATTAAATTACAGGTCTATGAGTCGGGTGACTTCTGCTAGAATCTTGGTTCCCTTGATATGATTACTCTTCGTAACCGTGATGACTCGAATGTTTTCAATCGAAACAACTGGTTACCAGGAACCATATTAAACAACTAGTAATGGCTATATATATAGATATCGGGGACCTGATAATGTATATGACCTATATAGTCAATTGAAACGAGCCCCTGTAATTGCATCGGAGACTGGGTAAAATTACATAAATTCAATGCTAACCGATCATTTCATCTTTTAATGTAAACCTCCCGTTACCATACAAGCAAAAACACTCATAGACATGTGTATGATATTTTTAAAAGAGGTACATTTCAGCGACTGTGTCGCTTATGGTAATGACCAGGGAACCAGATAAGGATCAGATTAAACAACTGGCAATGAATATTTATAGATATAGGGGCCGTGCTAATGTTTATGACCTACATAGTCTTGTAATGAGCACTGTACCTATATCGAAAACTGGGTATTGGTCAATGCTTACCGATCATTTCATTAAACTTCCCGTTCTCATACAAGCAAGAAACACACGTAGAATGCACGTGTAAGGTATTTAAGAGGTACATGTTTATCTCATTTGAAACAAGAACTATGACGTTATGGCGGTAAACACGACACAGATCTGCCGCAAAACGTGGAGTAATAATATATAATTATTCAAATCATATGCGAATATAAAGTACTGAAATTACGAGTGCAAGAAGTCGCTGACAATATTAGCAACTTAAAAAGGAAAAAAAAATTGACACTCTTTTTTTCATATTTCCCAAAATATAATAAAGAATAATTAACAATATTAGTCAACACATGTATAAGTTAGGCAACCTTTGTTAATGATAATTATTCGTTAGATAAAAAGGCTATACATGTTTAAGATTTTTCTTTATTCGTGCAAAAAAGTTACGGCTCTTATTTATTATCATTATTTTTTTTAATCTTTTTGCAGAACTTTACTTATCTGTATATAGGAAAAGCACCACGAACACTTGTTCATAGACAAAGCGCCACAAACATTTGGTCATAGACAAAGCGCCACAAACGCTTAGTCATAGACAAAGCGCCACAAACACTTGTTCATAGACAAAGCGCCTCAAAAAAACTTGTTCATAGACAAAGCGCCACAAACACTTGGTCATAGACAAAGCGCCACAAACACTTGGTCATAGACAAAGCGCCACAAACACTTGGTCATAAACAAAGCGCCACAAAAACTTGGTCATAGACAAAGCGCCACAAAAACTTGTTCATAGACAAAGCGCCACAAACACTTGGTCATAGACATAAAATCCCTCATAGGTTAAAGTTTGCTTGTCATTCTGACTAATTATCCAAAAAAAATGTTTCTTTAAATCTATTTTTTTTTCTTTATAAACTTCAGACCTTAATAATTATCATCCTATGAAATCAAACTATCAAATTGAAATCTCAAATGTCTCTACATCCATTTCAATTATTTAAGTTAATGAAAGAATATTGTGGATTAATACAGTAAAACCTGTCTAAACTGAATTTTTTTGTACTTTGGTATTTGATCCAGTTAGTTTAGATAGATTTTTGGTTTACAAATGTATAAGATAGATAAAATTGATAAAGAGACAGTTGAAAGTGTTAGATTAAGACAGATTTTAGGTTTATTCGATTTCTGTTAAAACAGATCTCACTCTAATATTGTATCGGCGTTGCTATTAAGGGTTAAGGCTATCAATTAATCACAAGCGCTTTAAGCTTTATTTTAGTGATAATGAAAAAGTAAAATATAATCCAAAAGGCTCACCATGCTTCGTGCATATAATTTTTACATAAAACCGCTTTAGTATTGACATACAAGGAACCAATCTCTTGTCTTGGAAGGGTAATCAAGGAAACTAAGGTTATAATGGTATTCAAAAGAATGTAATCCAGGGACAAAGAACAGACATGGAAAACAGACATACACAACAAAGAATATAAAGAAACTAAAATCATACATACATAGTAACAAAAGCAGATGAGCAACTCGGACTCCACTAAAAACTGGGAGCATGGACTAGGTGCACCGGTAGGGTAAGCGTTCTCTGCTTTTCTAGAAACACCCACCGAGTTGCTCATAAAAATGTTAAGTCCGTGTTAGACGATAGAGGAAAGGAAATGATAGGTTCGATTCCTGGCAAAATTACACTCTTAGGAATTGATATTTTCATCTTTTCTGTTTATGCATAGCGTAAACGGAAATAATTCTCCGACTTGAACAAAATAAGACGGGTATTACAATGAAAAGTCATACCATATAAGATTAAAGCAAAGACAATGGTAAAAGTGATTCATGATGTAGAAAACCTATAAAAAAGACTTTATAGGTTTAAGTCTTCTTCTAAAAACAATTAGAAAGGGGCGTGGTTAGTTAAGGATGATAAAATTCTTCAAGACCTCTTTCGGTGAATTGCACAATAAGGCTGTCGATGTTCAGTTTCACCATGATGTCACGTGAAGAAAACGTTTATGTTTCAAATAGGTGTGACAAAAAAGTTATACACATAACAAAAAAAAATCAATAAAAGTCATTAAAAGCCTTTAAGAAGAACATCAACTCAAAACAAATCTAAGCAAACACAAAAAGGGACAGCTTGCACAATCATTCAGACAAATGATTGTTTTAAATAAAAAATAGAATGATAAAATTAAAAACATAATTTTCAAAAAGCTTCTTTCAAGGAGAGATAATTGCCGGGAAATTTATGTTTGATCTATCTTAAGGAGGTAGACCTTGAGTAAGGGACACAACTTTTAAAATCACTGATATGTTTGTATCATATTCAATTCACCAAAACCCATCAAGCTTTCATTTGAATCAGAATGAAATCAATCTATGTTTCTTTGATGTTGTCATGACATTGATGTAAATTGCTGAATACAAACATTCTAATGAGTTAAGTCTATCTCCTTAAATCAATTAAATCAAGAATGACATCGCTAAAGTGTTAATTCCTTTATAAACAATATGACTAAGTATGACCGGTTACATGGTCTGTAACTGTTTCTGAATTATAAGTAAACGTGAATAGTGAATTTGGCGGGTATTTGAAATGCATGAATTTCCTCCTGTCTGATATTTCATAAAGACTGCTTTATAATTGCTAAACATACTTTTATTGGAATCGGGCATTTCATGGGTCAACAAGCACGACATGATCTTAAAAAACACACCTCTTCTGAACAAATGGCTAACACAGTACTATTTTGCTTTTCATCCATTTTGTTTTGTTTTTACCACTGTATATTTCAAACAGCATTTTCCGCAAACAAGAAATAAAATCGTCATTTGGGCGGTGGTTTTTAAATTCTTACTACATTACCAGAAACGAAATACAAAAAAATGATTTTTTAAGCATACATTTACGACCAACATTAGAAAAAAAATATCTGTAATAATGAAAAAGAACATCATAGTCAGTTACTATTTTTGGAATGCAATAGTTAGGTAAAGACTAAGCAATAAATATTTGTTTCTGCTCTATTTTTATTTTTTTTTTTTATTTTATTTTTTTTTTTTTTTTTTGGTAGCGGAAATGACATCCGATAAAAATAATACTGCCATTTTACTGTACTAATAATACATAAATAAAAGTGAATGATGAATACAATAGTATTAAGGTGACAACCAATTATAATCCTAATAATTTCTTTACACAGATCATTCCAGATAAGAACGTCAAACAGATATGAAACCAGTCCTACCTGCACTAAACATGGTAAACTTCCTTTCCATTACATAACAATAAATTCAATTCTTTGAGCCGTTTTGATGCGCTATTTAATTATCATCTCCATCGGTATTAAATTTATCCAATAAGCGGTTGTGATCCGTACTTTTAATTGTTTCTTCTTCAGTGTTTAGAACTAGAATAACACATGTTGCCTCGTTCTTTATTTATTATTTACAAGCATTGATTGGAAAGCTTATGAACCTCTCTCACATCTTGAGGCATCCGATACATATGAAGCTAATGGTTCGTTTCAATTTGATGTCGCGCTATTTTTTGACGCAGTATTATAATTGGTTAATAAGATATTATAACTGTAAAACCTGTCCAAATCGAACCCTGAATAATCCGAAAACCTGTGTATAATTAAAGAGTCTTCAAGAAAGGAAATAATAACTTTTCTGAACTGATAAACTATAGACAATAGTCAAAAGGATTATTCAATGGGAATGTCTGTATAACAAATGAAAATACCAATTAAGTTTCCATGCTCCCAGTTTTTAGTGGAGTCCGACCCTACCGGTGCACCTGATCCATGCTCCCAGTTTTCAGTGGAGTCCGAGTTGCTCATTGACTTTTGTTACTTTGTATGTATGATTTTAGTTACTTTATGTTCTTTGTTGTATATGTCTGTTTTCCATGTCTGGTCTTGGTCCCTGGATTACATTCTTATAATTACCGCTATAGCCTTGGTTCCCTTGATTACTCCTACATATCATATCAGCTTAAATATTTATTATTAAACCCTGATAAAATCGATTATCCCTCTAAATCAAACAATTCATGCAGTCCGAGAAGGGGTTCGGATAATACAAGTTTTACTGTAATTAGACAATAGGAAAACGTAAAGCTAAGTATCTTATTTCGAATTATGGCACTTCCGCATGACAAAATGTCATATTTCAAAGCCGACAGAAAAAGGGCCTAGTTCATAGTCAACGTAATGATATAGTCTGTGATTGAAAACATTTAATGAAACTTGGAATAGAGGATGGAAGTAGACAACGAGAACGTGTAAAACACACCCTGAAAAATCCAAACAACTTGTCTTATCCGGACACTTTTTAAAGCGTTTTCATATTATCAGTTTAAATGTGTTTTGAACCTTGGTAATCCTGCCTTAACCAAACACATTTAAAGGTCAGTGGTCCTTTTCACAAAAAATCGTAAGTGTAAAATTAGTCGTAGGTTATGAAGTCACAATATTTTTATTTACTATGACGTCATTACTAACGACTAATTTTACTCTTACGGTTTTTTTTTTTGTGAAAAGGACCACTGATTTGGTGAAGACAAGTTTCACTGTATTACATTTAAAAATATCACTTTATGTTAACCTTTTATACAACATCAGTTTTTACATTTATGGCGGATCAAAGAGCAATTGTAATTTATGTAAGGGATAGGAAATATGGAGAATAGGAATGGTAAATCGTGTGCATGTTTAAAAATAAGTTCATCTATTCACAACTGCAAACAAAAATTGTTCATTGCGTATCGATTTGAGTGGTTTACGCTGTTCGGTCAAACAATGAATTCAAGTTCAGAACGAAATAAAAGCTTCCTAATAGTCTCTAAGAGATTCTATTAAAATCCATAGAATACAGAACTCAAGGAATTTAAACTCAAGACATTTCGACAAATCACAATACTGGTGTCTTTTTATCATACCATGTTTTACCCACTGCCTGATTTTTACAGAGACTGACCCTTAACAAACAGTCTGAAGTGATATTAGTTGCATTATCTTACGTGCTAAACATAACCTTAAATTAAGCAAACTTTGATTCTTATGACCACTCCGACTAAAAGTCATGAAAAGTTTGATATTATTTAAGAGTCAGTCTATGTAAGAATTAGGCAGTGACTGAAACGTGGTATAAAAAAACCATTTTGAAAGTGTAATTTCTGTACCGTCATAATCACAGAAAAACTACAAGATTTTCATATAACTTTGGAAAATTGAGTAATAATTAAATTGAAATGCACTTAAAATTAACATTGCAAAGGCAGATAACTCCGTCAAAAACCTCATTTTTCTAACATTCTATTGAAAAAAAATCTTAACAAATCCAATGCTTCCGAGTTCAAATAGTGGTCTTTTTAAATAGAGAAAATATAATTGAGTGTAATTATACTGTCAGATTGATAGGTTTCTGACACGCATATTTCTGATCTTTGCCTGATTCTTAAAAAAAAACTATACTTAACAGTTGATACTTATCATGCATCAAACAATCAATAAAAGCCAAAATATGATTTTTTTTTCTCCTTCCGGAGTCAATTGACTTGAGGCTATAATCAGCATAATGAATGTGACAGAGAGAGATGTTGAATTTTTAACACAAATGGGAATGGATGATGTTGGATTTTTATCACGAATGGGAATGGATGATGTTGGATTTTTATCACGGATCGGAATCATTATGGATGATGTCGGATTTTTATCACGAATGGGAATGGATGATGTTGGATTTTTATCACGGATCGGAATGGATGATGTCGGATTTTTATCACGAAAGGGAATGGATGATGTTGGATTTTTATCACGGATCGGAATCATTATGGATGATGTCGGATTTTTATCACGAATGGGAATGGATGATGTTGGATTTTTATCACGGATCGAAATGGATGATGTCGGATTTCATCACGGATCGGAATGGATGATGTTGGATTTTTATCACGGATCGGAATCATTATGGATGATGTCGGATTTTAATCACGAATGGGAATGGATGGTGTTGGATTTTTATCACGGATCGGAATGGATGATGTCGGATTTTTATCACGAAAGGGAATGGATGATGTCGGATTTTTATCACGGATCGGAATGTATGATGTCGGATTTTTATCACGAATGGGAATGGATGATGTCGGATTTTTATCACGGATCGGAATGGATGATGTTGATTTTTATCACGGATCGGAATCATTATGGATGATGTCGGATTTTAATCACGGATCGGAATGGATGATGTCGGATTTTTATCACGAAAGGGAATGGATGATGTCGGATTTTTATGACGGATCGGAATGTATGATGTCGGATTTTTATCACGAATGGGAATGAATGATGTTGATTTTTATCACGGATCGGAATGGATGATGTGGATTTTTATCACGAATGGGAATGGATGATGTTGGATTTTTATCACGAATGGGAATGGATGATGTTGGATTTTTATCACGGATCGGAATGGATGATGTTGATTTTTATCACGGATCGGAATGGATGATGTTGGATTTTTATCACGAATGGGAATGGATGATGTTGGATTTTTATCACGGATCGGAATGGATGATGTTGGATTTCTTACATGCTTTGATTTTGATTCTTCGTATTGCTTTTATAAATAAAAATATTCTCTCCCTTATTTCATTTCTATAAAGTATTTAAGTTATTATACCTTTACCCCTACCTTGTAAAAATGGAATAGTCTGCTTTAATAGTTATTCACTTCCTAATTGAATGATAGACCTGTCTTTGCTAAATTCTTTTCTTTAGTTTCATTCCTAACATACTGGAGTTCTATGCTTAATTAGCTTTCTCAAGTTATAATTTTTACGACATCAGCTTAACGTTTCTGTGATAAGTCGTTTGGCAAATCTATAAATCCTGTCTCTTGGTAAAACATAACTGACTTTTTTATGTTTAAGTTCATGTCATTCCTTTAAGAATAAGGCAGTGGGTAAAACTAATCTGGTTTCCTGGTCAACATCATAAGCGACACTAGGATCGCTAAAAATATAATCTAAAGTCACGAGCGACGGATATGCACAATATATGAGTAAATTGCCGCTTATGAAATAAAATAAAAACAAAGATGAGATAACCTAAATTAACTTTATAATTGTGCATTTATATCGAAAGAGTAATCAAGGGAACCAAGGTTATAGCGGTAATCAAACGAATGTTATCCAGGGACAAAGACCAGACATGGAAAACAGACATGCACAACAAAGAACATACAGTAACTAAAATCATACATACAAAGTAACAAAAGCAAATGAGCAACTCGGACTCCACTAAAAACTGGGAGCATGGACCAGGTGCACCGGTAGGGAAAGCGTCCTCATAAGAAGAGGAAGACACCAGTCCATTTATTTATATCACAAAATTAAAATGAGGCGTAATAAAAATATCCTTATTCACTTTCTCAAAGTAGCAATATTTGTTTCATGTTTACACTTTAAACCATTTAGTTTTGAATATATTAAACATCTATTGAAAGATGTTTTATCACCCCTGATTGGGGACTGTTCATATTAATGTTGCACACGTAACTTTGCATTCCTTTATGCAAATGCAATGGTATGGTGACCATATTTATTTACCGGTTTACTGAATGAGGTATGAGAGAATTGTTGTCTCGGAAACTACATTCACAAATAAATATACTGCAAGAGCTTGCAATTGCAAAATAAATAAAGATACTACAAGCTTAAGGTTTAAAATTCCCCCAATATATATATGAAATAATCTCCTTGTTGTATTGCAAAGCTTTAACATGTGTTCGAAAATGCATTTGTGGTATCGTTCATTCTTGTGCGTTCACCTTATGACTTAAACAGCAACAAAGGAAAGATGAGATATTAATCTGGTTCTCTGGTCAATATCATAAGCGACCCTAGGATCGCTAAACTTATAAGGTACCAGTATCGCATGACATATCCCTGAGCGGATGTACGTCAAAACATGAATGCTATACAAATATAGTGCATTTTCTTTTTGCCTCTCTACAAACTAATGTTATGTCAAAAGATATTAACAATGACTTATAAAATACAGCAAACATCACACTATATGATGACAGCCTTTTGAAAGAAAATCTAACATAATGACATAAAAATGTTCCACTGAAAAGGTTGGTTTGGTTATTGCAAAACGAAAGTGAAAGTAGAGAAAATAGCTATTTATAGTTCAAGGCTACTTTTCTGTCCGATCTTCGTGGACTCACCCTATTTTCCTTGCGGGAAATTATTTTTCACATGTCCTTAGAAATGCTACATAAGTGAAAGTTTTATTGAATCAATTTACATATATGTTTTTTAAATCCTAAAAATATGCACTTCACTATAGAAGTCTATGGGAAAATTAATACGATACTAAGACCATAAACTCAGGACAAATCTGTGGTCAATCGGAGCAAAATGATAAGTGAGAATTCATGAAATATTATAGCGTAATGATTTGCATACGTACTCCAGAAGAACCTAAACGTCAAAGTGAAATATAATCTAAAATAAGCATTAGAATGGTTATTACATGATACCTAACTGAAACGAACATCTTTGGGTTTTAAAATTGGTTTAGTTTAGATATTTGTTCCGTTTTCCAATGTTAAAGCAATATTAATTGATATATAGGGACTTAAAGGATTGTTTGGTTTAGTCAGGTTTTCGGATTTTTCAGGGTTCCGTTTAGACGGCTTTATCTGTTAATCCCTCGTAGCATATTAGTTCATTCGAAAGCTCGTACATTATATAATATGATGAGGGGTTTAGCCTTAAATAGGAGCGAACCGTCTGGCAAATTCCCTCTTAAATAAAGTGAATTAATGTCCTTTACGACCTTTGTCAAATTTGATTTAGAGTATATTCTAAGGGCTGGTAAAAGACACTCCTTAACCGGTCAAATAGTTTCGGGATCGGAATGCTTCGTTTTACCACAACCATAACTAAGTTTTTGGAAAATGTCGGAGGAGTTCCAAACCAGTAACATATTATGTCTTTTGTGTATTGGGTGTTTTGATGACAATTTGAAGCTTCAGTAGGTAGAGATGTATTGTTTTACTTTGACGAAAAATTCTCAAGTGCCTATTCAATATATGAATTTTTAGACGAATTTCAAAACATTTAAGAGAGAGTTTCGCTCGCTTATTACTCGTGAAATGCCCCATTAGTTTTGCAATAACTCCATTTAAGTTTCATCCTCAATAACGATTTGTAATAATCATTTCTCAACAATGGCAAATTCACCATTTGTATCTGATTAAATCTTGAATACGTGATACAGGTCAACCCTGGCAGCCTTTAAATGCGTAATGTCAAGAACAAAAATTGAGGAATAATAAACAATATTTTAAAAAAAGTTAGTCATAAACATATAGGAATCTAAAAAATAAGTTAGTCATAAAAATGTAGTTAAAATTAAAGTATCAGGAAATTTGAGCAACCATCGTGTTGAATTGAAATTTATTACATTAAAGGTAGAAGGTATCGAAATTTAATTGAAAGGCCTTTCCTGAAAGCCTTATGCTTCAAAAGAAATATTTCACGAAACATATATGTATCATTATAGAAAAATACGTATAAACGGTGCAATTAGAGGTGTTATCATAATACAACAAGCAATTTACAGTGAAACCTGTCTAAATCGCACACAGGGTAAACCAGACATCTCCTGTAGTCCCTTCTTAATTATATCAATACTTTTTGAACCAATATAAAATGAATATCTGTCTTAAGGAGATAGACCTAGGGTTAGGGACACAACTCTTACAAATCGTTTGAATGTTTGTATTCAGCGTTTTACATCAATCTCGTGTAAGTGTCAAAGTAACCTGGACTGATTTAATTCTGTTTCAAATGAAAGCTAGATAGGCTTTGGTTAAATTGAATATGATACAAACATATCATTGATTTCAAGGGGTTTGGTTTAGACAGGTTTAACAATATATTATTTTCTTTGGTAATAAGTCTATGTAGGTAAAATACGTACATTTATATGGTTGGATACATGTATCACTTCAAGTTGTTTTATATAGAAATGGCCGTTGTTTATAAAATTTAGATTGTACATTAATACAGTAAAGTATTTATATAACAAGGTCTTTGGTTGGTTTAGATTGTATATTAATTACGAAGTATTTATATAACAAGGTCTTTGGTTGGTTTAGATTGTACATTAATTACGAAGTATTTATATAACAAGATCTTTGGTTGGTTTTTGTGTTGTTTGTTTAATTTTGAGTTTCAGTGGGGGGGGGGGTTCTTAGATTCGCTTTTTAGGGTAGGGGTTGGGTGAGAGGGCGTTGTCCTAGATGATATCTCAATGCACGAATTTGAAATGAATATGTGTTTGCATTTATACCAAAAGAATATCATTCTCTAATATCAATTAAGGAAGTAGACCTAGGGTAAGGGACATAACTCTTACAAATCATTGGAATGTTTGTATCGAACCTTTTACATCAATCTCGTGTAAGTATCAAAGTAACTTGGACGGATTACACTCTGTTTCAAAGGAAAGCTTGAAAGGCTTTGGTGAAATTAAATATGATACAAACAAAACAATTATTTTCAATTTTAATTCCAAATCATCTTCCAAATGTACAGAGGAAGATGTTTACAAAATGCTGGAATTTTTAACCGACAACACATTTGTCCAGTGTGGTGGACGTGTTTTTCAACAAACGGTCGGCATTCCAATGAGAACAAATTGTGCTCCTTTACTTGCTGACCTATTCCTTCACTTTTATGAGGCTGACTTTATAGCTGATCTGATCAGAAAGAAAGAATTTCGTTTGGCTAGATCCTTTAATCTAAGTTTCCACTATTTAGAGGACGTATTATCTTTAAACAATCTTAATTCGGGGATTTGATACATCGCATCTACCCAAAAGAACTTGAGATAAAGGATACTACAGACACTGTGAAGTCAGCCTCATATCTTGACCTACACTTAGAAATCGATGGTAAAGGAAAACTATTGACCAAACTTTACGACAAACGTGATGACTTTTCATTCAGAATTGTAAACTTTCCTTTCATCTGTGGCAACATCCCTTCGGCTCCTACGTATGGAGAGTTCATATCACAACCCATACGTTATGCCAGAGCTTGCCGAAACTACGCAGACTTTTTGTAATGTCGCTAGAACTCTAACAAATAGGCTTCTGGAACGGGTTATGTTGCTACAAGATTGAAGTCATCACTACAGAAGTTTTATGGTCGTCATCATGAACTCGTGGATCGTTATGGTGTATCCATCAGCACCATGAAAACTGATTTATTCAATGGGTCATAGTTTTCCTTTCCTCGTTTGTCTACCCCGGACTTGACTTTTTATGACCAACTCGGCGGGTGTTTCTAGAAAAGCAGAGGACGCTTACCCTACCGGTGCACCTGGTCTATGCTCTCAGTTTTTTGTGGAGCAACATAACCCTGTTCCCGAAGCCTATTCTTTAGAGTTCTAGCGCGAAAAGCATGAAGACAGGACACAGAGACGATCAATGTACACATTGTAGACAACTTGATTATAAGCAATTGCAAGACCATGTACAAATTGAAGATAGATAAAAAAAAACACAAAACACATAAACTTCCACCCAAATAATTGGAAGTCAAATTAGGTATCCCAGAAGGAAAGTAATTCCTGCTCCATCAGCAGTAACCACCAAAATACAAGTGAGTAAATTCTGGTGTCAAGTTCGTGTGGTTGACTTTTCGGGCTGGTAAGATGAGTAATTAAACCAACTACATCGTATAAAAATCAAAGGCAACAATTTACACATATTGCCTCGTTTTCATTCAAATATATTATTATGGTAATTGTTTATTGCCATCAATAAACTTCAGTAAAGAGGGCCCAGGTATCTACAAGATGCTGATACTTTGTGGTATAACCATTGCTTGATCTATAGGGTTCTTGCAGCTATGGTCCCCTTTCTATCTTTTTTTTAACTTCTTGTTTATTTCCTGCTTTCTTTAGGTAAAATTTGTTGAACGAAAGCAGACTTGAATTTCCTTTCTCCCAAATCTCCGAACCGCACACGTACAACCATTTATATAAAGTTTATTTAGGTAAATTAATGCAGTAAGAGTGAAAAGTATCAAACCTTAATGGAAGGGAAAAGAGGTTCAATTACACAGTAAATGAAGCAAACCTAGGGCTGATTACGCCCTCTCCTACGTTTTCCATTGGATAACAAATTGTAATAAAATTCTTCCTTAATCTTAAAAGAAAATTTGAAATTCAAACTGTACAGAAAATTGACGTCAGCCACTCATTTAAAAGGTCGTGTTCTATCTATTTTGAGTTTAACAAAGAAATATGTTTGTCATGTATGTCATGAGGTAGAGCAATGAAATTATATACATATGTTCATTATCAATACAACCAACATATTCTCTTTCGTTTATAGTTTTAATTTTAAGGTTTAGTATTTCGAAAGGCAGATGGACTTATCAGCAAAATTTTTGCCTAACCTAATAGTAACTTTAAACACTTTTACTCGCCGGTACATGCTGATAATTTTTTTTCTTTGATTTCTTGATTTGAAGTGTTACATGTTTGTATCTTGCAATTACGAATTCAAGATGGCGGACGCCGAATATATGTTTTAATAATATTTGTGCATAAAATCTATTTTTTTGGCACTGAGGAACTTTAGGACACTATCCGTTGTATAGCACAATCGGTGTAAAATATTTGTCTGGTGTAAAAATACTAATATAGAAATTAAAGAACTTGGTACGAAACGTCGACCTCAAATATGTTCGTTCACCTAAGAATAATCAAGGGAACCAAGGTTATAGCGGTAATCAAAAGAATTAATCCAAGGACAAAGACCAGACATGGAAAACAGACATACACAACAAAGAACATGAAGCCACTTAAATACTTACAAAGTAACAAAGGCAAATGAGCAACTCGGACCCTAAAAACCGGGAGCATGGACCAGAAGCACAGGTAGGCTAAGCGTCCTCTGGTTTTCTAGAAACACCCGCCGAGTTGCTCATAAAAAGTCAAGTCCGGGGTAGACAAAAGAGGAAAGAAATACTATTTCACACTGAATAAATCAGTTTTCATGGCGCAGATGGATACACCATAACGATAAGTTCATGATGACGACCATGAAAACCTGTGGTGATGACTTCATTCTTATAGCAACATAGCACGTGTACACTGCAACTGAGTTTGCGTGACACGAGAGCTTAAGCTCTTGAAATCAGTGACATATTTATATCATATTTAGACATCAAAGCCTACCGAGTATTTATTTGAAATAGAATGAAACCAAGTTACTTTAATGCTTACATGAGAGTTACTTACCGAACATACCAATGATTTGTACGAATAATGCATCTTAACTTAGGTCTAGGTGTTTATGTCCGAATCATTCCATGTTCAATTTACCGAATTTATTGTATTCTAGAGAGACACAATGATACAACATCCGAAAAGCGAGACGATAAATACAAACTGTAGGAAGAAGAAAAAACAAGGTTTATAATGAGCCCCACATTCCAGTATAAATTTGAATCGTTGGCTACATACATGTACCTTATCCTATGTGATTTTTTGTGTATTTATTTATTTTCAATTTCTTTAAAAATAGAACAGTATATTTTTATTTCAAAGGATTTGAACTTCAATAAAGGAGGCAGACCTAGGGTAAGGGGCATATGAAATCAGTGATGTTTGTATCATACTCGATTTCACCAAAGCCACTCAAGATTTCATTTGAAGCAGAATAAAATGAATCCAAGTTAATTAGATGCTTACCCTACCGGTGCACCTGGTCTATGCTCCCAGTTTTTAGTGGAGTCCGAGTTGCTCATTTACTTTTACTTTGTATGTATGATTTTAGTTACTTTATGTTCTTTGTTGTTTATGTCTGTTTTCCATGTCTGGTCTTGGATTACATTCTTTTGATTACCGCTATAACCTTGGTTCCCTTGATTACTCTTACATAAGATTGATGTTAAATGCTGAATAAAAACGTTTTAATGATTTTTAAGATTGTCCCTTATCCCAGGACTACCTCCTTAACAAGCAGCATTTCTTCAGCATAAAGCTGCTTACTTCAGATTTATATCAGATATTTTATACAAATATACTAATTATTCGGTGTACCTCCTTTTGAAAACATTTTTTTTTTTCAGGTGCCTGAAATGTTTCTTAAACTCTAGCTATAGATTACACGTCTGAATTTCTGTTGAATAAACGTGGTTGGGTTGACGCAAGTGTTTGGTTTATAAATGTATATATTGCTATAAAGGAGCCTAAATGACGTCTATTTGAATAGGGTTTTTAGATTGTTCAGGGTTCAGTTTATACAGGGTTCTTTGTCTTTAATCTTTAATTGAAAAAAAAATTTAGAAAGTCAAATAACTAAAGTAGTGGTGAAAAGATACAGAAATTTTCAAAAATTGTTCTTTATTTTTGTACGAAATAGTCAACTTTGGAAAAGATAACGAATTGAAGTTCATGAAGCTTAAACTGCCCCAAAGTTGGGCGAACATAACTTGGTCAAAATTAATAATAATTCTTGAGATTTAATTTGTAATCGATTTAAGTCGACGTTTAGATTTATCCTTTCTTCAAATCTCATTTAGCTTGGAATTAATTTGATTGCAGACTTCCGGTCGATCGACGTTTATGATGTCACAGTACAAAGTTAGTTTAAGGGAAATACAGTAACCTATCTTACCAAGATGCGAAATAAACTATCAAATAAAATTATTTATTTATTACTTTTTACCAGGTTAGGCGAAATAACAATAAAATAAAATCATTTAAGGATTATTTTTTACCAGGCGAAATAATAAATTTCGGGTAAAAATATTTTTTTTATATTCCTGACATCATGAAACACCAATACACCTGCTCCAGCAGCATTAATCTATATTTAGAATACACTTTAGAATTTCCCTGAAGGCAGCTTAATGACACGTTATTACGTATTCATATATATTGGCTGAATATAATAAGATTTGGTCAGGGCTAAACAAATTATAATCATAAGCTTGCTACCTTTAATAACAAATAAAAGCAAACATTCTATACGTAAGATGAAAATAGGGTTAACAAAATTGATTAAGTGAAGCATTAAATATTCTTGATACGCCAACGACATTGAATACAGTAAAAACTATCTTAACCCATTATGACTTTTCATTTATAATTGTCAACTGTCCTTTCATCTGTGGCAACATCCCTTCAGAATCTGCGTAAGGAATTTTCATATCACAACTAATATGTAATGCCAGAGCTTGCCATAACTACGCAGACTTTTTGTATCGCGCTAGACTTCTTACAATTAGCCTTTTCGGAACAGGGTTATGTTGCTACAAGATTGAAAGTCATCACTACAAAAATTTTATGGTCGCCATCATGAACTCGTGGATCGTTACGGTGTCTCCATCTGCACCTTAAGAACAGGTAATTTTAACGTGTCTCAGTTTTCATTGTCCCCGAACTTGACCTTGCGGACGTTTCTAGAAAACCAAAAGAAGCACACCCTATCAATGCACCTGTTCTATACAGTTTTTGGTGGAATTGTAGTTGATCATTTACTTTTGTTTTTTGTACATATTATTTCGGTTATTTTATGTTTTCAATGTGTGGTCTTTGTCTACGATTGCGTACTTTTGATTTCCGCTAGAATCTTGGTTCCCTTGGTTACTCTTTAAATAGGCAAGGTTAGATGTTCAGTTTATCCAGGTTCAAAGTACATTTAAAATGGTATAAGGATACTTTAAAAAAAGTGTTTGTTTTATTCAGCGTAAATGCTATTACTAACCACACCAGTCTCGGAAAACTTCGGTCACTAAAAACAAATCGAATCTTAACTTTTTCTGACATAGAGATGGTCAAATGTTAGCAAAAATTTTTTAAAAAATCAGGCATCACTACTGGACAATTCGACCCAGACATTTTTGCCACAACAACCTATTGTTCCTTACGAATGCCGGATATTTTGGCCCATAGATGTTATCTAACGAGGCTGTTATCCGCGGGTGTCAGAGATTTCCTTACTTGCACTCGTACACGTGCTGAATTCATAACAATCGGAACTACTCAGTCTTTTAGTTACAGAAAACAAAAACCTCGGAGGCAATAGGTGATAAATCTATCCGGAACTTGACCGATCCGATTCTGAAATTTTAGTTTTACCGGTTGAATTTTTTACCATTACTTTTTCCCAAACTCCTTGTTTCGCGCAAAAATTCTTGGCAGATTTAATGTTCTTTATTTCTTGCGATATCTTACCAATTTTTTAAGCGTTACCTGATGGATAGAACTATTATGAGTCGCGTATGACTACAAATCGGGCAAATTTTGTACGAAGAAATTCTCCTCGCTGCATCCGCGATAATTTTTAATGCAGCGGAAATGGCTGAGTAGTTCCGATTAAGCTTCTTAATATATCTTAACTGTAGAGAGGCATCCGAAATCTGCGATGGGTGATGACTATTTTTCGGCGAAGAAAGATACGAAATAACCAATTATAACATAATAAAATAAGTCGGTCCACATTGATTGAAAAGACAAATAAAAATTCTAATAATACAACACCCCAATTAGAAATTCTATTTCGTAGTTTTATCAGTTAGAATGACTCTTCATCAAATCCAATTATTATGAATTGTCGGAATTAATAGGAAATTCAATCTTAAGTATTTCTCTGTCTAAGAATCGTGCAAAAAGGTGTATAAGGCAAATGGAGAAATACGGTTTGTATTGCATTATCCAATTAATTCTAACTCATTATGTCCAGAAATTACCATCAAAGTGTATGTAAAGTTTGCCTTTTTGAGATATTGATAGGTCAAATTTAGTTTAAACGGCTATTCGGAATAAATTCAATAAACTTTCCAGTTGTTGTTTTTTAGATGTAGTAAATATTTGAGGCAAAAAAGACCAAATTGAGAATAAGGACGTGCAAACCATTGCCTGATTCTCAAATGTGATACCACTCTATGTGATTTGTGAACGCGTAGTGTACATGAATATATTGGATCGTTTTTTTTCTTCAGATCAATAAAATGTAGAGATATTTAAAACAAACGCAAAGGCATTTCCATTCAGTGGGTTTTTTTAACAAAACACAATTCAATATATTTTTAGCTGTTGATTTTTTGTTACTGTTATTGTAGATGTTTATTGGATATGTTGGTGTTGTTTTTCTTTGTTTGTTGGTCGTGGTGGACATGTTAGTGGTGTTGTTCTTTTAGCAGATGTTGGTTAGTTGGTCCAGGTGGATATGTTGGTGTTGTTTTTCGTTGTTGGTTGGTCGTGGTTGACATGTTAGTGTTGTTGTTGCTTTAGTAGTTGTTGATAAGTTGGTCCGGGTGGATATGTTGGTGTTGTTTTTCGTTGTTGGTTGGTCGTGGTGGACATGTTAGTGGTGTTGTTCTTTTAGTAGTTGTTGGTTAGTTGATCCAGTTGAATACGTTGGTGTTGTTTTTCGTTGTTGGTTGGTCGTGGTGGACATGTTAGTGGTGTTGTTCTTTTAGTAGTTGTTGGTTAGTTGATCCAGTTGAATATGTTGGTGTTGTTTTTCGTTGTTGGTTGGTCATGGGGGATATGTCAGTGGTTTTGTTGATTGGTTGGCCCAGGTGGATATGATGGTGTTGTTTTTCGTTGTTGTTTGGTCGTGGTGGTCATGTTAGTGGTGTTGTTGCTTTAGTAGTTGTTGATAAGTTGGTCCGGGTGGAAATGTTGGTGGTGTTTTTCGTTGTTGGTTGGTCGTGGTGGACATGTTAGTGGTGTTGTTCTTTTAGTAGTTGTTGGTTAGTTGATCCAGTTGAATATGTTGGTGTTGTTTTTCGTTGTTGGTTGGTCATGGTGGATATGTCAGTGGTTTTGTTGGTTGGTTGGCCCAGGTGGGTATGTTGGTGTTGTTTTTCGTTGTTGGTTGGTCGTGGTGGATATATCAGTGGTGTTGTTGTTTTAGTTGTTGTTGGTTTGTTGGTCCAGATGGATATGTTGGCGTTGTTGTTTTTCCGTTGTTGGTTAGTCGTGGTGGACATGTTGGTGTTGTTTTTGTTTTTGTTTTTGTTTTGTTTATGGTGTTAGGTTGGTCGTGGTGGACATTTTGGTGTTGTTTTTGTTTTTGGTGTTTGGTTAGTCGTGGTGGACATGTTTGTGTTGTCTTTTTTCTTTGTTGTTGTTTGTTGGTTGGTCATAGTGGACATGTTGGTGTTGTTTTTGTTGTTGGCTGGTTGGGTATTCGTGGTGGACATGTCCGTGATGTTGTTGTTTTTGTTGTAACATTTATAAGTCGTCATGGAAATTCTTTTGGTGGTGTAGATTTTGTTTCATTTGTAATCGAAACTTATCGAAATTAAATGTTTTGCTGGGCACAACTCGACACAATATACGTTCAAAGAGGTCGAACCCTGAACAGTTGCGACAAGTAAAGACGTTTTACATTTTGTTGTTGTTGGTTTGTTGGTCCAGATGGATATGTTGGCGTTGTTGTTTTTCCGTTGTTGGTTAGTCGTGGTGGACATGTTGGTGTTGTTTTTGTTTTTGTTTTTGTTTTGTTTATGGTGTTAGGTTGGTCGTGGTGGACATTTTGGTGTTGTTTTTGTTTTTGTTTATGGTGTTTGGTTAGTCGTGGTGGACATGTTTGTGTTGTCTTTTTTCTTTGTTGTTGTTTGTTGGTTGGTCATAGTGGACATGTTGGTGTTGTTTTTGTTGTTGGCTGGTTGGGTATTCGTGGTGGACATGTCCGTGATGTTGTTGTTTTTGTTGTAACATTTATAAGTCGTCATGGAAATTCTTTTGGTGGTGTAGATTTTGTTTCATTTGTAAACGAAACTTATCGAAATTAAATGTTTTGCTGGGCACAACTCGACAAAATATACGTTCAAAGAGGTCGAACCCTGAACAGTTCCGACAAGTAAAGACGAAACATTCAAGCTTTAAACAGCTCCGGATTTTATCACAATTAAATATTTGACAGGGAATAGAAATTTCCGAAATGTAAGTGATTCCCCGAAGGTTCTTATTCATAATTAGCTCCACTTACAATTCCAAGATCAATCCAGCCTTCCTTAGGAGATACGGCACTTCGTAGTACAATTTCAAAGAAATATACTCCCTGTTTTAAAAGACACGTTATGGTCCGAATACCATGAAATTGTTTGTTTCTTTGTCTCCTTTTGGCCCTTAATATCTTAACGGTTAAAAAATAATGAAGTCTTTTGATATCAATTTAAATATATTTTAAATCTTACTAACCCGGTATAAATCAAACCAATTTTCAAATCCAAAAGGGATTTGTTTCATAGTTGTAGCTACCCATGTATTCGGCGTGTGTGTCGAGTGTGTCTCTGACTTAACCATGTCTTAATTGCATTTAATATTTCATGGGAAGAACAACGACCGCATTTCCACTTTATATCAGCACAAATGGCTGTACATCAATATCACTTACTATAAACTGACAGAATTTTTATGATTAACTGTCGTTGATAGTTCAACTTAATTACCAAGATATTTAATATTACCAAGATATAATACCTTCATTTGTTTACTACGTTAGTGATTTTACTTTGTGTTCCCTTACAGGCGTTAATATTAATTTTGCATGCAAAGTGAAAGGCCTTTAGATAAGATTTCTATAAATTGTCCGAGATACGGTCATTCCTTACAAGAAATCGCTGTATGAGGCAACATTTTCACAACGCATAAATATTTTATGGATCTTGGCAAAAAGACTGCTATTCAAGGAGTTAATAACAGAATACAGTTTTGTCAGCTTACGTTATTAAACAAATGTAAAATATTGCCATACTAGTCATACGTAAAGTTATTTTAAAGTGCATCATATTAATAAGGGAAATAGTCGTGAGGGGGCACTTAACTAAGATAACCTGGCAGTCCGGGTAATATTTTCGTTCCACAAGTTTCTCTCAAATATAACCCCGGGTCACCTGTGACGTCTTCTGTCTTTTGATTGACTGAGCGGATAGGACGTTGTTTTATTAATTTGTATACATTTTAATATTCAAATTTAAAAAAAGAAACGTTAAAATATTTCTTTCGAATTACTTATATCATCTCTCGATATAAATTGACAATAATTAAGTAAATTTTGAATAATTACATCTTGGTTTTCACTTTATTTCATAATTTACTCATATATTGTGCATATCCATCGGTGATGACCTGAGTCTATATTTTTAGCGGTCCTCGGGTCGCTTATGATATTAAACAGGGAATCAGATTATCGACATAGCAGGAACGAATGTGTGTATCTAGCTTTTATGAAACCTGTTTAAACCGAACCCTGAATAGATCAGAAACATGTCTAAAGAAGTCCTCTTTTGAAGTCCTATTACTGAGGTAGACCTAGGGTAGGGAACATAACTATTACAAATCATGGGAACGTATGTATTCACCATTTTACAACAATCTCATGTAAACATTAAAGTAAGTTCTGTCCAATCTGTCTGCTTTTAGGAGATAAGTTCAAAAGATTCTTATATAATTTCATAAGTTTTTGACATTAAGTGTATAAGATTTTGACATTAAGTGTGTAAGATTTTAATATGAAGTTCAGAAGATTTTGATATAATTTTTACACTATTTAGACATGAATTTCACAAGATCATACAATTTTGATATGAATTTCATGAGATTTTGATGTAAATTTCATAAGATTTTTACATAAATTACGCACTCTGTGTGCATGTTGAATGTGACAAGCCTTGCATGTACACTTTTTCAAACAAATTATTCAAGATAGCCCCTAATATTAAAAGGGCCACATCTTAAATGCGAGCAAATGATTTTTTAGTCTTTCTTAGTGTCGAAATCGAAATGTCCCGAGTTGTCCTGTTTTGTCATGTGACCAACAAGAATTTCGTGATCGTAGTCATCTGCACTGCTTTGATTAGCATCGCTGACATACATGTACTATATTTTGCTGACAAAATTTTAAATTTACGTAAATAAAAGTTTCACTGTGATATATGTACAAATTAGAAAATCGACGTGACTGGCCGGGCTGATTGCTTGTTATTGGTCCGTTGTCAACGCTAACGTCATTGATATCAGCACGTCGTCATTGGTAAGGTCATCGGTGTAGAAGAGTAATCAATGGAACCAAGATTCTAGCGGAAATCAAAAGAATGTAATTCAGGGACAAACACCAGAAATGGAAAACAGACAAACACAACAAAGAACATAACTGAAATAATAGATAAGTAACAAAAGTAAATGAGCAATTCGGACTCCACTAAAATGAACGTAACTTTCTGATTATATATCAAATAATCTGGTTTAAAATGCAGATATTTAATTCACATATTCTGAGCAGTGTCATTCCTTTTACTTCAAGGAAAAAGAATAGACAGACATACACAGCAGAGAATATGAAATAACCAATACAACACATAACAAGAGGCTCCCAAGAGCCTGAATCGCTCACCTGGTTAAATTTTGCCTTTCAAGGGCAATAAATTAAACAAGAAGTTGTCCAACAATTTTGACTCAAGAACACTTTGATAGGACTTGTAAAAAGGATCATTTCAGTAAATGAAAGTCGAAATCTATCATAGTTCAAGACACTGGCTGAAAACTGTAAAAAAAACCTGTCATTTTCCCCTGTCAAGGGCAATAACTCTTAAAAAAAGGCGTCTGACAAATTTTATGCCTGAAGACTTGTATAGTCCTAAAAATAAGGATCATTTCAGCAATTGAAAGAATTTGGCTAAACCTAACAGTTTTGGAGATATATGCGAAAAATTACTGTCTGACCCCTATGTTCTATTTTTAGTAACGGCGGCCATGTTTTTCGACGAATAAAAAATATCCACATCTATTTTATGCAGGATACCCCAAGGAACATTCATACCAAGTTTGGTTCCAATTGGTCAAGTAGTTTCAGAGGAGAAGAGTTTTGAAAAATTGTTAACGACGACGACGGACGACGACGGACGCCAAGTGATGGCAATAGCTCACATGGCCTTCGGCTAGGGGAGGTTAAAAGGCCTAAACAACAGAGAAAATGAAATAACCAATACAACACATAAAAAGTAAACAAATTAAATGAGTAACTATAAAAGTAAAAACTGGAAGCATGGACCAGGTGCATCGGTTGGGTAAGCGTTAGCTCATGTTCGAGAAAGACGAAAAATATGGAAAACACCACCAATCAGTAATTTTTAGAAACTCGAAAATGATAAACTTGAACTTGTCCCAAAGATAGGGGGAGCTTACTACTACACTTGTCCATAGTTTTATTTTTATTTTTGCAAGCGTTTTGGGGTTATGTGAAACAACTTGGAAACACCTGTCTTTCTATGAATTAACTCAAAACAAAATCGGAATATTGTTTTTAAACTTTTTTAATCAAATAAGCGATAAGTCTGAACAATATGCATTGATGCGTTTAATTATAGTATTATAGTAGATTATAATGATATGTACTAAAATTTGTGTTTCTTTATCAAAATAATTGATAGAAATAACAGAAAAGTATTTTTTCTGCAAGATTTATCTCAGAATTTGAAAATAATGACACTGTTGACAATATAATAAATACAGGCCTAAGGATATACTTTTATAGGACACCTTGAATTAATTAAGCTTGGGTAAACGACCAAGCAGATAATTTGATCCAGACATAAAAACCTAAAGGCTGATACAGATTGTGACGTCGAAAACAAGAGAAATGTCAATAGCAAGCAAAAAGGTTTAGTTACCTTACAATTCTATTGTAAATTGTTTTGTTTTAGTAGTGATCTGTATAAAAGTCAGGCAGTGGTAGTTTTGTTTTTGTAGTGATCTGTATAAAAGTCAGGCAGTGGTAGTTTTGTTTTAGTAGTGATCTGTATAAAAGTCAGGCAATGATAATTTTGTTTTAGCTGATATCTGTATAAAAGTCAGGCAATGACAGTTTTGTTTTAGTAGTGATCTGTATAAAAGTCAGGCAGTGGTAGTTTTGTTTTAGTAGTTATCTGTATAAAAGTCGGACAATTGTATTTTTGTTTTAGCAATGGTTTGTATAAAAGTCAGGCAGTGGTAGTTTTGTTTTAGTAGTGATCTGTATAAAAGTCAGGCAATGGTAGTTTTGTTTTAGTAGTGATCTGTATAAAAGTCAGGCAGTGATAGTTTTGTTTTAGTAGTTATCTGTATTAAAGTCAGGCAGTGGTAGTTTTGTTTTAGTAGTGATCTGTATAAAAGTCAGGCAATGATAATTTTGTTTTAGCTGATATCTGTATAAAAGTCAGGCAATGACAGTTTTGTTTTAGTAGTGATCTGTATAAAAGTCAGGCAGTGGTAGTTTTGTTTTAGTAGTTATCTGTATAAAAGTCGGACAATTGTAGTTTTGTTTTAGCAATGGTTTGTATAAAAGTCAGGCAGTGGTAGTTTTGTTTTAGTAGTTATCTGTATAAAAGTCGGACAATTGTAGTTTTGTTTTAGCAGTGGTTTGTATAAAAGGCAGTGGTAGTTTTGTTTTAGTAGTGATCTGTATAAAAGTCAGGCAATGACAGTTTTGTTTTAGTAGTGATCTGTATAAAAGTCAGGCAGTGGTAGTTTTGTTTTAGTAGTTATCTGTATTAAAGTCGGAAAATTGTAGTTTTGTTTTAGCAATGGTTTGTATAAAAGTCAGGCAGTGGTAGTTTTGTTTTAGTAGTTATCTGTATTAAAGTCGGAAAATTGTAGTTTTGTTTTAGCAATGGTTTGTATAAAAGTCAGGCAGTGGTAGTTTTGTTTTAGTAGTTATCTGTATTAAAGTCAGGCAGTGGTAGTTTTGTTTTAGTAGTGATCTCTATAAAAGTCAGGCAATGGTAGTTTTGCTTAAATAGTTTGATTTAAACATATTTTATTGTCAAAGACAATTGGATTAGACACAAGTTATACAACTTATCAACAATATGAGAACAACCCTTTGTCTTCTAGATTCTAAATAACTATAAAGCCACTTTAATAAATTACCTTTGATACCATATCGTTCTAATTTTAAAAAATCAATCCCTTCATCCAAACACGGTCAAAGGCCTTGCTGACATTGCAAAACGTAATGCAAGTTTTTTACCAGCATCTAAAGACAACAAAATTTCATGATAAAGTTCAATCAGTTGATGTTCTGTAGAAAAACCAGGTAAGAATCCCGGCTGGATTTTATAGATAAGATTATTGAAGAATAAATGGTTAAAAATAGGTTTATAAACTATCTTTTCTAAGATTTTACTTGTGCAACTCAACAAAGCAACTGGTCTGTAATTTGATACCTTTGATTTGTCTCCCTTTTTATACAGGGCAATAACGTGCTAATTTCCAGTATGATGGAAACGTATGAAACCTTAATGATTTGTTGAAGAGCATGCATAGGGGTCTTGCTATTTCATTTTTGACAACAATAAGCATTCTGTTTCTTATAGCATAGGGGCCAACTGCTTTGTTAGGATTTAATTTTTATAACACGTTAATAACATCTTGTTCGAAAATTACAATATCAGAGATGACCTCTCTTCCTCTGTCATCAAATTCAGGAAGATTTTTTATCTCTGTTTTCAATATCTGTAACAGAACAAAAATATTGGTTCAATATATTACATTTGTCTGAATTGTCAAAAACAAGTTTTTGAGTTATCGTCAGGATCGCAGAGTGGTGGTTTATTGTTGCTTGGGTTATCACCCTTCAATAACATTTTAATAGTCTTCCAATATAATTTACTATTGAAAGTTTTTAAATCTGACAATGTCTCGTTAATACTCAGATAAAACTGTTCAACTGCGTGCTTAAGTAGTGTTCTGTATAAAAGTCAGGCAGTGGTAGGTTTGTTTTCAAGTAGTGATCTGTTGAAAAGTCAGGCAATTGTTGTTTTGAATGTTTCGCATGCATATGAAAGCACATCAAACAAATGAAGCAGATTAGATCTAAAGGACTCTTATTATATTAAATTAAATAACAGTAAATAAATTACTTTGTTGGTATTTTGGCTTGTTTGTGATTATTAATCCCTATCTATGGCAGGCTTATATTATGTTGTTAGATGTATATATGGAATGAGAATATTGTATGTTTCGATTTTTTCAATGTTTTATTTTTCTATATTTTTTTATAATTTTAGTAAAAATTTCGCAATTTTATAAGTGTAATTTTTTATAGGCCTTCGTTTAGTTGAAGGAGGTTTGCCTAAATCATTTTGTAAGTAACATTTGCTGTAAAATGATACATAAATATATATTCATTTGTATTAATAATAAACCAATAAAGGGAGATAGCTTTGTAAATGAGACTTTTTTCAAATGCATTCTACATCGTTTAAAACTTTAAAAGCAAACTTTTAAAAACAAGTTGTAAAACTGTATAAACCCAATTAAAATTAGTACTATCATTTAAAAAAAGATGGCCGACGCAGTAAAAGTTTGTTCGTTTTACTTATAATTTTCCACATTTCATTCAGGAAATAACACATGGCACGCAATTTCAATTTTGATACAGTTTTTTCGAACGCCACTAAGTTATCAGTATTTGGCCAATCGGGAAACAGAACTGCTATCAGATGACTTACGTTTTCATAGAAGGCTAGAAACCACTAAATCCACTTCCCATAGGCTTCTATGCAAATTTCACGATATTCAATGGCTTCTCTGGACTTTACCTTAACTTTAACCTGCAGAGGACTATATAACAGCATGATTCTACAAATGTCAGCTCACAATCCTCAGAATGACATGTGGGGTTAGCAGACTTGCAGTGCAGTACTGGTCACCGGAAGTGAAGTGTCTATAGATAGCATGGGAAATCCCAGTGTTTTCACAAGATAGGGGTATATTTAGAAATCATTATGGAGATTAGGCTTCACAAGAAGCAAAATGCACCTATAAAATGTACAGAAATGTTTTTCCTTTCAGAAACTGTTTAAATTTTTTAAATAAGATGAGAACTTTTTTCACAGCACTATGAGGAACAGGGGTAATTTCTGCGTAGGACTATTTTTGCGTACGTTCCAAATGCTCATTGGTTGAATTGGTGGTCTGTAACCTAAAAGAGCGTCTTTAGGTCAAAGGGTAAACAATGAAACTATTCCGGCTGCGTCGGAAAAATATCTTTTAAAGTGGCGTGTTTTTGATATGCATGTGGCACTGACTGCTGGTTTTCATATACAAAGGTTCACAAGAATCGAATATTACATTCATACATTTTCATTTTACTTTTTAGAATTTAATGCATTAGCTTAAAGTTTTATACAAAATACCAATATGATTATTGTTTAAAGAATGGACCAGTAGGACTGAATGTTTTTGAGCAGGAATTTTGAATGTTATACTCTCCCGAAGGGAACGTTAGTTGTTGCATTATCAATTGTTTTTAGTATACTTAAAACCAGAAAAAAACATCAATATCCAGTTTGAGCATGTAAAATTGGGAGCTTTAAAATAACATCACGGCATCATCATTTTCGTATACTTAGTAATAAATGCAGTTGAGAATCACACCAGTCTAGTTGACTTCGATGATGAAATACAAATCGAATTCATATATTTATTTATTTTTTATTTATTTATTTATTTATTTATTTTTTGGTTTTCTTCGGGAGCGTTTAATGTTTCATATTTCTCATATTATAATCATTACTATTACTGACGTCATAAAAGTGGGTATTATTGAACCATATCAGAACTCGTCACCCTTTATAGTTAAACACCAGGCGCGTAGCTGCCGTTAGGCCCTTAATTTTGCCATTTTTTTTTTAAATACATCCTGGAGAGGCATAAATGATGCTTTAAAACGCTATCTCCGCGGAGCTTCGGTGGGGCTTTGTCCCCCCGGACCTGCTGGGGCCTTTAAGCGGCCCCCAGATCCCCTGCCGTAATTTTGCCTACACTTCAATTTGGCCTCAGCTACGCGTCTGCATACAAGAAAATCATCGAAGGCACTAGGGGGAAGAATTTCCCCGGAACCGATCCGATTCTAAAATTATGTTAAACT
Organism: Perna viridis; assembly: GCA_037379345.1. Lineage (NCBI taxonomy): Eukaryota > Metazoa > Mollusca > Bivalvia > Mytilida > Mytilidae > Perna > Perna viridis. Next base: position 21,395,926 of record CM074523.1, read on the forward strand.
GGTTGAATTTTACAATTACTTTTTTTCTTACCTCCTCGCTTCGCGCAAAAGTTATTAGAAGAGTTATTGTTCTTTATTTCTAGTGATATGTACTCATATTTTTAGAAATACAATTCCGGCAATTTTGATAAATAAGAAATTTCTCCTTTCTGCATTTCCGAATGTACTGACCTCAAATCAAGACAGTAAAGCCCACCAGTTCAGTTCAGTTCAGATAGTTTATTCCGTCTTCGGAGCACATCAATTGGATTAAAAAAATGATTTGCACATTGCTTCATTGAACGTTATATTTGCGTCCAAGTTAGTTAAAAAGGTATATATTTCGGTTTAGTCATTATGAAAACAAATCGTTTGGCACATAAATTTTAGATTTTATATGGAGCTCATACCAGTGTCTTACCGAAGAGCTTACTATAACTACAAAGGTTTGCAATCCAAGCTAAGCAGACTCCCCTACCAGGCAGAGAAGTTAGGACGTTATCCGTTCACGTGACCACCCAGGCTAACTAACATTTACAGGGCAAAGATCGAAGCGAGTAAATTATAAACGAATCTCGCCAAAGCCATCTCCTCTTTGATTTAATTAGTCCAAAATCGAATGTTTTCTTTTTCTTTTTTTTTTTTTTTTTTTTTTTCAATGAAACAAAATCCTTTAACTGATTGCATGACGGCTTCTATCAGGAAAGTACATCAGATGATCCCTATAATACTTTAGGTTAAGTATTACATTGACCATAGCGAAATGTTCAAGTACCAATCTGTGTCAGAATCGGGCAATGGGTGGTACATAATTTTTTTTCAATTTGATATTTTTTGCTTCGAAGGTATTCAGTAATCTAGAAAACAACCGAAACAATTATACTGTTCAAAGTATCTGCGAAGTAGATATTTTTGACTGCTTACATAGGGGGGCAGTGCTGGAAAATTATCCTGCCATCTTTTTTAAATTGCATTTCAACATAATTTGACCTATCAATATCTTAAAAAGGCAACCTTAACAAACACTTTGGTAATTATTTCTTGGGGTTATGAAATATAAATACTAGAACAATGCAATAAACTATCTGCGTTTTATTTCTTCGTCTGTTTCATCTTATACAAATGTTGCCTGATTCTTAGACAGAGAAGTACTTAAATATAGCTCATTCTATATATAGTTACTAAAAGGAAGAACATGCATTTTTAGCAAGATAGTGGTGCGCTATTTGGTATATTTTAAACGTATGTTTTCAGAAACAGGTTATATGTAACAGGTATAATTGTGAATTTATTTTTTTTTTTTTTGGGGGGGGGGGGTAGTTATTTTAAAACAGTTTCCTTGTTTTGTGTTGGTACATTTTTAAGTTTTTTTGTTTTTGTTAAATGCACAGATTTTTTTTGGTTTTTTTTGTTGTTTTTTTGTTTGTTTTTTTGTTTTGTTTTGTTTTTTGTTTTTGTTTTTGTTTTTTTTGTTGCTGTTCTGTATTACATCATACTGTTAATTGCAAATATTACAATAGTGTGTAGTTAAACAATAAAAATATGATAAAAAAAAAAACGAAGAACGAATAAGGTGAAACGTAACAAACACAACAACGTATAACATTAATACAAAATAAGAAATTCTTTTAGAGATTACCAGCAGGTCTTCAACAAGACAGTGTAAACACACCTTTAAGTAAGCTCTGGAATGCCCCGACAACAAAAGTTATAAACAGAAAAATGACATTTCTTAAAAAAAGACAAATTAAACCCAACGACACAAGGACACATTAATGACCAACATTTACTGACTGCGAACAGGCTCATGTCTGCGATAGGGTTAAACTTAAGCAATTTTTAGCAGAAGTTTCTATTTTGTGTCATCAAAATATCTTATCAAAGTTTAGAAATAATTATGGGTTATATTGTAATCTTCGTATTTAGGCATAAGACTTTTTTGTTGATACGATTGCTCATAGTTTGTTTGAGCAACTACTTCATATGCTTTTGAATAGGAGCTAAGGCCCATTCTCGTGAAATCGCAGGGTCGTGTGACGAGACTTACAAGTCCTGTATTAAAAAAACGGCTGTACAGATCGATATATCAATATGTTATTGTGCACTTCCCTTGAAAATTTTAGACATATGGACGCTACTTCCGTTAAAAATTTGACAGACATACGGACGAATAGATTTAGGCACAATGTATGTTTACAAACGTCAACACTGATGTTGACAAAGCTGAAATACAATGAAAACTGTTCAAATCGGACACCTTCTGGTTTGTAAGCATTGCTCGGTTTTTTTGGACAGGTCTTTTGCATACATTTCAATTGGTATAAAGACAGGTTTAATTGTATATAAAATATAAAGACATACGGACTGAAATTGACCCATTGATAACGGACAAGACCTACCTTGTTCTTCGGGGCATGTCCCGTCTTTTTTTGCCTTACTTAGGTTTTTAAAACACATGCAGTAACCATGGGAACATGCGGTCTCTATATTGTTACAGTCTTCATTTGTAGAACAGCGTCTGAAGTCTGAAATGAAAACCAAGAATGGCTTAATGCGTTTGTCGATTACCCTGTCTTGGCAGGTGCAGATCCTGAGGTATTGAAAAGAGGTTCCAGGTTATTTGCTTATTTTTCTGGGCAAAATTAACCAATTTATTATCAAAGGGGGTTCCAACCTTCGGAAATCCTCCTGGATATGCAAAACCCTTTCAACGCTAAGAGCTAAATTTGATATTCTGTGCAGTGTCTCTTCCCTTATTTCAATGTTTTACACCTCTGCCACACTTAAGACTTAACCCCGCCTTAATATGTAAATCCGCAATACACTTCTGCCGCACTCGGGAATTAACCCCGTCTTAATATGTAAATCGGAAATACACCCATGCTCGAAATACACCCATGCCACACTCATGACAAAACCTCGCATTAATATTATGTATTAATCTGCAATGGACACCGGATAGAACTACAGTACATCCCATGCTTTATGAAAGGTATTATAATAGACCCTGTCATAACCGAGCCCTGAAAAATCCGAAAAAAGCCTGTCTACACCAGGCTTTCTTTAAGACCGCTTTATATCATTTTGAATAAGTTTTGAACCTTAATAAACCGAACAAGTCCAAAAAATGTGTTTTGCAGCGCTCTGGATCTACTTCAAATTCTCTAATAGGAATAAAACTAGCTTTACTTCGATGTTAAGTTTGAGAACATTTTTGTTTTCTTGTGAAAACTGTCTAAACCGAACCGCCTTTTTGACGGTATAAAATTAAATGGGTTAAGGAGTTTGATCCTGGGTAAGGGACATAACGCTTGAAATCAGTGATATGTTTGTATTATATTCAATATCACCAAAGCCTTTCTAGCTTTCATTTGAAACAGAATGAAATCAGTCCAAGTTACTTCGTTGGAAAATGGGGAGTATAAACGTTCTAATGTTGTGTCCCTTACCCTAGGAATACCTCCTTTATAAACAGACATAAGGCTAAGTGAGAATAAGTTGAGTTAAGAAACAAAAATGTAGCTGTTCGGTTTACCAAGGTTAAAATACATCTTAACAGACATAAAGGGTATTTGAATACTGTCTGGTTTACACAAGTTTTCGGATTATTCTTTGGATTAGTTAAGACAGGTTTTACTGTCATAATTATTCACAGGAATGTATTTAGAAGTCACTTACTGTCTTTGAAATTCAAATAGTCATGAAATATTATAATATGTTTTTCATATGTTTAGGACCACCACGAAAAACAATTTAAATTTACTCTGAAGCATCTGTGACATATGTGGTTTTTGACTGCTTATATAAGGAAAAAGTGCGGGAAAATTTTCCTGCCATTTTTCCATAGTGTAATCCAACTTAATTAGACCTATTAGTATCCTAAGAAGTTAAATTTTACAAACACTTTGATAGTTATTTCTGGAGGTTGTGAGATATAAATACTCAGATAATACAATAAAATATCTGCGTTTTTTTTTCTTTTTCTTCATGTGCCACATCTCATACACATTTTGCCTGATTCTTAGACAGAGCAGTACTTAAAATATAAGTATATGATACCCTCTTATTGTAATTAATACTAATAGTTAAATAAATGCTTCCCAGATGATTTTAATCATTCAAGGCATATATTTTCATTTGAACTTGGGCAAAATATGCAGTTCATGCTTGAGTTTTAATGGGGAAAAATGAAATACACATATGTCTTGAAACATATGAAAATATATCATACAATTTTCCGTGTGTAGTAATTAAGTAGTCACTTAAATAACGGTCGAGTGATCACCTAATCAAACATACATTGTCAATAAGAAAGTATTTCATGAAAAATTACCGTTCAAATTGATGTCAAAACAAGGACATAAAATAATCATAGTTATTTAGTTACACCTAAAATAAAATAACTTTTTCCTCGACCATTCACCCTGCCACTTTCCACGGACACACACACACACACACACACATGATTCCGTCATGTATTAACTCAATAGTTTTACACACACAAGCATATCATGTATCAGCTCAATATGTATAAAATTTCGAAAACAAGCTAAACTGTGGGGATAAGAGCTCCCAAAAATGCCCTTCATAGAATTCCAAGCCACTCCACCGCCATCCTCCCACAAAGCCACCACTTTCTAAAACCGGGGTTGGATATAGATAAACCTGTCTTAATTTAAACACAAATTCTGAATATATTTAAAATGAAACTGAAAGACTTGTGTAAACGGTCTTTCGGTTTATTCGAGGTTCGGTTTAGACAAGTTTCAATGTAAATGTTAATATCGGACACTTCGTAGTACGATACAGTTTCTCGCTTGCAAATGAAAACCACATGATCAATTAGTGGTAGGTTAGTTGCTTCATTAACTTGCTTTCGTTGATCCTCGTGCCGCTAATGAGCTTTTAAACAAACCGCCTTCGGCATTCCTCAGATACATGTAGCAGGTTATAATATTATTCTACTTGTATTAGACTATACATGAATTACAAGCAGAGTTTATCTCTATGTCGACAAAATATTGGATTTTCTTTCATTCACAACTTTGTTAAAAGGGAGATAACACAAATTCGTTTCAACAACAAATTCTAGCATTTTGTTTTATTTGAACGCGTTCCACTTCAGATCTAATCATTACACTCAGATGCAAATATTTTTTTTTCGTATGGCATGCCGTATCTATCATTATTTTTCAAAAATAAAAAAATATATTTCACTCGGTAATGCATGACATGTAGCTATTAATGAAGGCGTCCTATCGAGATTTGTACGCAAGACCTGCGCATTAGCCACCTAATGTGTCCACAACGTGGGAAAATCCAGAAATTCATATTGGATTTAGATAGGAAGTCATGATGTGAACTCTAAAAAAAACTAAGTACCAGGGGCGTGTCCAGGATATTTGAAAGGGGGGGGCGTACGCCCATTACGCCCTTACCTGGACCCGCCCCTGAGTACCGCCTATGAAGCATGAGTGTTCAGCATTTAATATTATTTATTGATTTGCCATTTGTACAATGGAGGATTTATTTAATATAACAAAGAAAACATGTATTATAATATTTTCAGTACAATAAATAATAAATAATAAATATTAAATGATAAATAATAAATAAAAAAAAATAAAAAATGATAAATAATAAATAAAAAATGCATATGTTGCCTCTATTCCAACGTAAAAGATATCTGTGCATGGAAATTTCCCCATTTTTATCCCCTCATGATTTGTCACGTGGTACTTGCCAATTTTGTTCTTTCCAACATAATTTATTATAAAAAATGACCTAAGCAGTCCTTAATCAGGTATAGTTTTGACTTTAGTAGGTGGTGAGCTAAACAATACAAATGCATGGCGTCATATGTGACGTACAAATGTAGTTCTTAGATACAACCTAACTGCCATAAATCACCTATTCAAATGTGGCATATTTTCTATCGTTGTACACGTACATGTATATTGTGTATAGATTTGCATACTCAGTATATTAGTACATATACTTTTCAATTACATATCCTTTGCAAATAAATCATCCTTATTAAAATTTGAAATTTAAATGGCAACAAAATCTATAAGAGTATACTTTTTGTTTAAATTGATATTTATTGAAATTTAATATAATTATGAAAAGTAATTTATAAATTAAGGACTTTCACTCAGTCAATACGTTATATATGGATTTGTTAGATTATATTGACGTGGGACTCGGTCAATATAATCTGAACAGGTCCATATAATCTGAACAGGTCCATATACATGTATTGACTTCTTTAAAAGTCCAAACTTGATAAATACATGTACTTGTCACATATTTATGGCTTTAAATAGAAAGAGTAATCAAGGGAACCAAGATTCCAGCGGAAATCAAGAGAATGTAATCCAGGGATAAAGACCAGACATGGAAAACAACACCACAAAGAACATAAAGTAACTAAAATGATACATACAAAGTAACAAAAGTAAATGAGCAACTCGGACTCCACTAAAACCTAAGAGCATGGATCAGGTGCACCGGTAGGGTAAGCGTCCTCTGCTTTTCAAGAAACACCCACCGATTGGCTCATAAAGAGTCAAGTCCGGGGTAGACAAGCGAGGGAAGGAAAACTATGACCCGTTGAACAAATCAGTTTTCATGGTGTCGATGAATGCACCGTAACGTTCCATGAAGAAAAAACATTATAATCAATGATACAATAAACAAAAAGTTTAAATATCAACAAACCATCCAAGAAAAACAGGTTTCTTTAGTCTCTGTAAGAATAAGCCAGTTGATGAAACGTTGTATGAAAAAAACACCATTTTCAAAGTGTAATTTTATTGCACGTATTTACACCATCAGGAGACTATTATTTTGAATATAATTTATTATTATGAAGTATAATTTAATGAAAAATAACATTTCAAGAGCAGATAACTGACAAAATCATCATTTTTCTACCATTCTATCGAACATTTTCTGAGCAAATCCAGTGATGCAGAGATCAAATAATTTTTTTTTTTTTTTTTTTTTTTTTTTTTTTTTTTTTCAAATGGAGAAGGCATCCTTGAGTGAAATAATATTGTCAGATCGGCGGACTTTTGACATGAATGTTTCTGATTTTTCCCATATTTGCCAGATTCTTTCAAAAATATTATTTAATGTGAAAATGGTATCTATATTTAATCACATTTTTTCACTTATCGTCACTCTGAATAATACAGTAAAACCTGTCTAAACCGAAGCCCGTTTTTGGACTTTGAACTGTCTTCGGTCTAGACATGTTGTAGTTGATGGGGCCAGCTGCAGCCTTCCCTGTGTCGAGCACCGAAGACCCATGGGTGGCCTTGAGCTGACCTTTTTCACCCCGGTGAGATTGCTGTCTGATATATTCACCATTTACATTCTCGTTATATTGAAGGGTTAAGTACAATTCCAGCTAAAAATGATGCAAAATGTGATCCATGGGTGAAAAGCCTACATATTTTTATTTTTGATAATTTGTTTGAAATGCCATAGTAAACAGAAATTAACATTCGGTTTTTCATATAACCCATGCTCTTAGGAGATAAAAATTATATAGAATGCACTGTAGATTTCAAAATTAAGGGAGATAACTCTGTAAATGACACTCAAATACAATACAATCTATTGGATTTTCAATGTTGATTTTCTCCTAAGAGCAGGCAGATTTGCATGAACAATTACACAAATCATAATATAGACCCATAAATCAACTTTATATCAAAACTCAAAATATGTAGCCTTTTTTTTTAGGTATATCACAATTTACAGAATCCGCATGATTCTTACAAAGACTACTACTTAATATACATTTAAATTGATATAAAGGGACTTTTCTAAGTGCTTTATTTAAACAGGATTTCGGATTTTTCATGACGCGGTTTATACAGGTATCAGAGAAATTGATTAATGTTTTTAAAAAGCATTGGATCCAAGACGCTTAGATGCATTTATATTCATATCATTACTATAAACGTATTTAATTTTCGTTGTTGTTTCATATTCGGAAATTCTGTCAAATGATCATATTCACAGGTAGCAATTTTCGCAGTATCAAAAAGAAGATTTGCAATATATAAATAAAAATATATTCGCGGGTACTTTTTGCGCAGTTTTCTGTCAAACCCAAAAATCGTTTACAGCATTATTTTGTGATGATATTATTCATGTTTTAATGTCTACGCCTAATCCGAACCGATTGTTGTTCTCTGGTAGAGACATTGAATACAAATACATAAGAAAAATAAAAAAAATAGAAAATAGGCGCCGCAAGACTGGTTTATGAAAGCGAAAATTCATGTACTGGTCAGATAAACATGGAGGAAATGACCGTTGTTACTTATTTTGTGTTAGGTTATCTTGTACAAATCCGGAGGTCTATGAGAAATTAGAACGAGAACAATAATGTGTTCGGAAGATATCATGATCTCTCGGAGTTCTCCTGACCAGGTATAATTTGGGTAAATACACGAATAAATGTGCACCACTGCAGGTCTTGTAAATAATAACTTTCTAAAGTTGCAGAATTTTTTTCCGTGGGGAGATTGAAAAATGACCCCCACCCCCCTTTTTACAAATATTTAAGTAAATACAATGAAACTTGTCTAAACCGAATACTAAATAATCCAAAAACCTGCGGTCAATACCTGACAATGTTTTGAGTTTCTGTTACTGTACAGTATCAGCTTAATTTTATTTTGAACCTTAATAAACCGAACAAAGTCTACAAGTGGTTCAGTAAAGACAGGTCCCACTGTACATGTACATACCTGTCGTATTTATAAGACAGGTCCCACTGTACATGTTCATACCTGTCGTATCCGACACAAAATGAATATGGTTATTTTAAAATAAAAATTTTCTAACCTAGAAATCTTCACAAATATTTCATCATTTGTTTAAAGTCCAAGGCCTATGTATTTGTCATTAATTTGTCATGCGTCAAGGAACAGATGCACCTGTCGAACTTAAATAATATCTACAGGTTTACGTAAGAATAAGGCAAATAAAGAAAAAATGGTGAAAAGTTAAATTTCTTTTGATTTTCAGATTGTCTCATTTGTGACAAACAATAAGAAATATTCAAATGTACAAAATGTCCAATGAACCTGTCTATACCGAACCGATTTTTGCCTTTCTTCGGATTAGACATAGATTCAAAATGCATTTACATGGATATTAAAGGCATTTAAAAGTATCTGGTTTGGACAGGATTTCGGTTCATAGAAAAACAAATCCCGCCATTCCTTTCAGTAGTATTTTTCTACTCAATTTCCCTGCCTGAGGACCTTTCATCATTTTATTACACTGTATATATAAGAAGCTGTCCCAATACACTGTTCGTAATGGGACTACTTGTATACTCGGTCACTTCCGCTACACTAAAAAATATAGTAAGGCGGCTAAACTTAAAATCAGACAAAAAGTTCCTTTTTTTGGTAGAAGCATGGATTTTCGCAGGAAGAATCGTATGTTGTTGAATTGATTATTTGCATAAAGGATTTTAATACCTATCCAAGATGGTGGCCATAAATCAAAATGGCGGTTTGTGGTATTAATCTGGATTTTCATTTCTATATATATGCCAAAGTATTGCAACCAGAAAGGCCGAGAAATGGTGATTGCACACTGTTCAGAAAGTAGACAAAGTATGGACTTACATGTATCACCTATAGCATGACTCTTAGTTTGACCTGTACTAAACATTCTATTGCGTCCAAGTAAGGGGGAATTTTTCGCATAAAATTAATTTGATCAAATGAATAATTTAGAGCAAAACTCTTTCTGAATACAAAATAGCAATGTTTGTATATAAGGAATTCGTTTACATTAGACCTGTTATCTTGGTTTTAAAAATATAGGAAAAAACTTGTATGTTACAACAGCGGAGAGAATAAGAGATTTAGTTTAGTTTCATCATATACAGTGAACCTGTCAAAATTCTCCGGTCTTAAGAACGAATAATTTACCAGGTTTTACTATCCTACAGTGATCAAAAATAAACCTTACAATCTCCGGCATAAGGTACGAATATTTTAACACTAAGAAAAGGGATTTGTAACACATTTTTCGTACACGTAACCCCATTTTATTCAAACATTTTGCCATATACATTCCTACATGTATAGGGCTAACCTAATCATTGAATTAAATGAAATGGAGGAGCGCTTTTTTAAAGTCCATTAATATCTATTCAATTATATCTTTGAACCGTGGTAAACACCTGTCTATACCGAACACCTGTCTAAACCAAACACCTGAGATGATATATCTTATAGTCATGTACATTTTAAGTGTAAGTTTTTGTAAGAATCGGTCGAAAAATCAGAAGCATGCATGTCAAAAACCAGCCGATCTGACAATACTATTTCACTCAAAGATGTTTTCTCTATTTGAAAAGACCATGGATTATTAAATCTCTTCATTACTGGATTTGCTCAGAATTTTTTAAGAATGTTAGAAAAATGAGGTATTTGACAAAGTTATTTAAATATATTTTCCTTGATTCTGGTGGTGCAAATAGTTAACTTCAAGGAATGGGTCTTTTTTCAAAGACTGGAATTGTCGGAAATACAGGGGTACATGTACCCGTCAAAACCAAACCATTTAAAATTGGTTCGGTAAAGACAGGGTTCGGTTTATACAGGTGTTCGGTTATGACAGGTGTTCGGTTAAGACATGTGTTCGGTTTAGACAGGTGTTCGGTTTAGGCATATGTTCGGTTTAGTGTACCTAATGTCATACATGTATGTAGGAGGAAGAGAATTTTTTCGTATGATAATAATCTATGTACTTTTTGCAATTTCTTAAATGAATTGTTATAAAAAATATCATTGAGTTTTCAATACGTAGGATAAGGTTTGTGGAATGTAAACATACATAGAAAAACCACAACTATTGTAAAAGATCGTAAAATCTCCCTGAGACGGTATGACAATGATATTAATGATATTTATAGCGCGAAAGTATGTCAGACGACTGGGATGTCATTATTATAACATATATTAATACGATTTTATTTCTACATGTACATAACGGGTTTTACTATTCGACTTTTGATTGAATTAGATTATCTGATTCTTATCTGCTAAAACGAAGTTGCACGCCTTGTTGCGCTAAGAGCATGTATAGTTACCCAACTCGTATAGGAAGTTGACATCGAAGAGCACCCCAAATTGAATACCACGTGCAACGTACGAATGTATTCCTTATATCTATAGTATATACGCGTAAAGCCACATATCAAATTTCGAATCATTCCATCAACTGAGATCCAATATTTTTGTGGCGAAATTTTTCTCTATCATTCAAAGCAGTAAAAAGTTTATATCGGAATGCACCTACAATCACCAACAACGTTTGCCCTTATATACAGTGACAAACAACAAATTTTAAATGAATCAATCCTTTGGGAGCTGAGATATTTGCGATAAAATTCGGACGGACGGACGGACAAGGTGGTTCAATTTATCACCAGCTCGTTGAGAGGGTTACGCATAAAAAATCTTTGAAGATAAATGTATGATAATCATCATAATTGTATTTTAATTGGTATAAAACAAATCGTTCTTTATTATTAGTTATAGTGTTAATGTGAGGCGGTTGAACCTGTAAGATGAAGGCGTGTCAAGTTGATCTGAGACGACTTATCTCTGGACCGAATTGTTCCATAAATTCAGATACGAAACTAGCTTACTCTACATTCAGTTTGTTTTTCTCATTCGGAACGTTCAAGTCATTTTGTCTACATTAAATCCTTAAAATCCAGACCATTCCGCTGGTTATACAGTTACATATAAGTACACTGTAACTTCTTGTCGGAATGATATCTGCCTCTAAATGCTTCTTTAATTCATGTTTATTAGCGTAATGAGGACTTCATCCTAAAAGACAAACTATATATGCATGGTAACAAAGAGTTGTATCCCGATACACGACCAAAGTAATAACAAGCACTATCTTTAAAAATAAAGAAAGTCGACGCATTAAATTTTTGCTCTTTTTCACTTCCAAGTTTTAAGGTTCCGATAAAGTTTTTTTCGAACGCAATCCCAAATTTTCGATACAGAATTTTTGAACGCCACTAAGTTATCAGTATTTGGCCAATCGGGAAAAAGAACTGCGATTCCATAGAAGAGCGTCCTTAAGGTCAAAGTATAAAAAGTGAAGCTATACCGACCGCGTCGAAAAAAAAATGGTTTCGGGTCACGACAGAAAATTAAAGATTAAACGAAATGAATTCTGAAAATCAATATTCATGATCGACATGAGTCAGACGCAGTCTCCTTTTTTGTTCGAAAATTATGTTAATTTTATGCAGTATTTGGGCTCAAATGAGCAATCAATTTATAATCTAGAATATAGTCTCATTTTAAATCGAACTTCCCTCTCCACTGACTGGCTTAACGAATTTCCCCTTTCCGATTTTTTACAAGTTTTAGTACAAGTTGTACATTGTACTTTCTAAAAATAATCTTTAAGTTTGGCGACATAACTCTATCACATCATCAAAATTAAAAACGAAAAAAAAACAAGAAAGTAATTTACAAATCGGTCGACAGTGACGTATACATGTACATGATCTTCTCATGGGGCTGACACTTGGTGTACATGAAGTGATATCATATTGCATTCACGAAACAGTCCAAGTGTATCGCGTGGAAATTAGGGGAACAAACAGGAACCACGTGCAGTAGCGGAAATAATCATTTATTTTTTTTTATGTGTAGGTGCATAAACAGGGACACGTGACACCGAAAAAACACATGTTTGAGATACAGACCCCAGCTGTACCAGCCAAAACAGGTGTGTTGCTAGCCATATTCAATCGCACCTGCTGTTTACATGCTACTGTCAATCAATACTTGTCCCCCACGCAGAAATTGTCATATCACACAGGCATCTAGTGCAGTAAAATAGGTGTAGTCTACACACATTATACTATAAACTAACCTGATTTCACACGCTATTTGTTTGCCTTTTTGCATCAATGAGTGACAAAACGTCATATCGTGCAAGGAGTTACAAATCAGAAATCGATGACATTCCATTACCAACGGACTAGGCACTGGTACAGTTTGTACCAATTTTATTCCTTCTGTCACCATATGATATACATTTGTACGTATCTAATTAATGTACCGGCCAACCTTAGGCAGCAACCATTTGATTTTATGGAGGGGTCTATGTATTTTTTATTGGGGGGGGGATTTTTCATTTGTTTCTGGATAATGTGGAAACAAATATTTTGACTCATCACAGGAGAGAAGAAAAATAAGGACAAACATGTTTTAAAAAAAATACAAAAACAAAAAACAAATTGTTGCCTAATTTAAAACATGAAGAAAATAGTGAGATGAACAAAAATGTTTTCAATAGATGGTAAAAAAAATATTTTAAATGGCCCTGAAAAAAAATACAAGTCATTTTGTTCAAGATAAAAAAAGTTTGTCTCAGGAAAAAACCATAATCCGGTAAATGAAAAAGAGGATTTAGTAGACTATAATTTTCACATTTTGCAAAAAATTTCCCACCTTTGTAATTTTTTTTTAACGATCGTTAACACGGTTGAACAAAAACAAAACAAACCCGAACATGTTGTCAGAAAATGATAAGTTTCTGCTATTTATTCATCACTTTTCAGGATTACGCCTTTGAACTCGCATATTAATGCTTATTTGACCGTACATGTAGCAACGAGATCGATTCAATAACTTGCGAAAAACGACGTGTCAAACTAGGTACATCCCAAAAAAGATGTATTTTTTTCGTATATTTCCATCGAGTGTGGAAGGGGAGAGGAAGTTTATGACAAATCAACACCTTTAATATCTTTAACAACCATTTTACAACATTCCCTTAAAATGTCAGCGTCCAGATTCGAGCCTCACATTAAAATCGAACCAATAAACTGAGATATGGTACTAATTCTTTTGCAACATATGGCTTAACAAATTTGAACAGTGCAATTGCGTATTTAAGAAGTTGATAATATGACTTCATTAGAACTGCTAATGGATTTGAACAACAGTTCAATTTTTAGCAGATAACATTCTATATCTGCTAAATCTCTTGAAGTGATAAGAAAAGCTTTCAAATTGGTGAATAATAGATATATGTCACTTTGGCCTGTATGTCAGCAATCAATTCGTGTAACTCTTTGTTATAATGTTGTAGGTACTACTAGGCTTGACGAACGGTAATGACGGATCCGGGTGACCGGGGTCGAGACCCTCCCTTTTGCTGGAAAATTTTGTTAATTTCATGCATAATGTCAAAAATGAGAAAATCATAGCCTTGACCCCATTTTTCCTGGTCCTCACCTTTTTCAAAATCTCTGAAAATCATGGACGGAGCTATTTGAACATCACATACATATACATAATTACTTTGTAGGTGATGCAACGCTATGTTTTCGACAAAGTATGCAAGACATCCCTGACCGATCTACGCCTGCGCTAAAAGTTCAACAAATCATCACAGTGACTTTAAAATTACGTACGTCATTTCCGAATTTGAGCCATGTATGTTTCATGTCCCACATAGACACCAATGGCCCTCCGTCCCTATTATTGTACTTTCATTAAATAAAATCTCCGATTCGTATCTGTTTCCCATGTGTATAAAGTAGAATTATTTTTCTGAAAGAAAATTATTAATTTCGAATTCAATTATTTACAAATGTACCACAGAAAAGCTTACATCAAAAGCAATCTCCTGCATAAATATTGCTTTCACATCTCAGTAGAACTAAACATTAAACCCCGCCTCTTTATGCAAATCATCATAGTACAACGGATACAGTTTCGCGGATTTTTATTGAGGAGTGCCCGTATATACTTTAAGTTTTCACATCCTGCATAGTAGAGTCGGTCAGAATAGGTCTGCGAAGGAGATTGTAATAAAATATCCGGTGCTCAGCACGAATATACATAGTACCAGCTGATTTTTTATTTTTTTTATTGTTTTTTATTTATATTTTTTGTATGGAGGGGGGTCATCGTTCAGTATGCAACGCCAATTCAACGTGCAAGTGCGACCAACACAGAATGATTAATTGACATGTAATATATATTCAAACACGACCACAGTTACCATAAAATAATGTTGAAACAAATGATTAATTGTGAAAATGATCAATTCCATGGAAAGGAAGAAGTACGTTTAGAGGTGAAATTCGTCCCACTTTTTTGTGAAAATTGATGTTTGAGTCCAAGCAAACTTTACTTGCTGAAGAAAAAGTATCAAGCTTAAAGTTTAATTGCCTGTATTTACAAAATATTATTTGTATCAAAATTAGCTGTTTTTGCAAAAGCTTGACATTGTATTTTGTTATTACTCGACAAGAACTGAAAAAAAATATTATATGGTTCATACCTTGATGCTCCACATTAAATTCTTAACACAAATTGCAGATTGGTAACATTCTATAATCGTGTTTAAAAAGTCAGACTGGTAGGGGGGCCAAAAACAAATCTCAGTGCACGAAGTCCTTTTATTATCAAAGGAATTTGTAATATTGTCATAAATTTCATATGTTTAGCCATTATGTTATGTACTGAAAGTTGTTTCCTTGTAAAAATGTAGATTAAACTTTTTATGAAATAATGTTATCCGTTTTACACTGTTTAAAACATGAACTGATTGTAATTGAGAACCACTGCCCTAACGTTGAACTTAGAATCTACATCAGGGTCATCTGCCGTTCAAAGTTCAAGGTCATGGTATTTAAGTCTTACACCAAAAACTAATAATAAATGTATGTTTTTATTAATACCCTAGCTTTAAAGACAAGAGATGAACTAAGGGATCAGGTTATCACCCGTCCACCCCACTTTTTTTCGTTACAGTGTTAGAAATAGAAAAAATAGAAATATAACAGAACAGAATAGAATATAAAATAGAATAGAATAGAATAGAATAGAACAGAATAGATTAGAATAGAAATGGAATTGAATAGAAATACAGTAGAATAGAATTGAATAGAAAAAATAGAATAGAAGAGAAGAGAAATGGAATGGAATGGAATGGAAATAGAACAGAATATAATAGAATAGAATAGAATAGAATAGAATAGAATAGAATAGAGTAGAATAGAAATGGAATGAATGGAATAGAAATAGAATAGAATAGAATAGAATAGAAAGAGGCTCCCAGGAGCCTGAATCGCTCACCTTCTTGAATTTTGCCTTTCAAAGGCAAAAATTAAACAAGAAGTTGTCTAATAATTTTGACTAAAGAAGTCTTTGGTAGGGCTATCACAAGATCTTTTCAACAATTGAAAGTTTCTTTTAATCTATCATAGTTTTCACGATATTGACTGAAAACTATTAAAAAAAGTCATTTTTCCCCTTTCATAGGCAACGACTCTTACAAGGAGTCTGAAGACTTTTGTAGTCCTAAAAATACGGATCATTTCATTTTGAAAGAATTTGGATAAACCTAACGGTTTAGGAGATATATGTGAAAAACTACTGTCTTACCCCTATGTTCTATTTATTTAGTAACGGCGGCCATGTTTTTCGACGAATCAAAAATCCCCACATCAGTTTTATGCAGTATACCTTAAGGAACATTCATATCAAGTTTGGTTTCAATTGGTCGAGTAATGTCAGAGGAGAAGATTTTGGAAAGAAATAGCATTAAAAATAGTAAAAATCGTTTAAAAAGGCAATAACTCCAACATGGCTTAACGCATTAAAACAAAAATTTGACCAAAGATAGATATCATCATGCTGAGCACTTTTAGCCCATGTCAGAATTCAACTAAACCTAACAGTTTAGGAGATATATGCCAGAAACTACTGTCTAACCCCTGTGTTCTATTTTTAGTACGGCGAATCAAAAATCCCAACGTCAGTTCTAGGCAGGATACCCCAAGGAACATTCATACCAAGTTTGGTTCTAATTAGTCAAGTAGTTTCAGAGAAGAGTTTTGTATAATTGTTAACGACGACGACGGACGACGACGACGACGGACGCCAAGTGATGTCAATAGGCCATGGGAGCTAAAAATAGAATAGAAAAGAAAAAATAGAAAATATTAGAATAGAATAATTAGAAGTATGATATAGGATATAATAGAACAGAAACAGAAGAGCAATATAGTTTACATAATAGAATAATAGAACTATATCATATAAAATAGAATGAATTGAATTGAAAAATAAAGTTAAGAGGCACATGGAAATAAGTATATCCGTCTTTAAGTTGCTAAAATGCAACGGAGAAATTGAGGTAATAATGCTTTGTTTGTTTGTTGGGGTTTAACGTCCTAGCAGCAATATTTCAGCTATATTCAGACAATGAACATGAAATGAATGATATAATGAACATGAAATGGAAAAAAGTGATGGGACACAAGGATAATAGTGTCGACAAACTTTGATTGCCACTAGAAAAAGAGGGATTGGGCAAGGTCGGGCAATTTAGCCTCTTGTGGCGGAGCGCAAAGGTTCCTGCTCCTATTGAGTACCACAGCAGGGTTCTTTAACGTGCGAGGAACGTGACATCTTTCCCAACACGGTGCACCACTATGGTTTGCGGTCAGGTTTTCCGTATTATAGCCTGACAACCCCAGTATGTAACACGACAGGGGCACCCCATTCCACCACCTGGGGCACACATCCAAGTTGCTCTGTGGGCAGAGTGTCTATCCCCCGGCTAGGTTCCTGAGTACTATTTAGTCGCCTTTTACGACAAGCTTAGCGCTGCTGCAGGCCTATTCTTTTGACACCCGGACCTGCACGGGTCAGGTAATAATGCATTGCACACTCTCAATATGTACGTTTGTTATGAAAACTGATATGTTCAACATGTCATAGTTTTCCTTTCCTCTTCCGTCTACCCCGGACTTGACTTTTTATGAGCAACTAGGCGGGTGTTTTTAGAAAAGAAAAGGAAGCCTCTCTACCGGTGCACTTGGTCCATGCTCTCAGTTTTTAGTGGAGTCCGAGTTGTTCATTTGCTTTTGTTACTTTGTATGTATTATTTTAGTTACTTTATGTTCTTTGTTGTGTATGTCTGTTTTCCATGTCAGGTCTTTGTGCCTGGATTACATTCTTTTGATTACCGCTAGAACCTTGGTTCCCATGACTAATCTTTCTGTTTCTCATTCCTTATTGCACATCATTAACTCGCGAGATACAATATGTTACTCCTGCTCACCAAGAATATGTGAAAGTAGAATTTCCAGCAGGATGTGCACTTTTATATATAAAGTATAAGTATTTGTAAGAATCAGGCAAAAAGGAAAAATCAGAAACATGCATGTCATGTCGAAAGCCCATCGATCTGACAATGGAATTTCACTTAAGGATGATTTCAATGAGTAATAGAGTTAGTGTGTTGCAGAAACTGAACCCGCTTACTTTGACAGAGCACATGAGTTCAATTCTGGCTTATACTCATGGAGTTACTTCTCTGTACATAATTGGGGGTACCTAACATCTTCTCTAAAATTTATTGTGCTCGTTTACATTTCTTCAAATTTCATTCAGTGTTATAGAAGCATAACATAAATTTCAAGAAATTTTTACCACATTTTTTCATGAGAATAATTTCAGTTAACATATAGTAGCTTCATCAATGAAACTTTTGATTACTAAGATACTACGAGTTTGATATTAGTATGTCACTAAATAAAACGTTTTACTGATTTCTCAGAGTGAATTGCGAACGTCAGACGCTGTTCGGAGCTTGCGCTTTTACATGGTGATGAAACATTTTAAGGGGTTCGGTTTAGACATGATTCGCTGTACAAGATAAAAAATCAGCATAAAATAAAAATGTAATTCCGAAAGTGACTGAAATGTTATTTTCCAAAATTCAAATTAATCGAAAGAGGAAGCTAAATGTCAATTAGAAGAGACATGGGTATATAATAAATATACATGTATAAGCAACCAATTAAGTTTATCTCTAAAAAATTGTATTCAAAGCTTCATAGAAACTGCCTAAACAGGTTTCACAGTATTTTACGGAACGGATAACATATAAGGATTTTTTCTGTAAGAAACTTGAGGTTCGAGGAAAATTTTAACTTGATTGGTCAAATAAATTCTTATTATCATTAACTTTTTTTCTAATTCATAACTTACCACACTTTTTTTCGTATTATTTGATTTTTACTTTTGGTTTTCTTTTTTAGATTATTTTTAAGAATCAAAAATTAATAAAGGTACATGTATGATATAATCTGTTCTAATTAAGCATAAAATTGGAATAAAATTAAAGAAAAATAGAAGCCTATCGTAAATTTGAAAGCTCTCTTTTTGTTGCACAGGTCAACGTATTCCGCAAGTGCAAAATAAAATTGAAAAATGAAGCAAAAAAATAAAATTCCAATTAAGTCCAATTACACTTCTGATAAGTAATATCTACAAAATTATTGTACAAAATGCGTAGAATTTTACTATCGACTATAAACGTCTAACACTTTCAAGAATGGATTAAAAAAAAATGAAAAATAAACTTACCGCCATGATCCATCACAACGCTTGTCAATTTATGCCACTCTAAAACAATATAATTCCTCGAATTTTGTCGCTTAACTGCTAAACACGGCCTTATCTCTCCAATAAACGACTAAAATAATCTTTTTATAATATTATCTTAAAGTGTGTTAAAGATAAAAATATCCGTTAGAAGCATCCAAAAGCACTGCAAGAGAGAAGGCTGAAAGGCTGCCAGCGGTCACTAAATTCCTCCAATTCATAAAAACAATAAACGGCCCCTGCTAATGTTTATTATTAATAATCACAGGTAACTCCGACCGTAATAATTTGTATCATATTTCATGTATTTAGGCCGCACAAAGGTAAAGCATTACCCCTTAGTGTAATCCCACGTTTCGTCAGTGCATTTTGTATTACACGGTTTACATCTAGATGAATTGACAGTTTTCCGTGCATTTCAATGTATTTTATGATATTTATAATAGAAAGTTATTATTCAATGCGACAACATGCGTAACCAATGTGTTTTGTATTGAGGCCACGGAAAGTGAAAGTAGATATTTATACTCAAAAATAGTAACGATTATGAATAGAACAGAATGGGTATAATTATCAAAAATTTTGCAAGAATCGGGACTTACGTTTATTCCACCACACAGTCGTCAAGCCCTACGCCGAGGTGACAACTGCTTTACATATTCAGAATCTTGTGTGCAACGAAACTTACACCGAAGCTATTATGACCACGTGATTATTACCAATACGGAAGCGAAAGTTTTGGCTAGCCAGAAAACCAGGTTTGACCCACCATAATCTGTACAACGCCATGAACGTCGTTGTCTCCGTTTTTACCCAAAATTTTGCCAGACTCAGTCTAAACCATTTAGTACATTAGGGAAAATACAGTGAAACCTATCTAACCGCATCCGTGAAAATCTGAAAACCTCTGTAAACCACACCCTTGATAATCCGAAAACCTATCTAAACCGCAGCCATTGTAATCCGAAAATCTCTGTAAACCACACCCTTGATAATCCGAAAACCTCTGTAAACCACACCCATGATAATCCGAAAACCTCTGTAAACCACACCATTGATAATCCGAAAACCTCGGCAAACCACACCATTGATAATCCGAAAGCCTTTGTAAACCACACCCATGATAATCCGAAAACCTACCTATAGCGCAGCCATTATAATCCGATAACCCCTATAAACCACAGCCATTATAATCCGAAAATCTATCTAAACCGCAGCCATTATAATCCAAAAAACTCTGTAAACCACACCCTTGATAATCCGAAAGCCTCTGTAAACCACACCCATGATAATCCGAAAACCTACCTAAAGCGCAGCCATTATAATCCGAAAATCTCTGTAAACCACACCCATGATAATCCGAAAACCTCTATAAACCACAGCCATTATAATCCGAAAACCTATCTAAACCGCAGCCATTATAATCCAAAAAACTCTAAACCACACCCTTGATAATCCGAAAACCTCGGTAAACCACACCCATGATAATCCGAAAACCTCTGTAAACTGCACCCATTATAATCCGAAAACCTGTCTGCACAAGACACTTTTGAAAGCACCCTTTATATCAATTATAATGTTTTTTAACCTTGGTAAATTTCCCGACTAAAAGTGGGATTCCGACCCCCGGAAACCCCTCCATATTTCTATGACTGCATATACACATGCATGTATTTCAATACATTTTGAACCTGTACAAACCAAACCATTCCCCAGACCCAAACAGGTTCGGTTAACACTGGTTTTACTGTATTGTACTGTAGTATCACACCATTCACGCCCTTTAGAACATTATTAAACCCGTCACCACCAGCACAAAAAAAGCCTCTCACAACAAATAAATAAATAAACAAAAATCAGTAGTTGAATTTGGCCTTTGCCATACAAACCACTTGTTTATATTTTCATCTTAAATGTGATCACTCATTTTTTACCGCATTGTTTACATTGACATCAATTTTTGTACCTAGTTCTAAGTTTAAACTGGGTCAAACTACGCATCAAATTTCAAATTGCATGCACAAGCCAGTGGAAGATCTAGCGATTCCGAAAGGGGCGATAGCTGACTGGCCTAGGAGGGGGCTCATTTCAGTGGTTTCGTTTGTTTTCTTTAAAATCAACCAACGTTTCCGAAAATATAACCCACTTTGATTCACCTATGCAAGCATGCTGTTAACTCGATGTTTTTACTACTTTCAAAAAAAGTTATAATATTATGGGCTTTTCAGCCCCTCCCCACCTTCCAAATATACTTATCACCATAATTGGTTCGACAGAATTTTGGGGTAACCGTGGATGTTTTTTCCATGTTTTTGTTTTTATTTTTGGTTGTACTTGGCCTCTTTATTTCAAATCTTAAAATCTTTGCCACGCTCGGTATGAATCCCCGACCCTTTATACCAATTATTACAACGTAAAGTGATTTCTTCCTGTATAGCAGACCCTATAAGCTAGCGAAGTAATGTGCAGTTAATCAGGGAGCGGTAATCGGTCGCGGTGGAGTGCATGGAGTGATACGTACAAATGCAACAGTAATTAATCAGGACGCGGTTAAAGGTCTGCGTATGAAACAAATACACGTATGAGCATGCACGAATTCCGTGCATGCGTCTATTCCAATAATTGCCCATTATATTTATTCCAGAATTAACGATGCCAGTAGACATATTCATGTACATATTGCGATTATTACTCGGGTAGAGTCGTGTCTAATTGGATATTTTTGGATTTTTTATCGGGATTATATCGATAGTAGCTATGCACTTAATTGGATTAGATGATAATATGCTTCACATGGAGTTTTTGTCTTTCCTATAGACAATATCATTTCCTACCGAATCACCGTCCTCCATCTTGGAAAGTGCGTAACTGCAGTTACGGACATCACATTGACGCCATGGCAGTGATAGTGCTGTCAGTTTTTTATATGCTACACAGATGTACATTTTAGGGTTTAGCGCTGGACATAATTGTTCATTATTACAAAGCTTTTACATCGTTGTCACTTATAACTGTTAGTACAATCGGAACTCATAAGTTTTTCAAAAGAAAAACATCGGCGCAAAAGGGAGAAGAATCTGTCCGGATTTTTGTCCGATCCGATTCAAAAATTATATTTCAACTGGTTGAATTTTTTTTACCATTACTTTTTTTATTAGCTCCTCGATCGCTTCGCACAAAAATTCTTTATTGTTATTGTTCTAACCTTATATCTATAGTGATATCTAACTTTTTAGTACCACATGGTGGATAGAACTACTTTGATTCGCATATGACTACAATTCCGGCAATTTTTTATCAAGAAGAAATTTTCCTTTCTGCATCGGAGATTATTTTTAGTGTAGTAGAAATGGTCATTAGTTGTTCTGATTAAACACAAAGGGGCCTATTTCCACACGCATTTGAGAATAAATTAGCATTTGGTAGTAGCGGTAACCCTAAAAAGAATTTTTATACGAAATTTGGCGGGAAATCATAGTTATGGTCAAATTACCAACCAATAATCGTCTTGGTAACAAAGTCACGGCCGAACATTACCCGGAAGTTGTGATACTGGGTTAAATGTTATTAAAATTTAACGGAGGGAGCCGTTTTGTGAAAAAAAAAAAACTATCAAGTCATTTAACACAATTAAAAAAGTGGTAGGTGACAATATATTTTTTGACCAAATTTTAATTCAGGTTTGCATGTGATGCCGAGTTTCTATTTATAGACAAAAAAAACAACAAACAATCAAACGAAAACAGACAAAACATATAAACTAAACTAATACAGTATGACATACAAATACAACTTAAACATTGACTCCACTAAAACATAGGAATTAATTAGGGAGTTTACTACCTGCTGTCCGGCTGCTAGAAGTCAGTGAGCTAAAATAGAACTGGAATTTCCCGATATTTCACAAAAAATGGTCTTCATACAGAACTCCTAAAACGTAAATTCAGTAACTTACATATACACTTCGTATAAGAAAATAGATTATCTGATCTGCTGAAAACAGGTTCACTTATGCATAATTGATGTGCACTTTTTCTACAGCATAACAGCATTAGTGCGCTAAAATTTGTGTAGGATTATTTCTGCTTAGTACGTTTGAGCATGGTACAGAAATTCCTTGTAGTTTAAGAGTACAATGTATGCTAACTGTGAGTCTGGTGGAGTGTTGCCAGAAACAAATGGGAAATTACATTTTTTTTAATTAAATGTTCATCGTGTTAGTCATGATGATAAGTTACTCCTACATTGGGAAGAGGAGATAATGAACTGGCGTAGTGATACGTAGTCATGGATCAGCAAGGGTCAACATGCGTAAGATCGGAGACATTGCAATGAGCATATAAAGAAACATATTCTGGACTTCAAAGGATCTTTTAAATGATACATTTGTATATTATTATGGAAGTAATTCATATGTTTTAAGTTAGGATACATATTTCTGCGTAATCATTACGGATCTTATATCCGTCAAAACAAAATCTTTTTTTTTCTAGTATACAACCGTTAACCAGTTTCCTCTGGATTCGACGTAAATGGCAAAAGTGAAAGGTGTCTACGATTTATTTCAACAATTATCAACAAGTCATATCGCTATAGATGAGCGAATGACACTATATATGTACATGTATATAATATAGAATACATTTTAATTATCCTCGAGCCCCGTGCAGGTCCGGGTGTTAAAAGAATAGGCCTGCAGCAGCGCTAAGCTTGTCGTAAAAGGCGACCAAATAGTGCTCAGAACCCTAGCCGGGGGCTAGGGCGCTCTGCCCACGGAGCAACTGGGATGTGTGCCCCAGGTGGTGGAATGGGGTATCCCTGGCGTGTTACTTGCTGGGGTTGTCAGGCTATTATACGGAAAATCTGACCATAGTGGTGCACCGTGTTGGGAAAGATGCCACGTTCCTCGCACGTTAAAAGAACCCTACTGAGGTATTCTCCCGGAGTAGGAACCATAGGGCTCCGCCACAGGAGGCTAAATTACCCGACCCTACCCACCTCTCCTTATTTCCAGTGGCAATAAAAATTTTTCGACCCCATTGTCCTTGTGTCCCATCCCTTTTTCATTTCATCATCATTTCATGTTCATTTTATCATCAATTTCATGTTCATCGTCTGAATATAGCTGAAATATTGCTGCTCGGACGTTAAACCCAAACAAACAAACAAAAACAAAGAAATTATCCTCGTAAGGGTGATGTGCTAGTTTCTGCAGCTGCTTCACACCCATATTTGATATTACATGAAGTGACCCCACCCCCCACTCCTACCTCGAGAATGCAAGCAGTGTTATTGAAGGAGATGAAAGAAATGCAAAGAGTAAATATTTATAACAAGTCACGGTCCTTTGTCGAATAACGAAATTAGAAGTCCTGTATGTCCCCATAACCGACTTCAGTTTATAACGTCTTGATCTGCACTTCAAGTAAATTTGTAAACAAAAGTTCAAAATATTCATTTTTAAAATTGATCAAAAGGAATAAAAACTGTCTGATTTAGACTGGTTTCCGAATTTTTTATGATTCGGTTTAGACAGGATTTACTATATATTTTTAGAGTTTTTAAGTCCTTATTTTAACCCGTCATGACTTTAATTACGAATATGGGCACGTGATTACGAACCTCATAAATACGACACGATATCCTACAACATATGTATTTTGACCAAGGACAAACCCTACTCGGTCAAAAGTTCATTTTTCAACAACTGAATATTATTCCAAAATGATTGAAGATGATTAATTATCTAATTAGTGCATGTATCTATTATTCAACTCGTTTATGACAGTGTTATCGATTCAGTCCTGTTGTAAGCATGTGTAAAATTACACAGTCTGTCACTTAAGAGGCTGTCTTTGAGAAAACCATGCAAAATGTCATTTTTTGTCCAAAAGTCATTTTTGCATTGACCGAAAATTTGCGTTGGGGTTGGAAGGTATTAAATTAAAATGGAAGTGTGTCATAGCCGAAGGAACGCTTAAAAAGATCAGTGTTGCTTTAAATTACCTATTGTAAAATGTCGAGCTGGAATTTTTACATGTTCATAACTTTTTATGCACACGAAAAAGAGGCATTTTTCGTGAAAATTCGAAATTTGTTAAGCAGTTTTTTCATATGTTACAAATACCCTATGCCAATCTTTTTACAATACATACATTTTTGGGAGTCAGCTAAGATTGAAATCGGTGAAACCACGAATAGCATTTAAATACAAAATGGAAAACTATAGATTATATAAAAGCAACATTTGGAACGAGATTTTACTGCCTGATTCTCACCTTGACTTTTACATAATCAAAGTTATCATTTGCTTCTATGATGACTGTCTAACTTTGTGGGAAAAACGATCGATAAAGAGAATGTCAAACTCAACAAGTAGTTCTAATGTCATCGAGGAAACGATCGATAAAGAGAATGTCAAACTCCACAAGTAGTTCTAATGTCATCGACGAAAAGAGAAAAGAACCAACAAATGTTCCAAAGATCCTGTAAGGTTAGTTTTCATATTTTTCACCGCGAGTTAGTACATGTAGATGGCAGCTTTAGCAATTGTCAAAAAAAAGCGTTCAGGGCGTAAGACGTCTGAAATTGGGGAAAAAAATAAAGACCGAGCGAAAAATCAAGATTTCATGATGCAAAATATTCTTTTTTCCTAAAAGTAAGGGGGCGTACGGTGGGTCCGTCCTCTATTATTCCGCTTCTGCTGAAATCTTTTTTTATAACATAAACTGAATATACTTTGCAATTAACTTATCTCATCTAATGTTCGATGCAGTCCTGATTGTAAATGTTGTATGGCAAGGATTGTCTGATCTTACTCCAGAATAGTCTTCAAATTCCTCTCATTTTAGGAACGGATTCAAACACTGAAGTGATGCTCACTGTTAGATTGCTACTACAACGATTGTTGATGCTGATGTTGATATATTCGGTTGCTCATGGATTGACTGATGTTGTTTTGAATGCAGATTGTGATCGCTTTTAACAACTTTTTGAAAGTGCCTGAATGTAACCGTCAAAATCTAACTACATGTATGTTCCCGAATGGCATTTCATCAAGACACAACGTGGAGTAAGTACATTTGTATTATATAGTTACGAAAAACGGCGGCTCAGAGTCGTCGTTATATGTCAGTGTGGGCTGGGTCAGTATTATGCGTCAGAGTGGGCGGGATCAGTATTATGTGCCACAATGGGCGGAGTCAGCATTATGTGCCAAAATGGGCGGAGTCAGAACTATGTATCGGAATGGGCGGGATCAGTATTATGTGTCAGAGTGGGCGAAGTCAGTATTATGTGTCAGAGTGAGCGAATTCAGTATTATGTGTCAGAGTGGGCGGGATCAGTATTATGTGTAACATGGTTACGGTACTTGTATGTGGTAAACTTCCAATTCTATGGTTTATGAGATGAGGTGAAGGAAATTTGGGAATGGGGATAGAAGATGAGAATATTGTATGGGGGTGAGGGTTTTGAATTGTAAGGATGGGGAAATTTGTTTTGCAAATATTTATTGACATGCATCATGTATTAAAGTAAATTCAAATAACAGTTTGAATGTTGAAGAATTTATAAATATAAACTTTAATTTGGTAATGTAAATAAGAAATATGCAATGGGGATTCAATGGGGGGATGGGGATTTTCTATGGGGAATGGGGAATTCTCAGTGGGGAATGGGATATAGTATATGGTGCAAGTGGGAAGTTTATACCATACAGGAGCTGTACCTACATGTATACTATTGAGTATACTTTATCATGCTCTTTGTGTTGGACTCATAACAAACAGGGTCTGTTCGAATGGTTAAAAGGCGTTCTCGTCCTGAAATGCATGTCGATAGAATATTTAGCCACTATCAATCAATCAATTTCTTTAAAATTACTCATTTTGTTTATGGCCAGATAAAAAGATGTATTTCCCAAAATAACATGTTCATTTCATATGATTTTACTCAAATCAAGCATAATCATAGAGTCCGACCGAAGCATAGTTTAATGTTTTGGAATAGAGTTTATACATGCAATTTTAAAGTAAGAACATGTTCAAAACAAAACTACCAATCATATTTATTGCGATATGCTGTGGAGCAACCTCTCATCAGCAGCATTAGAATATCATATAAGGAAGATCTAAATCGAAAAATAAATTGAAGAAGCATGCTTAAAACACTCAAAAAGTTGATATGCATATATATATATATCGATAGTTGATATTCGCGTGAAAAAAATGGGAGTGTACATGTGTTGAGGGAGGGGGGCTTATCCGGATCCCCAAATTTTTCCTCATAAATTTGGATAAAAAATATTCATATTAATAGAAAATTCCGTTAATAATACATTTTTTTTTGCTTTTTGGGTTTTTTTTTATTCATTATTTCAACATAAAGGCGTATATCCGTATACCTTTATGCACTTAAGGCGTGTATCTTTATGTACAAACAACATTTCATAAGACAGGCTCGAGCGCAGGGACTTGCTTCCACTATCAAACATGCACCCAGACTAGTTTCTTCGGAGTTATCGTGTGCTCTACGGAAACACCAGAAGGCGTGAGAAATTTTGTATTTCTTATGATATCTCAAATACAAATGTATCATGACAAGTCTAGAGAAAACCCGGTTGTCTAGCAATGTCACGGTCCTTGAAATTTCTCTTCGGTCCAAATGATTATAGAAATACGAGGTTTGAATGTATAAATTCGTAAGATGTTGCAGAGCAGTAAATATCAAAAATTATGATCGATCCATTTTATTTGAACAAAGTTGTAGCGAGGCACCCCAAGGTCGGGCTGCATATATAATAGTAGTACATTGTATCAAGACCCTGTGCTCGGACCAACCACATCCCCCTTTTGACCTGCGTATGAAATCAATGATTACCAGAGGCATATGTGGTGGAGTGGATATTTTGTATATTACAGTTATTATTTTTATCTTTGTATTTCTGATAAATAAATAAATTTACTTAATTATATAAATTGTGTTCATTCTTGCTATGCATGTATTATAATGTGTATTGCATTCATTGTCATGAATGGTCAGAGATCATTCCATGCCCGAGTGATTCCACTACTAGTTTACCATAGGTTGATTTCATGGTTGAGTGCATCTTTATAGCAGGTGTTCTCTATTCCTATATTCTTAGGTTTTACCATTCTATTTTGGGAAAACTCTGATTGTTTGTCTTTTTAATGGTTCATTTTGGTCATGTGTCACATTTGGAGGGAAATTCTATTGTTTCTTTCTATTAACAGCCAGATTTGTGATTGATTGGCAGACATATTAATTTCTAGTCAACTTTATTAATTTACTTTGGTTTCTGCATTTATTTTTGTGGACAACTTTTCTGTATTTAAGGTTAGTTATCCTTTACTTATGTTCTTGTCTATAGTTCCATATTCCACAGTTTTTTGAGTGTTGCATGCAAGATTTGTATAATTGTCCAGAGTATGTGATTTCTGGGTGAAAGTGCTGTTTAAAATAATAAAACACATAAAGAGTACAAAAATCATTAATTTTATTGATAAAAACTGTTATATGTTGTTTAAAATACCTAAATCATAAAAAGGTTAAATTTAAAGATCAAAAGATTAAAGTAACAGATAAATCATATTTTTCATTATAAACCCGTTAACTATTGACTACAATATGTTCTAATAGGTAAATGTATATAGTTTTATGTTGAATATTGAAATGATCAGAGAGTACTCTAAATAGACACAGTACTTATGATAGTTATTTTTGTTACAGCTTGTACTTATTGATGAGCTGATGATGTAGATCCCACATTTGTAACTACTTTTTCTGACGAGAAGACCTTTGTACCATATACATGGTAGGTTGTGTTGCATGTTGTTATTTATATGTAATTTTGTGCTAAGTGTAGTGTCTTCAGCATGATTTGCTTATATGTACATTTTAACAGCTTATTTGTCTTGTCAATGCACATGTTTTATTTATAACTTTCAAAAGATGTGCATTATTATTTAACAGATGTGCTTATTTTTGCTAACCAAATACTTTATGCAGTTTATATTTGATAATATTGAAAAAGTAGAAAACTATCACTATTTTCTATTGACTATGAGACATACATGTAATTTTGGCAGATTTGCTTTTTTGAGTGCTAGAGTTATCTTTCTTAGTACTGATTATATGTATTTTACTTGCAAGGTTACTAGTATATATTTATACATTGTTACGGTTGATATGATTGGTTGGAAATACAATACACATCTTGAATCAACGCCTTGAGTTTTAGTTATCCCTAAATGGTGCTACAACCACTAGGTTACATATATATGAGCATTAACGGATATATATGAGACAGATAAAACCCGAAACGCTCCTAAAGAAACATCAATTTTACCACCTTTTAGCAGCATGCGATCGAATCTTGGTTTAGAAATGTCTATTGGTCGAAATGTCCAGCATCCGTAAGGAATTATGAAAACTTTTCGGAAAACTGTTTTGCCATTGCTATCGTTGAGGAAAACTTTTAAACTCGGTTCTGTCTAGACAGGTTTACCAGGTTTCAAACTAGATTTAAATTGACACTCGTCGCAACTTCGACCGAGTCGTACCTTCCTCATACATATGAGGTAGAGTAGCGGAGTCACCCGAGGTTTGCCGATTGTTTAAATTGATATAAAGGGATTTCAAGGGTGTCTATAGTACAGAAAAGTTTTCGAATTATTCAGTAATCTTTATTGATAGGTCTCACTGTATTTTCTAATAGGTTCTGTATGGCAACAGGTGGATTATATATTTATATGTT
Organism: Perna viridis; assembly: GCA_037379345.1. NCBI lineage: Eukaryota > Metazoa > Mollusca > Bivalvia > Mytilida > Mytilidae > Perna > Perna viridis. Next base: position 21,426,175 of record CM074523.1, read on the forward strand.
TTTTTCGACACAAGTTCAATTTTGAATCTTTTGTTACACTTCTTCGGAAGTAACATTTATGAGCAACTTGACGGGTGTTTCTAGGACGCTTACTATACCAGTGTACCTGGTCTTTGCTCCCAGTTTCGGTGGAGTCAGAGTTGTTCGTAAACCTTTATTTCTTATTGTGTGTTTGTGTTTTTGTGTGTTTGTGTGTGTTTCGTTTTGCTTTTATTTTTTTGTTTTTTTGTTTTTGTGTTTTGTTTTGTTTCGTTTTGTTTTTAGGGGTCTGTTTCATGTTCTTTGTTGTGTGTGTTTGATATCTCTTTCTGTGTTTATCCTTGAAATATATATCCTTTTGATTTTTGTTCGAATCTTGGTTCTCTTGATTACGTTTTGGTACGTCAGAGAAGCTCGAGTGCCGCTTTACGATTCATTTCAATGATATCAATTGTCACTTGACAAGAAATACAAAGATAGAAAATATAGCGCATCCGAATGATTACCATTTTGTTCCTGACAAGTGTGATTCAGCAACCTACACAGCCAAATGTGCCACACATGATAATCATATGGTGCTCGATTCATATGGTAATCATATGATATTGAACATATGATAGTCATATGATTATCAAATGATTCTCATATGGTAATTTTGGCTTGAAAACATATGACAATCATAAGTTTGTGAAAAACATATGATTATCATAGATAATCACGCGATAATCATATGTATACCGAAACATATAATTATCATATGGTGCTCGATTTATATGATAATCATATGATGCAAATCATATGGTTCTCATGTGTGGCACATTTGCCTGTGTCATCAGGGGAATAAATAACAGCATTTACCATAAATGTGACTGTCTGGTATTCAAATGCACAGAATTAAATCATTTTACCAATTCCCCAAAATAAGTGCGGTGGCCGTAAGACATCCTAATGACCTAATGTAGGTAAAAATGCATAACACCATTTTCCACAAAAAATGTACCGTTAGGAAACCTAATGCAAAGAAACTAACACATGTAATGTACATTTTGCAACAATATGACAGCCTTGTCCATGCTCCCAGTTTTTAGTGGAGTCCGAGTTGCTCATTTACTTTTGTTACTTTGTATGTATGATTTTAGTTATTTTATGTTCTTTGTTGTGTATGTCTGTTTTCCATGTCTGGTCTTTGTCCCTGGATTACATTCTTTTGATTACTGCTATAACCTTGGTTCCCTTGATTACTCTTACAAATGTTTACACATTTTATTTTTCCAAAAGTACAATTTTACTTTATATTTCAAAGAAAAGCACTGAAACAATTACATAAGATAATTTTTTTTCATCGTCCATCGGAAATAGAATTATCTTTCTTTGAACGTTTTCTTTTAGATATAGTATTTTGTATTTTACATAACACCATATAATGTATGTTGCCGTGTGTGTGTGGGGGGGGATATTTATAGACCTAGCCAGTTGCGGGTCAAAGGGGGGCGCCTCCCTTAGAAAAAAAAATGTTGAAAAATTGTGTTAAATCGTGAAAAACACTCACTTCGTGATCCTCACCGGTGATCCTGTCAAGAATTGTTTTGCCCCCCCCCCCCTCATCCTTTACCTAAAACTCTAGATCCGCCACTGCTAGCCTGCTATCAAATCCTTTTTATTGTTATTTATGAATAAAATATGTTCAGTCTAAACAGACAAATAAAAACATTCCCCCGTACATATAGTTATGACCACTGAGGAACCTAAAGAAATACAAATAAAAGTGTCCGTTCCGGGGGAGGGTTGCGACGGTCAGAATCTCCTCCTCATTTGTTGAAAAAATGTGCCAATTTCGAGGAGAATTTGGGGAAAAGGAGCATATAATAGCCTAGAAACATCTTTTATATACCTCATTTGGTACCCACATTTCAAAATTTGTTGATACACCCCTGAATAACGCCATTCTCGCGATAGGTTTGATCACTGGGCAACGTAATGCAGGGGATCACATACGTCTAAATATTATCCGATGGTCAATCATACTTGTTCCTTTTAAGAATAATTAGCTATTATTTACCATTTTGTATAAACACTTTTTACAAATCGATTTGTTCAACGTGTCATAGTTTTTCTTTCCTCTTTCGTCTACTGTGGAATTCACACTTAACGAGCAGCTCGGCGGGTGTTTCTAGAAAAGCATAGGACGCTTACCCTACCGGTGCACCTGAACCATGCTCCCAGTTTTTTAATGGAGTCCGAGTTGTTCAATTTCTTTACTTGCTTTGTACGTATTACTTTGGTTATTTTATGTTCTTTCTTGTGTGTGTCTGTTTTCCATGTCTGGTATTTTACCTGCATTACATTCTTTTGATTTCCGCAAGAATTTTGGTTCCCAGGATAACTCTTACAGAATATATTATCATTCATAGAGAAACTAATGACACATTTTCAATATTTGTTTTAAGAAAGCTTGAAATTCTTTTATTAATTGAAATGAACTACATGTATTATAAATGTATATTAACCATTTTCAATTCACAATAAATAAAAAAACCTAATGTAATCTAATAGTACTTTCACTCAAAAATTACTTTATCAATCTTGAATTTTGTGAAAATTACCAAACATCTGAAAGTTATCGGTACCGTTTTAAACATAGAACAGAATCATAGACCTATAATTAAATAAATAAAATTTATTATATGTACATGTACACGTAAACAATGATATTTTTTCAGTAATGAGTGACTGGGCCATGAGCGCCGAATGTTGAAAATGAAAAATGACGAGTTCTATATCGATTGGAAATTTTAATCACCCAATGGAATTTTGAAATCAAGATTTTGTTTTACATCGTACATCACACAGTTTTTTTTATTAATCGGGGACTTCCAGTTCTAAATTACGTCACGTAGAATAGACAGATTTAGTGTCAGGAACTGTCCATGGGGTATGGCAGTTTAGAACTGCTTTTCGTTTTTTCTTTGTCACTATCTAGGACAGTTTCTGTCAGGATTTCTAGAACAATTGCTGTCCTCTATTTTCCTGACAGATTCTGACAAAATTTATGAGAGGTTAGATGTGATCGCGACTGTATAACATTGGTTGTTCGAGGCATAATGTTAAGTTCTTTGATAAGGATATTTGACTACATTAATTTATTATTGTTTGTTACAAAGCCGTGTGGATCAATTGTATATTATTTCTTGAATATGAAGTTAGTTTACTTTTAAAACTGATCGAAGTTTCAAAGCTTGAATTCGCATGAATTACATATATGAAATTGGGAGATACTGACCTACATATAAAAATAGGAGATGTGGTATGATTGTCAATAAGACAGTCATTCACCAAATACCAAACAACGAATAATTAAACTTCTACAGATTCACCACACGGTCCACAATGATGGACAAAACCCATACCATAAAGCAAGCTGTGTGTCAACTTTTACACCTGCGTTTTTAAAGGATTTTCGCTGGGGATGATCAGTCAGTTATGTTTTGCTCAAATGATCCCACTTTTCTTTTCATAATTTTATTGAAACACGCCATAAAATATTATTGAGAAATTTGTTTTGTCTGAGTTTTTTATAGATAAAACATACATGTACATATACTAACTTAAGACAAAATCTATGGAAAATCAAGAGAAATCCTTTTCCCGCCAAAATTTCAAATACTTATATCTTAAAAACAGGCACACTGACGGTGACCCATCTACTTATTTTGTTCTAGCATGACAGATCTTAAAAGATTCCACAACCTCTTGAAATCGTTTTTTTTTCTTTATTTTTAAACAGAGCAGCGAACATCCTTAGGTATCAGTTAATATAACATTCTGACACTTCCGGTGGTAAAGATGGTTTATGGTGCAGTAAAAACACACCAAACAAGTTATGCCTTTCCGATCTGCATTTACAATATGTTTACTATTTTCCTTTCTACATATAGATCATATTTGGGAGGAAACCGTGCATTTATCATCTGCTTAAATTAACCAAATCAAAAACGATAACTCTTGCATAAGAATGATTTCATGTGCACCTACATGTATATAATTTTTATCTTATAAATGCAATAACCGAATGACCAACTACGACTGGTTTTGAGATCTAATTTAAAAAAATTGATTTTTGTGGGTTTTTTTTAGATACATTATCTGTCTGATATCTATAAGGACTGATACTTAAGATCAGTTTTCTATTGTTTAAACATGCCTAGACAAAACACTTTCGTATACCAAACACAACTGTCTGTATAGGGTTCTGTTTGAACAGGTGTGTCTGGATTTCTTTAATCAAATTTAACAGTTACTATCTCTCGTATGAGACAAGACAAGAATCTCCAGTAAGAATTTTGATCTTGAAGTTGCTGGTTCGACAACCTTGACGTTTACCGTATTTTACTCACTTGTATTACGATGAAAGCCGGTTGCGGAGCATTCCTTTTTTCTGAGTCCCGTCTTGTATTTTGCTTGTTTGTTTGGTTTTTTTTCCTTTTTTTTCGGGGCGGTGGGGGGTGTTGCTGTTTTTATTTGTAGTTCTTTTTTTCTGTTTTTATATGTTTATATCTATTTTTTTTATTATGTTGTCTTACAGGTAATTGGGTATGAATTTCCTCCTTATTTCCTATTTTTACTTTTCTGCCAATATGTTTTAGTTCTAAAAGTTACACTTTATCTACAACGTCCTTGCTGGTATACTCAGACATTATTAATTTTGTATAATATATTTTACTAAATGCCACATCGGTAATTTGATCCTACATAGCTAATACCAGAATATAAAAGGCAAATACGAATTTGTCCCTATTGACCCGGGTTCCAACGTATTCAAATACATCTAGACTTACCATCGACTTACCGGTGACTTTAGGGAATTCTCCCAGTTCTCGTTGATTAACAGACGATGAAAACTACACAATTTTGAAGAAGAATTGTTTGAATATGTTAGTAATTGGTAATAAGATATGGTTAAGTCCAATGAAGTAACGGTAATGAGATATGATTAAGTCCAATGAAGTAACGGTAATGAGATATGATTAAGTCCAATGAATTAATGGTTATGAGATCTGGTTAATTCCAATGAAGTAACGGTTATGAGATCTGGTTAAGTCCAATGAATTAATGGTTATGAGATCTGGTTAAGTCTAATGAAGTAATGGTAATGAGATATGGTTAAGTCCCATGTTAGTTAATGGTTATGAGATATGGTTAAGTTCAATGACCCATTTTAAGGCAAATAACTGATCTTTCATCATAACCTTTTATAAGCTGTATGTAACAAAATCTGTAGATCTTAAGTTGACTTTGGAGGTTGTAAAAGTCTTCATGGCAATAGTGGAAACCCTAAAGATAAGCATAAGGTTATAAAAGTCTTCATGGCAATAGTGGAAACCCTTAAGATAAGCATAAGTAAACAAAATATATATGGTAAATCTTATAAAGTGTAAAATTTATTTTTCAAAATAACTTTCGGTAGTTCACGCTACGTAAAATAAAAGTTAAAACCAGTAGTTAATTAATATAAGTCTCATTACATAGTGATTTTCATAATGGCTGAGTTGTATGTCCTCGTCTCGTCATATTGGCTGAGTTATAGGTCCTCGTCTCGTCATGTTGCCTTCGGCTTTGCCTCTGATTATGGCAAGCCTGGACCTATAACTAAGCCATTAAGAAAATCACGACGTAATAATACCATATTATTGCTAATTCATTGGTCTACATGTTACGAAAGCCCATAAGGGTCACTAAAAATATATAACAAAAATAAAAACAAAAGCACAAGCGTTTATTCTAATTAAAATACAAAATTATAAATACTTCCGAAGACACCGAAAGGTCTTCAGTAAGACTTGGTGTAAACACACCTTTAAGTAAGTTCTGGAAGGCACCGACAACATACCTTGTACTATATAGATTTTTTTTCGATATACATGTGACTATATGGTATTCGAGATAGTTGGCATGACTTTTTTTACTTCAAAAGCATTGGAGAGAAACTGCATGGTCTGAAATATTTTACCCTACCTTGGATACAACTACTGGGAAACCTGACTAAAGCGACCCCCTTTCAGACTATTAAATAGGTTTGGTTTAGACAGATTTTCGATTTACCATGATTACATATACTTACTTACTTGATATAAACCTAAAAGAACTAGCTTTCAAAAGTGTCTGGTTTAAGCCTTTTATTCAGGGTTTGGTTTAGTCAGGTTTCAGGATTATTCATGGTCCGGTTTGGGTTTCAAAGTGCTGAACGTATCATCATGCTATATGATTTCATATATATTTCGTATAGTTTTTGAACTTCTGCAATTTTTTTCTGCATGCTTCTTATGTAAACCTATATTGACTTACAAATACGTCTGAATATTTTATTCAATTTGAAACTGGATACCGTTTAGTGGTTCGATGACAGATCAACGATTGCAAATTTACGTCCGGTAAATGAAGTAGCAGTGTTCAGTAAAAGCTGTCTAAACAGAAACCAGAATAATCTGAAAACCTGTCTAAACTGAATTCCGAAACTGTTTATACCAGATACACTTTACAGTGCTTTTGGCGGTTTTTAAGTAGCAGTCTTTGTAAGAATCATGCAAAATCTGAAAAATGTGATGCACCCCAAAAAAGGCTACATATTTGTATTTTTGTGATTCAGTTGTTTTATGGGTCTATATTGTGAAATACGTAATTATTCTTTCAAATCTGCCTGCTCTTAGGAGATAATCAACATTGAAAATCCAATAGATTGTATTGTATTTGAGTGTCATTTACAGAGTTATCTCCACTAAATTTGAAATCTACAGTGCATTCAATATAATTTTTGTCTCCTATGAACATGGGTTGTATGAAAAACCACATGTTACTTTCTGTTTACTATTACATTTTAAACAAAATATAAAAAAATAAAAATATGTAGACTTTTCAACCATGAATTACATTTTGCATGATTCTTACCTTGAGTGCTACTTAAATGTATTTCAAACGTCGGTAAACCGTACACATGTTTAACCCGACCCAACTTTAAAGTCCAAAAAAAGATTCCGATTGGACAGGTTTCACTGTATGAATCGACGCAAACCCACCGTATAACATTTAACTAAATCAATGAAAAAGACGTTATGATTACGGAAACTGTCTTTCAAACAAAGGATTTTATTTCAAAACCTGACGCTATAATATTCTCTGCCTCAAAGACAAATCAATTGAAAAAATATCAAACTTCATGTGAAGTTTTGACTTGAAATTTTTCTCATTTAGGTTTGAACTGGAAAAAGAACAGGTACAATGTTCGCCATTTGTTTTAATATCGTAAGTAAATTTTGTCTTTAATAAGAATGTTCAATTAACGTTGTGTTGAAATTAAAAAAAAAACAACAAACAAACAAACAAACTGTATGACGTATTTCATGGATGTACTGTCAAACACTTCTACTTAATTTACTGGCTATGAGAACGTTAATATTTTATGATATGAAATACATAGGGAAGATTTTTGGTCTTACAATGGAGATAAGTTTTCTACAAAACCTTAATGCTCATTTATAATTGTTGTCCCATGAATTTTATAAAGCATACATAAAACAAGCCTCGATATCGCAAACTGCATTAATTATGTAGATTTTTTTAGCAAGAACTGGTAGAACTCATGAGCGGAAAATTTGAAGTTTATACAACACCCACGTGACAACACTAAAACCACCGATGTCATAAAAATGGATATTTCTGTCATATACACAACAAAGTGTGTCAAATATGGTAATCATGTGATATTCATATCTTATTTAACATATGATAATCATGTTATTTAAAATATGATAGCCATATGATCATCATATGTTAATTTGGGCTTAAAAAAAACTTGTGATTATCATAATTATGTTTGTGCAAAACATATAATTATCATATGATAATCACGCGATAATCACATGTAAGCTGAAATATATGATTACCATATGGTGCTTGATTTATATGATAATTATATGTGAGCTGAAATATTTGATCACCATATGGTGCTCGATTCATACGATAATCATATGTGAGCTGAAATATATGATCACCATGTGGTGCTCGATTCATATGATAATCATATTATGCAAACCATATGATTCTCATGTATAGCACAATTTCCCTGTGTAGCAAAGTGGCCACTGATGATAACGAAAGCTTCATCTGTTCTGCCGTCCCGATCTTCTACATTACACTCCACTAGCCAATTTCCTCCACCTCCGCTAGCCAATTTCTTCCACCTCCGCAAGTCAATTTCCTCCGTCTCAGTCAGTCTATTTCCTCCACCTCCGCTAGCCTATTTCCACCTCCTCCGCTAGCAAATTTCCTCCGCTTGCCAATAACCTTCACATACCTATTGATCGTTTCCTGGTTAGCTACATATTACACCGTTTCTATACAGGATTTGATTTTTACAAGGCAGGACAAAACAACTTAGAATAAATCCGCGGCGCTCTCTCCAGTGTACGGTATTAATTTACTTTAAAATATTGCATATAGCTTAGAAGTAGCGAATATCTATATTCCATTGAGGAGATAGACCTAAGGGACATTACTCTTACAAATCATTGGTACTTGTAAGTTTGTGTAAACCATTTTAAATATATTACTTGTGAATTAAAACATCCAAGTAACTTAAATTTATTTCATTCTGATTCAGCTGAGCGCTATGATGGGCTCTGGTAAGATTGAATATGATGCAAACATATAACCGTGTTGCCTCAGTATCTTTCCTCTTATTTCAGGCTTGATTTTAAAACGCTGGAATGATGCTAACAACAATTTTATCCTTGAATGAACTGTTGTTCATGAGTGCTACTGTTCATGGATTTTTAAATTATTTTACTTCCAGTTGTGATGACGTTATTGAATGTAAATGTTTTTTTGATTTTGAAAAACGCTTGAAGGTGGCTAACTGTAGCGAAAAAAGTCTCAGAAAAATGCCCAATGGTATTCCAACTGGGCATCAGGTATAGTAAGTACAATTACATGGAAGACAAAACACAAGGGTTTACTCTCACTCAAACATGTAGTCCGACTTGAACATGACAGAACGTAACTTTAAGCAGCTTGCCTTTATTCAACTAAAATTTTTAGAAAATCGAAAACTCTTCAATATATAACATAGAACAAATAATACAAATAAATTAATTTGAAATAAATACTCTAATCTGATTGGTTAAAATAATTTTATTATATCTCAATGGATAAAAAAATATTGACACACCCTTATTCAGTTAAATTCAGAGCTAATTTTCTCGTGTTTAAAGTTAAAACTATGTTTCAATATTAATTCATATGAATTGGCTATGATAAAAATTTTGTCTATTAAAAAATAACATAAATTTTCCATGTGCATATTATTTATTGCGCGAAGTGATATGAACATAATATGCACATGGAAAATTTGTTATTTTTCAATAGACAAAATTTTTATCAAAGCCAATTCTTAATTAGAATATCTTTTATCGATAACATCAGTACCCTTACTTACATCAAAACAATGTTTTGTACATTCAAACTACATGTAAATACATGCATGTCTGCTGTTGATTGGATCGAAAAAAACAACCGTGACTTCGACAATACAGGTTCTATTTGTTTAGATTAGAGCAATATGATACAAATAAACAATAGAACTTACTGTTTTGGAGCAGAATAACCAATACTATTCCTAACGTCATTAAATTTGGTGTCGCTGTCTTTAACTTACTAATGTCATGAGGGATCAAGGAGAAGATTCCCAATGATCGAGGAATCCGGGGTAGAAACCTCTTTTTTAAATTATTACTCACTTTGTTTATCTATAAGTCAAACTAAAAACATAATAACAAAACTTAAGGAAGTAGACCTAGGGTACGGGACATAACTCTTGAAATCAGTAATATGTTTGTGCCATATTTAATTTCATCAAAGCCTTTCAAGCTTTCCTTTGAAACAAAATGAAATCAGTCCAAGTTACTTTGATGCTGACATGATATTGATGTAAAATGTTGAATACAAACGTTCCAATGACTTGTAAGAGTTGTGTCCCATAATCTAACTATACTTCCTTAAAAATTGGTCCTTCACTAGAGCTTTATATTTTACTGTGAATTCGTCATTCTCTATTTAAGCGATTTTATATACAACAAATTTGACATGACTGATTCAGCTATAGCTACGAATCTAGTAGAAAAACTTGCACAACTTCAAGATACCCAATACTTGTAAGTATTGAACACGGGTCTTTAGGAAGATGCCATTTAGTCGTTAAAAGAGGAGAGGGCACGTATGAATATTTTGTCCTGCATAATTAGTAGGCGCTAGCAATTGATTTTTTCAATAACTGTTCTTATCTTTTTTTCATAAATTTTCACCCTGTCTTTTTAGTTGCTCTGACATTCATCGAAGTTTTGTTTTAACTGCTTTTTGCCAACTTAAAGACCATCGGGATCTCTACTTAAATCCAATGGTATCACGAACAGTCCAGTCAATCTAATAATTGTTGACCTTAACAACAGAAGATATTTTTAGTTATGATCTGTTTAATTTTCAATGTTGGTCTTTTGTACAAATTATTGTAACGTGTTATTACATATCTCGATGTTATTGTTTACTTAGATGTTTAATAAGCTTGTAATGAACGATGTTCATTTTACATTTTTGTATGCGCGCGTGTGTGTGTGTAATACACCCTAATACAAATGTAAATAAATTATACATTACAGCATTACGCCCCAAATACACACAAAAACATTCTTATTTTGATTATACTACAAACAAACATTTTTAATATCCCATGGAAAATAATATTCAAAAGGAGCATTAATGAAATAGTGGGGAAAGGGGGGTTCGGAGTACAATGCTTTGTAAATTTTAATTTAAACGCTTTCTGTTGCAATTGTCTAAAGATTGAAAACTGTTCGCAGGCCATAATGTGCAGAGATATTTTTTCCGACTTAGATGGTTTGTTTTCTCTTTTCCCCTTTCACCTCAATAACTCTCTCCTATGGTGACCGTAATTCAATTCCCTGATTGGTTAGTTGCTTATGTAGAGGGCATTATCTTGATCAACTAACTGCCCAAGGGACAATGTTAATATTGTCTGGAACATTGATAATGTCTTAAGTTCCTGGTGAGAGCATTGTCTATTATGAAGGAAATATCACTTTTTCTCTTTACAAATATTATGTATAAATTTCCTTTTTGTTTGTTTGTTTGTTTGTTGGGGTTTAACGCCCGAGCAGCAATATTTCAGCTATATTCAGGCGATGAATATGAAATGGATGATAAAATGAACGTGAATGATGATGACATGAAACAAGGGATGGGACACAAGAACAATAGGGTCGACAAGTTTTGGTTGCCACTAGAAACAGGGGGATTGGGTAGGGTCAGGCAATTTAGCCTCCTGTGGCGGAGCGCAAAGGTTCCTACTCATATCGAATACCACAGCAGGGTTCTTTAACGTGCGAGGAACGTGGCATCTTTCCCAACACGGTGCACCACTATGGTTTGCGGTCAGGTTTTCCGTATTATAGCCTGACAACCCCAGCATGTAACACGCCAGGGGTACCCCATTCCACCACCTGGGGCACACATCCCAGTTGCTCTGTGAGCAGAGCGCCTAGCCCCCGGCAAGGTTTCTGAGCACTATTTAGTCGCCTTCTACGACAAGTTTAGCGCTGCTGCAGGCCTATTCTTTTGACACCCGGACCTGCACGGGGCTATAAATTTCGTTGAAGAACCTGACATTTTAATGCACATTAATGGAGACCGCATGACTGCATTTTAACCAATGAGAATAGCTTATTCCTCTCTCAAATGAAATAACCGCTAATATAATTGTTGGTGGCTAATATCAGGGATTACATGACATTGCTTTCTTTAAAACTGTTTGTGGCATCAATCTATTCAAATATTTTGTTTAGTGTTTCATATTTACCAATGAAATATCGGCCAAAAAATACCAAAGCGTCTGCTGTGGGATGATTCAATTGCGTCAAAAACACGTCCTAAACGTGAACATACAAAATATCGGCCAAATAATAGCGAAGCGTCTGCTGTGGGATGATTCAAATGCGTCAAAAAACATTTCCTAAACGTGAACATACAAAATATAGCGAAGCGAATAAAAAAAATTACACGCAGGAGAAACAAGACATCACGTGACACTGACCCAAACTAGATTACTTGGTTTAAAAGAGTAATAAAGAGAACCAAGATTCTAGTGCGAATCAAAAGAATTTAATCCAGGGACAAAGACCAGAAAAAAAACCAACAAAAAACATAAAATAAACGAAAACATATATACATACAGAGTAACAAAAGTAAATGATCAACTCGAAATCCACTAAAAACTGTGAGCATGGACGAGGTGCACCGGTTGACCTCATCTATAATACCAAGCCTCATTTTTGCTCAAATAGAACCAACCAACAAGAAAGCTTGTTACAAATCAAATTAAATTATTATTTTTATTCCATCCTTGTTATCTTGCAGATTCTTTGGTTACAATCCGCTTCAGATGATACCGATTACAATGTTTACTGCATTAAGAAATCTGCTTTATCTGTAAGTTTCATTGCAAGACAAAATTGAAATATCAATAACAATCCATTCAAAGGTTTAGCCAACGAAAAAAATGATTGCATTGGCGGATCAAGGGAAAGGAGACTTGTGACTTAAAACCCACGTGTTGGAAAATTCAGTGAATTTTGTTTTAAAAAATAAGGTAAAATAAACAAATGATAAAGTGAACCATGTCCCATTTATACACGTCTTGTTTGTTGCCCAGCACACGAAGAACTAAACTCCTCCAGCCAACACAGAGGAACAAAATTCCTAAAAACCGACACACCGAAGTACAAAACTTTTAAAGCTCAGCACACGAAGAACTTAACTCCTTAAGACCGACACACGGAAAATAAAATTCCTTAAGTTATGTTAAAATCATAATCAGCTTCACATATTTTAAATTCTTACTGAAACTCCCATTTAAATCTCTATCCAAACATTTGAAATACTCGCCCAAACGTGTTTTCAAATAATTCTGTATCCTCCTTTTCAAAATTTTGTACGAAGTAATTTAATATAGCTAGGTTTCTGTTTAAAATGCTCTTTTTCCGCTTGATATCCTCAAATATCCCTCAAAATATTGTTCATAGAAATGAACAACAAATTTGAATTTATCTAACAATTTATGTCATTCGTAGGGAAATAAATATTTTAAGGAGAATCCAAGTGAGGGAAACAAATTCGAACGGTAATCAAAAGAATATACTGCAATGATAATGGTCAGACAAGGAAAATAGACACAACAAAGAACATGAAATAAAAAATACGAAGAAAAGTCATTGAGCAACAAACTACATGTAAGAGAAAAGACCGGGTGCACCGGTAGGGTAAGCTTTCAATACTATAAACATATCAATTTTTGCGGTTAATTTTGCGGATTCTGTCAAGTAAAATACATTCCGCATACAAATTTAGCGGCATTGAAAATGGTTCATTTGTTCACCACGAGAATAATAAAAATCTGAAAACTGCGCAACATCAAAAAGATTTAGTACCACTAAGCTTTTAAAGGATAATAAATAACACTCCACCTGAAATTTAGACAGAGCAATATTTAAAACGGAAAAATAATGCACCAATTAAGAAAGTCAATTTCCTTCCTCATAAACAACATTGCGCCCTCGCACTGTTATCATTAACTATGGTAAACTGTACACATAAACTACCGTACGGTAGTTAGTTTTGATTAAACTATGTCTTGACCTATCAGAAACGTCATGAGTTATAGCAAACCCAGAATGCAATTGTACAATATATAATCGATCGTTTGTGTTTTGTTGTTTTCAGAAGTCTTATGAATTGTCAGTTGACGGAGCTTCCTCAGGGTGTATTTGACAATTTACCAAAATTACAAGTTGTGTAAGAATTATATCAATTTACAATTTGAACCACATCACCCCTTATACATCTGTACAGCATTGTCATTGTCTGTGGGCCGTCTTTGAATTTTTGTAGCCAATTCCTTATTTTGAACACAGTTAATAACTTTTCAATAAATTCTACTATAAAATCCTTGACACGAAATGCAGCCTTTGTGTGACAATGATAGTCGAAATGACATTAAAAAAACAGCAATTTTCTTGATTGTTAAAAAACAGGTTTGAGATTTACATTGAATGGGGAGAAATATATCGTGTTCGCTTATTTTTACAAGAATAAGGATTTAGACCTCTACATACTGGTAACACTTGATTGATACTCTCTTTAAGAATCAGACAGAGGATGAGACTGTATTCGAAATGATTTAAAAATGCAGATGGGCCTGCGTTGCTTTGTTAAGTGTCAGTGATTCAGGGTATGAATTAAATCATCAAAGCATCAAAGGGAGATAACTCATACTTACTTTATCAACTTTGAATCCTCTGACGTTGCGCACTGTGTTAATACCATAAAGGGTAACGTCAAAAAGACACTTGAGGTTTCTTCTAAAAAAGATGGTGTGTTTTTGCTTTGATATTAAAATCCTACTGAACTTGAGTTCAAATATTGAGATGACAATTCTAAGATGAACAAAATGTCAATTCATCTTTAACAGACCATACACTATATGCCCACATTGTTAAATTTGTGTGTTTTTTTTAGCAAGATTATTTTACAATATTGTCTGATTCTTACAGATTCTAGCAACTCAAATTGCATGGTCTCCAGTAGTCTTAAGTGGATTCACTGCATGAAATTCAACTCTAAAATTAGAAACAGATGATTTGTTCATCAAACATCAAAAATGCACCTAGATTTTACAGTCCAAACTATCTATACCGAATCCTTAATATTCGGTGCTCTATGGCAAGCCAAAGTGGACAAAAATCAATATTTTGTAATATTAGAAAATGAATTTTTAATATTATAATATCATTTTTAAATACTGGAAAAAATATTTTAATATTAGAAATTGATTTTGTAATATTAAAAATTCATTTTGTAATATTACAAATTCCTGATTTATTAATATTATAAAACATCACACATTTTGTAATATTACAAATTAAATTTGTAATATTAGAAAATAAATTTGTAATATTAGAAAATCACTGTAATATTGCAAAACCAGTCACATTTTTGTAATATTACAAAATGATTTTCTAATATTAAAATATCGTAATTGAATACAATAAATGCATTTTTTAATATTAGAAAATCAATTTCTAATATTAAAAAATCGTTTTTTAATATCAGAAATTCAATTGAATTTTTAATATTAAAAATTAATA
The DNA here is from genome assembly GCA_037379345.1 of Perna viridis. Lineage (NCBI taxonomy): Eukaryota > Metazoa > Mollusca > Bivalvia > Mytilida > Mytilidae > Perna > Perna viridis. Next base: position 21,441,417 of record CM074523.1, read on the forward strand.
GAGAAAATCTAATTTGTAATATCAGTTCTAGCGCGATACAAAAAGTCTGCGTAGTTTCGGCAAGCTCTGGCATAACGTATCAGTTGTGATATGAACACTCCATACGCAGATGCTGAAGGGATGTTGCCACAGATGAAAGGAAAGTTGACAATTTTGAATGAAAAATCACCTCTTTTGTCGTAAAGTTTGGTCAATAGTTTTCCTTTACCATCGATTTCTAAGTATAGGTCAAGATTTGAGGCTGACTTCACAGTAGTATACTTTATCTCAAGTTCTTTTGGGTCGATGCGATGTATCAAATCCCCGAAATTAGGATTGTTTAAAGATAATACGTCATCTATATAGCGGAAACTGAGATTAAAGGATCTAGCTAAACGATATTCTTTCTTTCGGATAAGATCAACTATAAAGGCAGCCTCATAAGAGTGAAGGAAAGGGTCAGCAAGTAAAGGAGCACAATTTGTTCCTATTGGAATGCCGACCGTTTGTTGAAAAACATGTCCACCACACTGGACAAATATGTTGTCTATGAAAAATTCCAGAATAATCGGCTTATCAATGATATTTGAAGAGGCTCTATCAAACACATAGATCGCTTCCACAAGTACCGGACTACTTCAAATGTATTGATCGCTGTATATTGCATTGTTTGAAAGGAAATTAATATAACCGAAATGAAATTAGCCACCAAGGACACTTTAATACCGACAAAAATAAATAAGATAAACACAATTATACTAAATGCATCATCGGTTAACGCCCCTTATTCAAAATATGTTACGGCCAACGCTTTAACACGTTTTGTTGAAACAGAACGGAAGCATACAATTTTCGAAATAAAACAAATTTTCTATTGTCTAAATCTATGATTGAAGATTTGGGATGAAGATGATCTTGGGTAAGGGACATAACTCTTTAAATCATTGGAACGTTTGTATACAGCATTTAACATCACTATCATCTAAGCATCAAAGTAACTTGGAATCATTCCATTCTATTTCAAATGAAAGCTTGATATGCTTTGGTGAAATTGGATATGATACAAACATATTAATGATTTCAAGAGCTATGCCCCATACCTTTTGTCTACCTTCTTAATCTTTTTTTGTTCAGATAAGTTCATGCCTGATTAATATGGTTTGGTTTTACAGGGATTTAAAACAAAATTTTCTTAAGTCTTTACCTGCTGACATATTTAAGAATGCGCCTAAACTTTCACAAGTGTAAGTATTTTAGTACTAATTTTGTATAGTATTGATAACTACCAATTGCCTGATTCATACACAGAGTGGTACTTAAAATTTATATCGTTTCCCCAATATGGCATCATTCATATCACACCATAGGGGCGGATCCAGACAGTTTGAAGGGAAGAGTGCCAGCCGGGGTTCCTCAGAAAAAGGGGGTGCTAGGACATTATTTACCATTTGTCATTTTTACATATGATAATATAAATTTTCCAGTAAAAGGGGAGGTGCCAACCCCATTCAGCCCCTTGATCCGACATCGCACCCCTAGAACTATATCGTATTATCATTATCAAACCACAACACATATTACAATGTTGTCAATGGAACCTCATATGAGTAAATATGTCGTGAAAAATGCGACTAACTTCAATTCGCAATAATTAAAACTTAAAATTTGTGGAATTTTAGTATCAAAACCGTAAAAGTAAATTTTTTGGTTAGAATTAAAAAATCTCAGTAAAATAATGCACGCAATAATTTCTGAATTAAAATTTACAATATGTTTTTTTGCAGGGGTCTACGAGACAACCCTATAACGTCACTTCCTGATGATTTGTTCAGCTCAAATCCTCAGCTCGAGTTCATGTAAGATTAAATGTGAATCTTTGTTACAATAACATTGTATGAAATACCCTATCTCCGAAACAGAGGTTGTGTGGCACCTTCGACTCTGTGTTAACCCTACGTTCATTTGACGCAAATCTAGAAGATACAAGTAGTACCTGTAACGGAGATTGGAAATATGACTTATTGTACCACCAGAATTAATGAAAAAATGAAAGATTTACTTTCCATAAATTATCATTATGACAGCTCTATAATTAGTTTTGACAATTTTTGTGGAACGTTATGAAATATACCGAGTTTTAGCTTGCTATTGCTCTATTTCTACGGACCAAGCAACTTATTCTAAATATAAACAAAAATATTAACTATTTAATGTTTGAATTCTAGTTGTAATTTCGTTTTTTTTAGAGACTTGTCTGGAACCATAGTACCAACTGTTCCAGGTTTTGAAAACGTATACATTGTCACAACTTTGTAAGTTTCGTTTGTTTTGTTTGTTGGGGTTTAACGTCCGAGCAGCAATATTTCAGCTATATTCAGACAATGAACATGAAATGGATGACAAAATGAAAATGAAATGGAAAAAAAAAGGATGGGTCACAAGGATAATAGGGTCGACAAATTTTGATTGCCACTCGAAAAAGGGGGGATGGGTAAGGTAGGGCAATTTAGCCTCCTGTGGCGGAGCGCAAAGGTTCCTACTCATATCGAATACCACAGCAGGGTTCTTTAACGTGCGAGGAACGTGGCATCTTTCCCAACACGGTGCACCACTATGGTTTGCGGTCAGGTTTTCCGTATTATAGCCTGACAACCCCAGCATGCAACACGCCAGGGGTACCCCATTCCACCACCTGGGGCACACATCCCAGTTGCTCTGTGGGCAGAGCGCCTAGCCCCCGGCTAGGTTTCTGAGCACTATTTAGTCGCCTTATACGACAAGCTTAGCGCTGCTGCAGGCCTATTCTTTTGACACCCGGACCTGCACGGGGCTAAGTTTCGTAATGTTGATGTGAAATGTTGTACGCGTTGAACCATAACTTGATGTGTGTGTATAAAGATACGTTTGTACCATATACAATTTCACCAAAGCCTATCAAGCTTTCATTTGAAACAGAATGAAATCAGTCTAAGTTACTTTGATGCTTACATGAGATTGATGTAAACTGCTGAATACAAACGTTCCAATAATTTGTAAGTGGTGTTTCCCTTACATTAGGTCTATCTCCTAAACGTGGCACACACCCCTCCCCCCACAAAAAAAATAATAATAATAATAATAAAATAAATAAAACAAGTACTATCTTTAAAAAAACATAGCCGACGCAGAAAAATTTGTTCTTTTTACTTATAATTTTCATCAGAAAATAACGCATGGCACGCAAATTTCAATTCCCTTTTTCGAACCCCACTAAGTTATCAGTATTTGGCCAATTTGGAAGCAAAATTTTTGATCAGGTGATTTGCGTTTCCATGGAAGAGCGTCTTTAAGGTCAAAGGGTAAAAAGTGAAACTATACCGACTGCGTCGGAAAAATAAACATTTATTCGGTAAAAAATAAATCCCCTCCTATACCATTTTTATGATACAAAATTGAACAAAATTAAACAAAACAAATCAAAATTTGCTGCCAGGTTCGTAAGTGTTGATCAAGGTGACACTGCACGCACTGAAATTTTAAAAACCTATGTTGTTTTACACAAGAAAATGAATATTTTGTGTACAAATTAGTACCTCCCAAGGTCAAAACACTCATTTCTATCAAATTATAAGATTAATGTTAGAATGATATATTTAGGTACGCCGCGGAATGTGAACTGACGTATTTACAAAAATTGAATTTTCCATTATTAGAGAAACTGTAAGTATTAGCCATGTAAAATATCTAACATTTCCGATTACAGTAAAATCAAGCTGACTATACCGAATACTCAATGATCTGAAAACCTGTTTAAACCAGAATGCCAGAATTTTTTTTTTAGTCTTATTGCACTTTTACAAACCTCGAGCAGCGTATTTGAGTTTATATTCTGTATCTTAATCACTGCTGATCAGAATTTTACGAAACTGGATATTTATATCAACCTCGAGTCTAATCACCCCGAAAAAAAAACGCATGCGGTGAAGGTTGATATCAAGGTTACTAAGCCACACCGATCATTTATATACTGTTCAATTGAAAAATAAGTGTCAGTCTCTGTAAAATTCAGGCAGAGGGTAAAACATGTGATAAAAAAAAACATTATGAAAGAGTAATTTATTAGGTGCGCTATTAGTCAAAATTCCCATTATTTAAGGAGTTTCTAAATATTTAAGGAAGTCCTCAATCATTTATGGACCTTCACAATTTGATTTCAGGACCTCCTCAATTATTTCCGGATCTCCACAGTTCGATTTCATGACTGACCTCCTAAATTATTTCAGGACCTCCGTAAATATTTGAAGAGCTCCACAATTCGATTATAGGACCTCAACAATTCGATTTCTGAACCTCCAACATGATTTCAGGAGCTCCCCAAATATATTGCTGGACCTCCACAATTCGATTTCAGGACATCTATAAACATATGAAGAGCTCCACAATTCGAATTCGGGAGCTTCAGAAATATTTTAAATTTAAATATAATATTTAATGATAAGTTTGCCTTATTCTGTGCCTTATAGTGATTTGAGTTCTAATTTATAGTACTTGTACCATCAGAATCAATGAAATAAGAGAGGATTTTCCATAACATGTTGGTAAATTATATTACAATTCCACTAAAATGCACTTACAAAGAACATGTCAAGGGTAGGTAACTCTGTTAACGGTCACAATTTTCTAACATTCTGTTGAACAGATCCATTGATAGTGAGATCAGATAGTGGCATTTTCATATAAAGAAATCATTCAACATTATCGGAGGGTTTTTGACATGCATGGTTCTGGCTTTTCCCATTTTGCTTGCTTCTTACAAATACTTACACTTAAAATAAAACATATCGACCGCCACAATGGCGGTAAACAAATTCTAATATGACCACGGACTGTCCATGTATGTCGTTATATAAAATAAAAAAAAACTACGAATAAATGTCCAACCTGTGGTAAAACAATTATAAAATGGAGTTTCCGTGATTTATTTCCTAAATCATCGACCGTTCTAAGTGAAAATTGTATCTAGGTACTATATGCCGTCCTGATAAATATATGTAGTTCAGTGTTACTTTTGAAAGGTTAGCAAATGTTGCAGAAACTTTACCGTGGTCAGGTTTTGTTGAGAACTAATCCATTGAAACATGGCTAAACAATTGAAACCCGAATAATCCAAAACATACTAAAGTCAGAGACTGTATATTCTCGGCTGATATGCGCTATATTCATCACTTGACTGGATTATGCCTAAACCGTACCCTGAAAATCCAAAACATGTCTATATATTCTAAGTCCCTTTTATCAATTTAAACGTATAAACTGACCCTCTGTCTAAAACGCACTTATTTTAAAATCTAAAAGTGGTTCGCTTTATACAGTTTTCACTGTAATAACGCATTCACTATTGAATTGCAGCTTTTGTCTCTTGTATTAATTTATGTGTAGGTTCTGAGGTACAGACGTCACATGAAATATGGAATATGGTTAAAATTAAACAGTGTATAATGGTTCATTTTATTTATTGCTTCCGCTGTATAGACGACTTTCACATTCACTTTTAACGTCTATTCTGAAGGAGACTGGTTTACAATTTTATACTTTTTTTATATAATTTTAGACACAGAGAGTAAACTTGATTTGAAAACTGCACAAGAACATTAATATTTAGATGGATATATGCCTCCTAACATAAAACACATTTTAGGAGGTAGCCCTAGAGTAAGGGATATAACTCCTGAAATCAGTGATATGATTCTTGTATCATATTCAATTTCACCAAAGCCTATCAAGCTTTCATTTGAAACAGAATGAAATTAGTCAAGGTTACTTTGATGCTTACATAAAACTGCTGAAAAATGCTTAATACAAACGTTCCATGATTTGTAAGAGTTGGGTCCTTACCCTGGATCTACCTCCTTAAATGCTTCTATAATATGTTACATGAAGCAGGTGTAGGACGAAGTTGAATATATAGAAATATTTAAAAATCTTTTGTCGCTTTTTCTGATTTTGATGGTTTTGTCACTTCATGTCGCTAGTTAGCGAGACGAGTATAAGCAAGAAAGGCCTACTCTCATAGCATGTCGGAAACGAAAAAAAGTGTCTGAATTTAGATAATTATTGAAGACCATATGATAAACGCCTCTCAGCGAAGACGATGCGAAAATACCGAACTTTATATAGGGAGTTCCGAGAGAAGACTGAAGCTTCAAAGCTATGACTTAATTTGCATTAAGTATAAATACCCTTGTTCGGAATTCATCTTCTGTCATTTAAAATTCATATGCAGCAATCGAATCAAGTTTCTTTCCCGTTAGATCTCATTGCACTGTCACCCGATCTTACGCCCGTTGATCCCAGTTTATCTCCATATAACTTTTCGAGAACGGAAGTGAATGTGAAAATCGTCTATTGTCAGAATCAAGAGACTTGATTTTCTGAAGATTGTTGGATTGTTGATGAAAATATATATATTTTAAATGTCTTTTTAGGAATATTAGTGACAACAATTTAACAGAACTTTTGGAAGATTTGTTTACTGGGTCCAATTTGAAAATTTTGTGAGTATCAATATACATCGTCGGTATTCACTGATAAATTCACGCATGCTCATCAACTTAACGAGAATTTTTTACCAAACCCTGATTTTGTTTTTTCTGTGAAATCTATCTTAAACGAACACTGAACAATTTGAAAACCTGTCTAAGTCAGACAAATTATCCATGGTAAAAGCTGGCGAATCCTATGATGTGGGTGGTACAACATATTTTTTCCCACTGAATTGTGCTACTACTAAGGGTTTTTTTAACGTCCTTGACTACCCCGTCGGGTCTCGCAAGGACGGAATTGTGAGTTCCAATGTAATGTTTATATCATACAAAAGGTATATATGTCAAAAATAATTATTAATTGATAATGGAAGGCAGAAAATGACTGTTTAAAGTCCCCTTACAAAGCAACCATATTTTGCACAAAATGAGAAGTTATCTCCCCTTTTCACATATAAAATTCATTTCTCTTTTATTTATTGTTGCAGTTAATCGAAAAACAAACTTTCAACTTTGAAAAGGATGCATTTGTCATATCACATGGACGGACATTTTTTTAAAACAAAATTTTTCATGTGTTTACCCACTGCCTGGCTTTTCGCACGGACACTTTCTTAATAAAATTTTAATGTATTTTGAAATTGTAAGTTTAGGCAGGTTTCACTACCAATTAACAGACAGATAAATATTTTATTTTTAAGTACAGCTTGGCAACATCAAATTTATACATAGTCATGACACTAGATACATCTTTTTTTTACCAACCAGCCTTTGGAGGCTTATGATGCATGATGATCATTTTATTACAGTTGTAACATATAAATTTGAGATCTTTTCTAACTTTCAATTTTAAGGGTAAAATTATTCATTTTGTCCATACACAAATGTGTTTTGTTGTATACCGAATATAACTAAGAGTTTTGAAAAGTTGTTCCAGAAGGAAAAGTTTAAAGCAAGAGTTAACTTTCTTAGCATTAAATATAAATTTGTGGCTGTTAGAAACACGAGTACAGCATATCGAAATTAACAATATATAAAACTGGTATTTTTGTATTTGAGTATTAAATTTGAACAAAATTTGATAAACTATAAATAATAAATGAAGTTAATATTCACTTGTTTTAAGAGTAATGTATCAAAGAATTTTGGGCAAACTTGAAAAAGCATAAAAAATAAATAAGTGTATTCGCTTAATTCTAGAATAATGTTTTCAATATATCATTTTATATCTATTACATACAAGTAATTCAAACAAAAATAAATTTCACACTACTTTCAACATCCGTATGTAAGCATGCACTCTATAAAAGAATATATACAACAGTATATTCATAATTTCAAAAAGATATTTATCAAGTATTAAAATTACGCCATTTGTAATGTGCATCTGGTTTTAATATTATAGAAGTTAAATAAAGTAATATTATGATATTATCTGTAGACAAACTTGTTTTGTTCTAGTTAGAATATAACAAAAAGTTTAGAAAAGTTATTTATCTTAATACACATTAGGTGAATGGTCACAAGGGGAGCAGCGAATTTATTTCCCCGGGGTACCTATTAATACCTGAAGCAACACCGAGGATAATAGTTAGTACCGAGGGGTAATGAATTTACTGTTCCCCGTATAAACAGTCGACAAATGTTTTATCACAATGAACTTTAATAAGTCTTTACAAATTCCGTGACCATGATTTCTGATTGTAATCTAGTCGGGTTTTCACGTATTAGAAGTATAAACCCCGAAAACGGGTGAGCATTGATCGGAGGGAAAAAAAATGCAAAATTTTTGCTCCGGTCAGTAGTTAAAGACTGCAGCTGTTGACCAGATAAACATAAAAATCAAGGTCTTCTGGAGTAAATAGTTAAAATGTTATATTTTATTGACCATAGAAAAAGAACTGAAATACAATGATTTATTTTAATTGCAGTGACGTCAGTGATAATAAGTTGACGTATCTACCAGCACACATTTTCCAGAATCAGACGAATCTCCAAATGTTGTAAGTTATATATGTATATTCAAACAGAGACGGAGTGTCAGCGACTTCCTATTTATGTAAACGGTCTGAAGAAGAAAAAAAAACGGGAATGACACAAAATCGACTGGCTCGCGGAAATGACGTACACAATTCGGAAGTGATTGTTTAATAAACAAACTTTTTACGAAGGGGGAGAACAAATGTTTTAGAAATTTCGCATTTAAACATTTGGTCGAGACATCACCGACATAATGGATCAGTATAAACAAAGGTGTTATTTGTGTACAAAAAGCTCCTTCACTGATAGACAAAGCCTAGCTTAAACTAAAGCGTCGAATGTTTTTATTCTGAGAAGGGGGGAGTGGGGCTTGGATTTAATAAGAGTGTTTTTTCTAGCTCCAAAACATAATTTATTCACCAAAATCAATATGTTTATTTTTAAATCTGCCTTCTAAAATTATGAGAAAAATATAGTAACATTAATCTTTTTTTCAATGGATGACTAAATTTTTTTCCCAAAAAGTTATGAACAGTTATATTTTTTTTAAAAAGATCCGAGGACGCAATCCCCTCGCTAATAAAATGGTCGTTGAATTAGTCATTAGGTTTCAGAATGTATGAAAGTTGAATATTGCAAAAAATCAACTCCAATTATTTCATATCAACGTCATATACATGTACAAAGCATCGTCGATGCTGTGGTGATGTTAAAATTGTATATAAAGTTAGTTGATTTCTGAATGTCATCTAGTCGGTTTTTCACGTATTAGAAGTATAAACTCCGAAAACGGGTGAGCATTGATCGGAGGAAAAAAAAACGCAAAATTTTTCTCCGGTCAGTAGTTAAAAACTGCAGCTGTTGACCAGAAAAAACATAAAAATCAAGGTCTTCTGGAGTAAATAGTTAAAATGTTACATTTTATTGACCATAGAAAAAGAACTGAAATACATTTCAGCCTCGGCGAGGCTGTGGTGATGTTAAAATTGTATATAAAGTTAGTTGATGTTTTTCAAATTCACCGGTTATAAACTTTTTTTCTCTGTGTGATTCTTTTGAAATATCTGAAATATTGCTAGTTACGGCCTTGTCATAGGGTATGTAAGTCTCGTTCTAGTTTCATTTTCTTTAGCGGAATTTTCGATGTAGAACGTATTGAAAACCGATGACCGATTTGTATTTTATTGTTTACTTCCGGGTACTCGAAAGTCTGTATTAATGCAAAATCTTCTAGTTTATGTTTTTTTTCTTACTACATATATTATGTAAAAATATTTATTTGTCATTTTTATCGGGATTTTTTACACAGAAAGATTTTTGCCCTTAACACTGAACTCAAAGCTCTCCAAATTACAAATCTCCATGCTTTTGAATGGTAAACTAGGACCCATTCTCGTGAAATCACGGGATCACATGACGAGACTTACATACCCTATTGGCCTCGCATGTGATGTTTAGTATAATATCTAGCCGTTCAAATATTTGATCAAAAGACAAAATCATAAAAAACAAAGAAAACTAGTAGTACAAAACTTAAGTGTAAATATTTGTAAGAATCCAGCAAAATTGGAAAAATCAGAAAAAAGCATGTCAAAACCTCACTGATCTGACAATGTAATATCACTCAAGGATACTTTCTCTATTTGAAAAGACCATAATTTGATCTCTTTATTACTGGCTTTGCGCAGAAATTTTTCAATAGAATCTTAGAAAAATAAGGTTTTTGACAGAGTTATCTGCCCTTGAAATTTTCATTTTCAGTTCATTTCAATGAAATTGTAACTCAAAGGTCCAGCATGATATGACAAATTTGTCTGTTTTCCTTGATTCTGATGGTGCAAATCGTCAAATTACACTATCAAAATGATGTTTTTTTTCATACCATTTTTACACACTGCCTGACTCTTGTAGGGACTGACACTTAATGGATTAAAAAAATCAACAGAAGTTGATAATTGTATGGTATATGATATCGTTTTTAAATTAACATTTAATTATATCATCAAATGCTTTAAAAATTATAGGTACTTTCAGAATGGATACTACACCCCCACTAAAAATAAATCCGTAGTTAAGTGTAGGTATTTGAAAGAATCAGGCAAAATGGGGAAAAAAATAAAACATAATTCAAAGACGCTTTCTCAATCTGAAAAGACCACTATTTGATCTTTGCATCATTGGATTTACTCAGAAAATGGGATTTTTGACAGAGTTATTTGCCCCAGAAATTTTAACTCAATGGTCTAGCATGATATGGATAATCCTGTATGTTTCCTTTGATTCTGACGGTGCAAATAGTCAAATTACACTATCAAAATAGTTTTTGTTATACCATGTGACACTTACTGCCAGATTCTTACAGTAACTGACACTAAACCCCTAACTTCTACCTCAATATACATTTTCTAGTCGATTTGTCGAGTAATCGTCATATTAGACTGTCAAATATTTTTTCGACTGATATGCGCTATACCCATAATTTGACTGTAACATGTACTCGACTGGGTCATTTGCATATTGGGGTAGAAATTAGGTTTATTTTTCACTCACTTGTATTCAAGGGGAGTGTAGACGAAAAAAGGCGAGAGGTTAATAGGATAACTAATCAGAAAGAGTAAATAACAAAAATATTATAACAAGTGCCGAAGAACGCCTAGATTTAACGAGTGTGCGGAACTTGTTCCGCGCACGAGGTAAATCCTGAAGCGTTCTTGGCACGAGTGATCATATTTTGGTCATCTACGAAAAACAATCAATTATCCTATTTTGTATAGGTTCATAATTTATCGACATTTCAAACATGAATTTAAAATTTTGTGATTGGCGGATTGATATCAAAGTTGTGACGTTTTGGCGGGAGAAAGTCCGGGAGCGAAATTACCGAATTTATTTCACAGTGTGAATTATCGAAATTTACTACACTGGAAACATTCGATAAAACATTGCTATTTATATAATAAGGCATAGTATCCATTTTATAAGAAAATCAATTTGTTAAGCTGTGCATAGATTTAATATGTACTAGAATATAGCCGAAATGAAATGGGAGGTGCAAGAGAAGCATTGTTTTAGCGTGTAGTTGAGAAGAAAAAAAAACATAATTGTCAGTCTGGTTTTCCAAAATAGCTGTTTTATCTCCATTTATATTATTTATTGGTTGTTTATTTACTGGGTTATAGTTAGGCTCAACAAAAGAATGTGCCGTTGTCAATCAGAAGCATCAAATTATATGTCGTCATTTGTAGTGGCCGCTCATGTCAAAATAACGATACATCCATCATACATTAGTTTTTTTAAGCACCGCGATACTTGTTAAAATCGTCGTGGTATTTGTTCAAAGTATCACGAAGTAATTAAAATGATGAAAGCATCGCAATGGAAATTATAAGCATTATGATGTTTTAACCTCCATCTTGATGTTTTTGAATTCCATCATGATGCTTTTGACTTCCATCATGGTGCTATTGGCGTCCATTATGATGCTATTGACTTTCATCATGATGCTTTTGACTTCCATCATGATGCTTTTGACATCCATTAGGATGCTTTTGACTTCCATTATGATGCTAATGACTTCCGTCATGATGCTTTTGACTTCTATCATGATGCTTTTGACTTCCATCGTGATGCCATTGAATTCCGTCATGATGCCATTGACTTCCATCATGATGCTTTTGACTTCCATCATGATGCCATTGACTTCCATCATGATACTATTGACGTCCATTATGATGCTATTGACTTTAATCAAAATGCTTTTGACTTCCATCATGATGTTTTTGATATCCATTAGAATGCTTTTGACCTCCGTCATGATGCTTTTGACTTCCACCGTGATGCTTTTGACTTCCGTCATGATGCTTTTGACTTTCATCATGATGCTATTGACTTCCACCGTGATGCTTTTGACTTCCGTCATGATGCTTTTGAATTCCATCATGATGCTATTGACTTCCGTCATGGTGCTATTGACTTCCATCGTCATGCTTTTGACTTCCATCATGATGCTTTTGACTTCCATTAAGATGCTTTTGATTTTTGACTTCCATAATGACGCATTGACTTCAATCGTATTGCTTTTAACTTGCGATTGTTTTGTCAACTTATTAAGTATCATGATGCTTTTAACAAGTAACGTGATGCTTGTCAAAAGCATCGACCTTCTCGATCGAAAAAGTATCGTTAATTATTTTACCATGGATGGTCACTCATAAGCAATCAACAGATTTATAATTTGCGCGTCTTTTAATGTTGCTATGCCAGCTCATACGAGACAATCGATCCTGTGAAGATACTGCAGTCAGGGCTACATTTATCAAATAAGAAATAATTAATGGGGTACGGTGTTGTACTCATGGACTGGGTCTTTATTCGATTATCTTATACCGAACGATAGAGGAATATGAAATATGAATACAAAGGCCACCCCGTGGGATAAAAAGTACTACACCATACCTATATGTGGATTGTCTATAGGGTCTGTATGTCTCGTTCTAGTTTCATTTTCTTTACTAGAATTTCTGGTGTAAAACGTATTGAATATCAAAAAAAGGTCTGTATTGTTTACTTCCGGAATCTCGAAACGCTGTATTACAATGCAAAATCTTCTATTTTACACTATTTAGTAACATTTTTATCATGTGGAAATAGATATTTGTCATTTTTATTGGTATTTTTACAAGAAAATATGCTTTGGATTTATAAATTGAATCCAACGCTCTGAAAATGACAAATTTCTATGCATTTGAATGGTAGACTGGGACCCATTCCCATGCAACCACGGAGTCATATGCATGACAAGACTTACAAACCCTATACTAATGACTAAGAAAAACATTATTTCTGCATCTGAATCGCCCAAGTGAGGATATGTCGGGTAATATTTTGTTTGTAGGGCGCCATATCAGAATAATAGGTTTCAACGATGTTCTCACATCTGGATATCCGTAATACAAAAAAATCCAAAGCCTTAAAAACTCTTCAAAATGCAAGTACATGGCATTTATATAGATTCTTGAAAACATTAAACCCAAGACGATCTACACATAAACATGTACAATATAGCGAGCGAGCAGAATAAAATGCACTTAGTGAAATACACATGTATAAAAAACTAGAAAATAAGAAAGCAAACCTCATTTAAAACACTAAAGCTCTGTGAACTCCCACAAAAACTAGGAATGACGCCAGGTGGTCCGGAAGGGTTAGCATAATTATCCTGCTTCTCCAATGGCATGTACATGACACGTTGCACGTGGTAAGCGTTACGTTCCATGGATTTTCAATTCAGTAAAACTTAAAATTTAAATGAAGATATATAGCCTTGTTTGTGAAATAACAAGTCAACTAAAACGCTGCTTTGTGTTTGTTAAATTGGCTTACTCAAAATAGAAATATGTGAAAATACGAAACTATAGTGAATCTTTGTCTAAACCGAACCTCCTTTTGATAGGTTTTCGGTAAGTCAAGGTTCAAAATACATTTAATTTCATCTAAAATGTCTGGTTTAGACAGGTTTGTTTTCGGATTATTCAGGATTCTGTTTACTAGACAGGTGTTTGGATCATCCAGAGTTCGGTGAATACAGGTTTTCAGATTATCTGGGGTTCGGTTCAGACAAGTTTCATTGTTTCTCTATTATATATCTTTTACGTTATTGTTTTTACTGCTAACCACCATATATATTTATCGTAAATAGGTATATTAGCGGAAACCTATTGACAGCTTTACCCAGCATGGTATTCTGGGGATTACAGAATCTGAAAGTCTTGTACGTTTTCTATGTTCATTCCCTCGCTCACTAACCGCCGCAGACAGACCTTTCATAATCATCGGTCATTATTCAATTTCAACCTCGTTTGACAATAATAAGGAAGCGTAAAATCATTTACTTTTTCTCGACATTGCAAGATTTTTGCATTTTTGTGAATAGGCTGTCTGTGGCATCTATAGTTACTTAAAAAGTTTCGAACGTCAAACGTTATTCGGAGCTTGGTTTGTTTGTTTTTATTTACATGTATGATTGAAAATTTAATTTGATTTGTAACAAGCTTTCTGGTTGGTTTGTTCTCTTTGAGCAAATCAGGTTATTTTGTATGATTATTTTTGCTTAGTAGTGTACTATGACGTCATTAACGTCGATTGGTCCGCACACCGCGATCGATTCAAATAATCCCACACAAAATAACGTTTGGATACGAATCAATTATCAATATTGGGACTACTACCCGTTATTTATTAAATTGTAAGGAATGTTTTTAATTTTTGAACAGGTTATACTCGATAAGCTGGTTTGGGCCAGTTTACACTTTTTTAAAACACTTTGCGGTTTATAAGTGTAAATTGCCGCAAATCATGATATTTCGTATAACCTGTTCAAAAAATAGAGTTTTTATTAAGGATATAATTTTATTCAAAATCACCAGAAAACAAAAAAATAAATAATACGAAATTGTTGTGTTTTGTTGTTGTTGTTGTTGTTATTGTTATTGTTTTTTATTTTGTTTTTTTTTCTAGATAAACAGCATTATTTAACATGAATCTATAATGTCAACATAATTTTGAATTCAGTGTGTTCGGATTCTGTATTTAAGGGGCGTGGCTAAAATATCAAGTTAGGTTATACGAAAGATAGTTTATATTCCATAGACTAACTTGGTATTGTGACATCATTAACGTCAATCAGTCGGCAAACCGCGATCCAAATACTTCTAATTCAAACTAGACTTTTCTTAATTTTGGCTGGAATGTTATAGAAATTAAATTTTTAAAAAAAATCATGGACAGATTGCGCTTGGTCGGTTATTTCGCATAACTTAGTCAGTTTTTAAAGATAAAGATCCTTAAATGTTACATGTTCACAAAATGATTAATAAACCGGTCATATTAATTTTGTAAAAAAAAATATGCGTTGGCTATCGAAATAAAAAAGTACAAAAATACTTTCTCAGATATAGCTTCTGTCAACCCTGATATAGACAATATGTGTTTTACATACACAATTTTATATGGCGATATTTTGGTCAGAAAATAGCGACACTGCACAGTAAGTTTGGACTAGATAGCTATAATTAATGTCTTAGATACAAATATTGTAGGTAATTCGGTGGCCACAATGTGACTTTTTAAATTTTAAAGGGTGTTTTGATACACACAATTTCTTTGGAGATAATAGGCAAACATTCCATCTTCTTAGGAGATAAAAAGCAACAATTTACACCTTTTATGGATATAGAAGGCATTTTTGCCTCCTTGGGCAACATTTTACACTTTCTATGGAAAGAATAGGCAGGCTATTCAATTCCTTGGACAAGACAGGCAACAATTTCCCTCTCTGCGAAGATATTTCCATGTAGACACCAATATCCAATAACAATGAAGACAATACGCAATCATTTTATTTTCTATGGGGAAAAACAACAGAACCTTAATTATATCCTGATTTATACACAAGCAAACTTGTTTAACATGATTTTAAGCAAAAATAAATTTTGACAGAGTTCACATGAAATTCATGTGAATCGAGCAATCATGTGAATTTCTGTTTACTTTTTAAGCTAAGTTATTTGAAAGTCACATGAAAATCAAGTGAATTTGATGTTAAGTTCACATGAATTTCACATTTTATTACGTTCACATGAATTTCACATTTTATTACGTTCACATGAATTTTACGTTTATAACTAGGTTCACATGAATTTCACGTGAACAATATTTGCTAGTGTATAATGCGTAGAAGAACCGGGATTTCCAGTATAATTACATGTCAATTTGCAACTATATCGGCTATTTCAGAGATTTACAATTCAATAGATTGGACAGACTATCAGGTTCTTGTTTTGATGAATGGCAAGCTTACAGTTCCCTTTTGGCTTTGTATGTATAGTAACTTAAAGCATAAGTAGAGAAAAAAGAAAAAAAAAACCTTTAAACTTTGGAAGATGATATTGAGATAATCTGTTAAAGAAAGGGTGTGTACAAATTCGACGTTGGTTAAAGATAAAAAGTATGTAGTTTTGTGCGGGAAAACCGGTGTAAACCGAATCCAAAATAATTTGAAAACCCTTTTTAAAGTTCCTTTAAGGAGTTAGACCTAGGGTAAGGGACACAACTCTTAAAAATCGTTGGAACGTTTGTATTAAGCATTTTAATCAATATTATGTAAGCATCTAATTAATTTGGGTTGATTTTATTCTTCTTCAAATGAAAGCTTGAGAGGCTTTGGTATAATTAAATATGATACAAACATATCACTGATTTCCAGAGTTATGTCCCTTACCCTATGTCTACATCCTTAAACAATTTAAATGTATTTTGAACCTCAGTTAACAGAATATCTGTCGACACTTTTCATATTTTTTCCTCTCTCTCAATTACTACATTGATATATGTATAATCTGCCTATCGCTTAAATAGACCTTTTAATTACCTGATGTTTATATCCAACTTAACGAAGGGAATCATCTTGTCCGTGTGTCCGTCCTTTCGTTCATCCAAATTTCGTGACAATCATCTCGACATTCAATTGATTGATTTCAAATTTGCTATGTGGCTTTATATACAGGTAAATTATATATACTTTTTTCCGATACCACCTTCCTGTTTCTTGGGACTTATCTATTTTTCGCTCTATGGAATAATAGATAAAATTTTCGTCACAAAAATTTGACAGATTGGATTCTAACAAGGTATGTGTCTTCGTATTTCCATTGCATACGCTGTACGCGAATTTGCTGTCGTCGTTATCCAATATCAATTTATCTGTAGAAGAGTTGGTATGCATGTATTTACAGGGGGATCCGAAGATCTTTAAAATATGGGGTCCAGAAGAGCTCTAGAAAAAGAGGGGTTCAAGATCATATCATCAACTTAGTTTGCTCGAATCGTGTACGGTTTTAACGCATTTCTTTTTATCAAAGGTGGGTTCTAACATGGCTGCGGAACGCCCCCTCCACTGACGTAGCACGACAATGTTTGCTTTTTGATGTTTGTTTTCACAGGGCACTTGGTGGAAACCCAATGGTCTGTGATTGTTCACAGCAAAGTTTGTACAATTTTGCAACGGCGGTACAGTTTGGGTTTGGAACTAAAGTACAGTGTTTTTGTAGCGATACTACTGATCAATCTAGAAGAAGTTTATTGGAGTTACAGGAAACATTTTTCGAACGATGTAATCGTAAGTACGTTTTGTGATTTTCTGACATACTACAAAGACATGACAATATTATTTTATATGATTTTCAAATGAATTCCTCGTGATTTTTACGTAAATTGAACGAATTAAGAGTTTTAAAACAGAGTTCGTGTGAACTTCATGTGGAACAAATCTTCACACGAATTTCATGTGAATAGTTTACTCGAAATTCATGTTAAGTAAATTTCATGTGAATTCGATCCACTTGAAGTTCAATATTGGCCTACGTATTTGAATTAATAAAAAAAAATAGCGGTCAGAATGGCCCATGTTGGATAAGCTCATAAGCACCACGCAGCGACGGGATCATTTCCTCTTTAAAGAGAGTAAGAACTTCAGACGCTGTATGGAGCATGCGTGATGAAAAGATTAATACTTCATGAAGTCATGGGTATGACCTAAACATTTTAAGAACCTTGTCCTATGGGCAAGTTGGTGAAAATTCTACTTGTCCGAATTGAAATCTAGGTTGTCCTTTAGTAAATGCATGCCAAATTATGAAAAAAAAATCGCTTTAGTGGTCCTCCATTTAACTGAGGTTCAAAATACATTTAAATTGTTTTAGGAGGTAGACTTACATGTAGAGTAAGGGACATAACTCTTGAAATCAGTGATATGTTTGTATTATATTTAATTATACCAAAGCCTCTCAAGCTTTCATTTGAAGAAGAATAAAATCAATCCATGTTAATTAGATGCTTACATAAAATTGATGTAAAATGCTGAATACAAACGTTCCAATGATTTTTAAGAGTTCCATTTGTCCCGGACAATATGACAACCACAGGCCCTTGTTGGGACCAGGATTTTTTTTAATCACTTATAATATCATCTTGTTCATTTTGTTTTTCATATTTGAGTTATTGTGTGTGTTCTCGGTCACGTCCGCTTGCTATTTAATGCTGTTTATACTATGTATCAGTGATTCTTTCAACCGTATATCGTTTACTGGAATGATTTTTTTTCTCTTTTCTTGGGGAGTTTTGTCTTTGCCGTTTTAATATTAACTAAGACCTAATTTTAACTAAAAGTCTTTTTTTGTCCAAGACAAGAGAAAAAAATTCGAGCCCCTTAGAAAGGATTGTTGCATTTTTTAAGAGCGCTTGCTGTAGTGTCTAAAGTGACTTCAGAACGTCAGACACTATTCGGAACTTGATGGATACCCTCCTCTTACATGTAAAAACCTAACGAAAAACGTTTTTAACAATAGTCACTACACAGATGAAGAATGTTGCAACTACAGAATTATCCTCGACCATTACGTCAGTAATGACTTTTGTTGCCGACGTCGACTCTTCGACTGTATGGCCATCAGTGACTACGACAATAATGAACGAAAACGAGACTGAATATTGGAGTAATCAGAAAAACGAGGATTCTACATCCCTGGAGGGTAGTAAGCTCCTAAGTACCTTTCTGTGTAAGAGTCAGGCAATGGGTGGCACATCTTTTTTTTTCTACTTGGTCTTTTTCCCTCAAATATATTCAAAACATCTAGAAAACAACCAAGAAATATTTTAATTAATCATAAAGCATCAGTGATATAGATTTGTTTTTAGTGCTTATATAGGAAAAAAGTGCGTGAAAATTTACACGCCATTTTTCCATACTGCATTTCAACTAAAATTGACTTACCAACATCTTGAAAAAAACAAACTTACTAACACTTTGATTGTATCGTTATTTCTGGATGTTATAAGGTATAAAGTATTGGATAATGCAATAATATCTCTGCGTTTTTTTCCTTCATGTGCCACACCTTATACATCTACTTTGCCTGATTCTTAGACAAAAAAACATCATTTTCAGTGTTGGTCAAGTACAAAATTTCATAACAGGGAAAACCATTCGATTAACAGGGGTAGTCAAGAACAAAATCTCAATACAGGGACAAACAATTTGATTTTTAGTGGTGGTCAAGTACAAAATTTCAGAACAGGGAAAAACCATTCGATTAACAGGGGTGGACGAGTACGAGTACAAAATTTCGGAACAGAGAAAAATCATTCGATAAACAGGGGTAGTCAAGTACAAAATCTCAGTACAGGGACAAATCATTTGATTTTCAGTGGTGGTTAAGTATAAAATTTCAGAACAGGGAAAACAATTTGATTTTCAGTGGTGGTCAAGTTCGAATATCCTAACAGGAAATAACGATGTATTTAACAGTGGTGGTCAAGTACAAAATTTCAGTGGTGTTTAAGTACAAAATTTCAGTACAGGGAAAAACCATTTGATAAGGTAATCCTTAAAAAATGTTGGTTTGCTGTTCATCGTCTTACAATTTTAGATGTGAGGAGGTAGGTACTAGGTGAGATTTTCTTCTGAAAAATACTGAAAATGGAGTAAATAAAAAATATCTTGGAAAGGATAAAAAAAAATGAGTCGGCAGGTTTTTAATGAGTAGGTCAATAAATAGCAAACCAACCATTTTTTAAAGCTCGGCCTTAATAGGGGTGGTCAGGAAGAAAATTTCAGAAAAAGGAAAAACATTTGATATTAATGGGTGGACAAGTATAAAATTTCAAATCAGAGAAAAACTATCTGATTTTCAATGTAGGTCGAATCATCTACAACATTTTAGAAAAAGGAAAACCTATTTTATTTTCAAGTTCGCCGTCAAGTACAAAATTTCAGTTCAGGGAGAAACTATTTTAACAGATTATTACGGGTGGTGAAGTAAAAAATTTCAGAACAAGGAAAAACCAATATATTTTCAGAGGTAGTCGACTCAAATACAACCTTTGAGAAAAAGGAAAAAACATTCAATTTTCAAGGGTGATTTTTAATTATTTAACAGAGCAATATTAGAACTTTTATTCTGCAAAAAAAAAGGAGAAAAAGAAGTTACGCCTGTTTAAGAGAAATCAAAGGAACCAAGATTCGGACGGTGGTCAAAAGAAAATAGTCCACGGATAACGACAAAAAAATGAAAAACCGACACACGTGCACAACAAGGAGCATGAAAAACAACCCAAAATAACACGTATAAGAAAACGAAAGTTCAAGAGTAATTAACGCACTCAACTCCACTTAAAATTGGGAAAAGGTCCAAGTACACTAATCGTTATCTGCTTTTGTAGAAACACCCGTCGAGTTGCTCATTTACATAAAATATCACGTCCGGGGTGAAAGGAAATGAATGAAAAAATATCAAATCACAAGGATGTTTATAATAAATGGGAAATCTGTGAAAAGCGAACTTTTTTGGACTGGTAGATTTTTCATGTTAAGGCATGTGTTCTGTTTACAGTTTCAAAATGTTTTGAAACTGCTACACGTATAAATGGAGTTTAGAAGATGTCCGTTTTACACGAAATCCTTTGTCATGGTTCGTGTTGGCATAAATGTCAAAGCTGTACGAGTTCGAGTCCCCCGGAGGGAACGACAAAAAGAATTGGTTCGCAAATTTGACAGTTCTAACATCGCTGGGAATTTTTGAGACCCTTCTATGCTAACGTTATCTTCCTTGTATCAATATGATCCGATGGAGCTGTGTAATAAATAGAGTCGTCACATTCTGAGATATTTAAAACCAATTTTGAACCTTGGTAAACCGAACACCTGTCTAAACTGGACAGATTTTAAAGTCCAAATAGTGTTTGGTTTAGACAGGTTTTACTTAAGGAGGTAGACATGTAAAATCATTGGAATGTTTGTATTCAGGATCTTTATATCAATCTCATGTAAGCATCAAAGTAATTTGGATTGATTTAGTTCTGTTTCAAATGAAAGCTTGAAAGGCTTTGGTGAAATTGAATACAATACAAACATATCACTGATTCATAGAGTTATGTCCCTGACCCTAGGTCTACCTCCTTAAATTTCAAAAGGGGATTCGGTTTAGACCATTTTCACTGTACTTTTTTTTCAACTGCTTGAATTTTACAGCTCTTTCAGTAGTGACCAGTCTTGCTGCTGCGGGCACCGCCGTAGGGACGTATTCTCTGTATGCACTAACTAGACAATTAAAACGGAAAATCAATGCAGTGAAGCCGAAAACAGATACTACTGCTAACAGTATGAGTGATTCTCAGAAAAGTTTTGAGATATCCAAAACTGAAAGAACATCAAAAAATAACCCGTTTGGACTACGAATGGTGCAAGATGATGTATGTGAAACACAATGGAAGTCAAGATATTATCTTTTTTTTATATTCATTTGAGGTGTTTAATATACAGCATTGAGTTCAAATTGAGAGATATGTGTGTGAAATTGAGAGCTTTGTATGCGAAATAATACCTTACCTGAAATATTTTTGACTAGCCTTCACTGAATGTATGCCTAAAATTCTGTACTAAGCCTTCACGTGAATAATGTCTGACCTGAAATATTTTTCCTTATCCTTCACTAAAATATTTATACCAGTATTCACTGAACTTATGCCCAGCGTTCACTTAAATTATGCCTAACCTGTAATATATATGCCTGGTCTTTTCTTTGGTTATGCCCAACCTGGATAATTACTGCCAAACCTTCGCTGAAATTATTCTCAACCTGAAATGTGTATGTCGAACACGAATTTATTTTGCCTTCACTTAAATTATGTCAAATTTGAAATGTGTTTTTCCTAGCCATCCCTTGATTTATCCATCCCTTAAATTATCCATCCCTTGATTTATCCATCACTTGATTTATCCATCCCTTGATTTATCCATCATTGAAATAATTTTTGCGTAGCCTACACTTAAATTATATAGATCTTACTTGAAATATCTTTGCCTAGCTTTTACTCTAATTATGCATTGGTTATTATGCCGTACCTGTAACATTCATGCCTAAAATAATTACAATTATTTAAAGCAATGCATTATAGCTTTAGCCAAGGCATAATTAAGTTAAGGCATACCTACAGTACAACCTGTTTAAACCGAACTCATATTGGACTTTTAGATTGGATCGGTTTAGACAGGTATTCGGTTTAGACGGTGATCGGTTGACAGGTGTTCGGTTTAGACGGTGATCGGTTTAGACAGGTGTTTGGTTTAGACAGGTTTTCGGTTTAGAAAGGTGTTTGGTCATCAGGCTTTTTCGTTACGCAGAAGAAAACATTATCTTTAGTGTTGCAGAAATGGCCGAGTAGTTAGTTCTGATTGGACCTTTCCCGACTTATCGAGATTCTTCAAATGTTTGGAAGGGCTGGCTTGTTTGGTTAAGACAGGTGGTCAATGTAGACAGATAATCGGTTTAGATTCGTGCTTTATATGAAGGTTCTAAAAGCATTTATTTTTTTATTAATGGACTTTGAAAAGTGGCTGGTTTGGACAGGTTTCCGGAACATTGACGATAATACCGTGTTATACTCTACTAACTTTATTACCAACTGCCACTGAAATTTTAAGAACAATATCTATTATGTCTTCTGAAGAGATTTTTTATGCACATGTCCAATACAAAGGATCTTTGTCTGATCTTGTACTACTTCAACAGTGCTAGAGGTTGTGTTGCAATCTATTTTCTGACTTCGTGCCATGGAGGAACGGAATTCCAACCTTTTACGTTGTAGGAATCTTAGATGGCACTATACTTTTATTAGTCCTTGTACAGTTAAACCTGTGTAACCGAACTCTGATTACACTTGTTACTGTTATGTACCAGACATTGTTATTATAATTAGTCCAATCTGTCTATTGCAATGTTTTAACCTGTGTTACCCGACATTAATGTCTAAACCGATTAAAGGGATTCGGTGAAGGTACGTTTCTGACTTATCACCTAAACTAGATAATTTTTATTAAAAAATAACGTTGAAAACAAACTAGGCTTCAGTACTGACATCAAGTGGCTGTGGTCAGTACGTAGATGAAGTGAAAACTGTAACAAAAATTTGGGAACGGACAAATGGACACCATCATAACTATATCTACGTGACAATTAAAGCGGAAGGGATGGGTGTATGATACAAAGACATGTGTACATGTAACAGGTGACCCGAAAAAAATGATTAGTTGGCAGTGGAAGAGTTCGGATCCTCTTGACAGACCTTTCGAATTTCTCGGACATTATTATAATCAAAGGTCGTTTCCAATCGGAACTCCTCAGGCTTTTTCGTTACACAGAAGAAAATATTATTTTTAGTGACGAATAGTTCCGATTGGACCTTTTCTCGATTTTCAATCTTCAGCGTCTATAGTAAGTTCCGAACGTCTGAAGCTTTTCTCACATTGAGTTTCTTCTGATTGCAAGACACCCGCTGTGTGTCGATAATGTATGCAAGTTGATAAATTAAACCTGTTTTCGACTGTTACAGTTTCTTTTCATTACAGGATGATAGGAAGAAAAAACGAACTCAAAACGGAGAAGAAGACGACGAAAGAGTTGATGAAAGCGGTGGTATTGACCTTCTATATGTATAGCATAAAGACTGCAAATTGAATATGGATTCTTTGGCAAGTGTATATTGAAAAAAATATAATGCGTACATGTAGCACTTTTATTTCACCTGCGAAACTGATTTCTAAATAAAGGAAGCTTGACCTCTGTAGATGATTCAGGCATCAATATCATTACTTTTATTCTGTTCCTGTTTGTTATGTATTTATATATTGCTTACATTTGAGTGAATAATAAAAATGTTAGCGATCATTTGGTTTTGGTGATGTTCGATGTGCATGTTAAGGTATAGAAACTGTATAAAATGTTTTAAATGGTAATTGTAGGAGTAATATTTTACTATGATTTCAAAGAACGTCGGAACGAGCGGTATGCGATATGGAGTAAGATGTTGGGGTATGGCGGAACGGAATTCCAACCTCTCACGTTATAGTAGTAGTAGTCGCTGCTTCTTCGATATGCATGTAGTATTTACTTAAGGTGATAGAGTGACGACTGGTTGTCTCTGTCAGAATAATATGTGTCCTAGTGTGGTGTCATGCCTACCTGCGGGTTGTTGCTTCTGTAAGCTAGGACAATAAAAATCCGATTCAGCGTATCCAATTAGTACAACGCAGGGTGTGTTCTATTAGTACATAGTCTCAAACCGAATTAACCAGTATGTTTAGTTCGGAGGTCAAGTTGTTCATTGGGTTTGTCTATTGGCGTAAATAACAAATAACTAAATTTGATACAGTATAAATACCTTAAAAATGGGATCTAACTGTCTGTATTTGAATCTTAATTAACGGGATATGCCAATGGAACTATTTTACTTTCATCTAAATTGATAATCAAAGTACTCATGTTTTGAATCAATTTATATCAGTCAATTGTTTGAATTTTTACGCTTCAAATAATTGTCAAATTGCAAAATAAGGATGAGATAAAAAGACAGAGTAATCAAGGGAACCAAGATTCTAGCGGAAATCAAAAGAATGTAATCAAGGGACAAAGACCAGACATGGGAAACAGACACATACAACAAAGAGCACAAGTTTTGCCTCAAATTAATAGGGTGTCCATGCAAAAACCAGGAAGCGGGTTACACATGACACATTTTGTTTTTAAAAATTGTTCATCCATTTCATATCATAATGCACCCTTTCTCAAAGTTGAATGTTGTTTTTTCATTAACTGCAACAGTTAAAAGGAATAAAAAAAAACTACAAAGAAAGCATAGAAATTAATTAAGAAGGGAGATAACTTTATTTTTGTGCTAAATTTTGGTTGCTTTGTTAAGGAACTTAAAATTTTTTTTCCGAGCCATCCATTTACTATGTGCCAACCATATCATAGGATCTGCATGAATTTAACAGACAGCCTGTTAACAACAAAAAAAAAAGAGAACAAAAACAGGTAGAGTAGAGTGTTGGTACATTAAGGAGGTAGGCCTAGGGTGAGGGACAAATCTTGAAATCAGTGAAATGTTTGTATCATTTTTAATTTCATCTAAGTCTATAAAGCTTTCATTTGAAACAGAATGAAATCAGTCAAAGTTACTTTGATATTTACATGACATTGATGTCAAATGCTGAATACAAACGTTCCAATGATTTGTAAGAGTCATGTCCCTTACCTTCTTAAGTAGGTAGGTACTAGGGAAATTATTTTTTTTATGTTTTTTGAAAACTTTTTACATCCAGTTATTAGGGAAACACTCTCAAACTTTAAACAGTGACCATACAATGTTTAAGCATACCTGTTAACCTTTGGAACAGTTCATTTGGGAGATTCTCCACAATGACATGGTTTCCAAATCTGTTAACCTTTGGAACAGTTAATGTGGAAGGTTCTTCCATTAATACTGTTTCATTTGGGAGACTTACTTTAAAGCAAATGTTTTTTTTTATGTAAAAAAATAATTATTTAGTACTTGTCACAGAAAATATCCTAATTTGAACCAGAAATCTCATAAACTACATTACAGGATAGACACAAACAAAAATACAATATAGGTAGAGGTAGGGCTTTTTAAGCAGAAAACACATACATTACTTTAAGAATTTTTTTATTACTTTCCACAATTTCAACATAATTGTTATTATAGTTTTATTTACACAGAATATTGAGTAGAAGTACATGTATGTATGTTTATCATTCAGACTGTTAATATAACTTAATAAAGCTTTACAGTCAACCTGTAAAATCTGATTTTTGGCACAGACTGGTCTTTCCTAAATCATTAACTAAAAGATTGGAGCATATGTATTTGTTAAAAAATAGCATGGTGCATTGTGAAAATGGCTAATTCCCCCTAGTTTGTAGTGTACTTTAATTACTGTAAGGAATAACTGGTACACCCACAGGAGATACTTATCTATATTTAATTTACATCATGAATATTTTAAATCTGAATCAAACACACCTTTTGAAACATGACACACTCCTAATCAAATGCACCCCTGAAAACATTTCACATTTTCTATCAAACATTATTTCACATCCTAAACATTTTACATTAAATGATCAAACACACCCCTGAAATCATTTTATATTCTCAACCACACACACTACTTGATTTGTTATACATTCTCAATCATTTACAACTAATGAAACATTCTATTTTCTAAATATCATGCACCTCATGAACATTTCACTTTCTTAGTCACATGCACCTCCTGAAACATTTCATTTTTTTATTCACACACACTTTCAGTTTCCATATATGAAGGCATATCAACACAAACTTCACTGTAGCTCTCTGTTATATGTAGGTCGGCACAATATTTAAAAATAGTACATTAGAGATCAAGAATAATGTTACTATATACTGCACGTGAAAGTATTATTGTTCATGGGGTACCAATTTTCGTGGTTTTCGTGGGTTTGGTTAACCACAAAATTTTGTTCCCAACGATTTTGAAATTTTCAATTTATTTGTTTGACTGACTTTCAAATCCTGGAATTCAAGGATCCACAAACACATATTTTTCCCCTAAACCATGAAAATTGGTACCCACTAACAAAAGGACATCCACAGGGATGAACACCGGCCAAAACTATACAAATTTCAAAAGCCCCATAAGGGCTGAAAAGTTAAAAAATTTTACCACAATTTTTTTTTTAAATTAAGGTTTTTTTTTTTTACCCTAGAGTGACAAAACACATGTCTCGCAGCAAAGCTGTCCCCATAAGCTCAAAACTACTTTCAGACCAAGAAAGATAACCACAAACAATCTTAAAATAACCAAGGTAACCAAGATTGGGACAGAAATCAAAAGAATATAATCAAAGGTTAAAGACCTGACAGAAAAACCGACACACACAACAAAGAACATGAAATAACCAAAATAACGCATACAAAGAAACAAAAGTAAATGCAACTTGGACTCCATAAAAAACTGGGATCATGGACCAGGTGCTCCGGTAGGGTAAGTTTAAATTATAAAGCATTCAAATCTAAAAATAATATCTGAGTAGATTGCACAATAATGAATTAAAAACTTACTTGTTCATATACATGAAAATTTACCCAAAATTTTGAGAGTTAAAGTAAGAATACCAATAAAAAACATCATATAGAAATAAAAAGTCTCTATTGTCAACAAAGTTTGAAGAAAATTGCAGTAGTTCAAACTGTTCATAAATATAACAGAATAAGTCAGATCAATTCTAAAATTATATCATATTCCACCTCAGTAGCTCATTTACATAAACTAATAAAAGACTTTTTCATTGGTTAAGCACAGAATGCATTGAATGTCAATCATGCTGCTTTAGACCAATCAAATTTAGGGACACTTATTGACCCCACCTTCTTTCCTCTTGGACAGTTCATCCATGAATTAATGTTCACACTGGGCTGTAAATCATGAATATTCTGATATAACTTGATCCTGAACACTAGCAATGACTGCCAAGGTTACAATCTGTGTCTATTTTTTCCTTTTTTGGCCTGGCAGTAATACTGTTAAGTGTCTTTTTAACACGTAGCATTGTCAATCTAGATTTTGGATTCTGGGCCCAACATTCTTTAATGAGAGCTGTCATTTGATGCAAAACCTGTGGGAAAAAAACAATTTAATTATAGTTTTTGGTAACATAATATCTTCAATGCTGAGAAACTATACAGCATTGGATTCAAGTAAGAGGTGGACTATGTACCCTTCCTAAAATTAACATAATGCAGTTGGAAACATAAAGACCTTGAAATTGATCTCATATAGTAGGACAACTAATCAAAAATTCCTTTCAAAACTTTAATACAACTGAACTTGGCATGTTGCTTCCCCTCTTTGTTTTTTTTCTTTCTCCCTATTTTCAATAAGAGGCTTTGTGTCTAATGGCAGATACTTCATGCTTTTATTTTAGTGTCAGTCCCAGTAAGAATCAGGCAGTGGGTGAAACATGGAATGAAAAAACTTACCATTTTGAAAGTGTAATTTGAATATATGCACTATCAGAGTCAAGGCACATTCAGTTGTCATTTCACTGACATGCACTGAAAAATGAACATTTCAAGGGCAGAATACTCTGTCAAAATCCTAATTTTTCTATCATTCCATTGAAAAATTTATGAGCAAAGCCAACGATGCAGGGATCAAATAATGGTCTTTTAAATACAGAAAGTATCCTTGAGTGATATCACATAGTCAGACTGGTGGGTTTTTGACATGCATGTTTCTGATCTTTCCCATTTTGCCTGATTCTTACAAACACTTACATTTAACACTGTGTAAGGGTGTAAACAACTAAACACATCTGTAGTCAACAATCTGAGCTGGATTTATTACATATATAGATCACAGTCCATAAGTAGCCTTGTCACTTTGCTTGTATACATGTACATAATTCTGACTACAGGCCAACCAATCGTCAGTCTATCCCAACTTTACATGCTGTATACCTGACAAAATAGCAGTGACTTCCAATTTTACAGTCATGGAATGACTTGGCTATGGATAAAACCAACAACCTCCCATACCTGAGGACTAATCCTAAAGATTGGCATCTATATCACCTACCACACTTCAGGACTAATTGTAAAGGTTGGCATCAATGTAACCTCCGACTTTTGAAGAGAAATCGTAAAGGTTGACATCTATACAACCTCCCATACTTGAGGACAATTTGTAAAGAATGACATGTATACAACCTCCCACACTTGAGGACTAATCACATAAGTTGGCATCTATGTTACCTCCCACACTTGAGGCCTAATTATAAAGTTTGGCATCTATGTAACCTTCCACACTTTAGAACTAATCGTAAAGGTTGGCATCTATGTAACCTTCCACACTTTAGAACTAATCGTAAAGGTTGGCATCTATGTAACCTCCTTCACTTGAGGTGATCACACTACCATAACAACGAACTTTAATATACATGTACCGCATAGCAGATTATTTTTGCTGGATTCTTAATTTGGCATATTTAAGATGTCTGTCACCAAAATATAACTCTGGGCTTCAACACTTAGTGTACAACTTGGCATCTGCTAAAATAAGAAACACTTAACAGTTTCACATACCTATTTGCCTCAAATTACCAAATTTAACACCTGCAAAAATAAGCTGTCATAGGGTACACATACATGTATAAATGTACATGATTTTCTATTAACTTACTGTATCGTAACTCCATCTGGGAGGTATGACCGGTCTCTGTTGATCTGTAACTACTACTTTCTTCATATCCTCAAATGATGGATCACTCGGAACAACATCCCAAAATGGTGGCTTATAATCTTCCACTATACCTACAAATAATCGTGATAATTACATGTAAAATTATCTAAAAAAATACCTAGGGGTCATTAGGAACACAATGCCAAAAAGGTGGCTACATGTAATCCTTCATCTACATTTATATACTTTTAAATGAGTGCAAGAAAAATTATTTAAAGAAACAAGGGATCACTCAGAACACAATTACAAAAATGGTCGCTAAAAATCTTCAACTACCAGGTATATGTACACATGAAAATAACCATATGTAACATCATTTTAAAAACAAGGGGTTACTCCGAACAAAAGCCAAAATGGTGGTTCATAACCCTCAACTACTTGTAAACTGTTTTAATTTTATTTTTTTTTGTACTTTGTCACTATGGGGTATGTTTGATTTATATCTAAGTTTGGCTCTGAAAATAAACTTGGACAAATCAAATCTGAACTCCTGAACCTTCCTTGTTACACAAAATCTTCAGGTGGAAGAATCTGTCCAGAATTTGACCCAACTTTAAAATTATAAACTAGTTGAAACACATGTATCAAAAACTTCAATTGAAGCATATGCATTTTTAACTTCTTGCTCTGGAAAAGTTATTATATTTTTATAAATAAGAATTTTTGCAATATAGTGATTTTCCTACTATTTTGATGAAGTGACCAAGGACCCACTCAAGCAATAGGAAACAAGAGGCCATCAAAGAGACCAAGGACCCACCCAAGCAATAAGAAACAAGAGGCTGTCAAAGAGATCAAGGACCCACCCAAGCAATAGGAAACAAGAGGCCGTCAAAGAGACTAAGGACCCACCCAAGCAATAGGAAACAAGAGGTTGTCAAAGAGACCAAGGACCCACCTAAGCAATAGGAAACAAGAGGGTATGTCTAAACACCGCAAAGACCAGTATTAGTGCACTGATCACAAAAGTAGCCCTAAGACCCATAAGATGACATCTTTCCGAAGGTTAAGTACTACCATTGGAAAGGTTATTTAAAAATGCATCTATTGTTCTGAATTTAATACAATAATAGTCATTGAATCATTCACTATTTAGTCTTTTGTGCAATTGCCCCAGCACATGCCGGCCATCACACGAGTGACCGACCATGACCACAGCTCTCTGATGTCCATTGATCGTTAATTAAAGTCAATGATGCATACAGTAATTCCCAATCAAGTTTGCAACTGGTGATTTTGTTTATTAGTGATAATCTTGTTAAAACGTTAATGTTAAATTATTGTACATGGTTTCAAGAGTATATTAACAGGCAAATATTTTTCATGTGAAATTCATGTTAATCGAGCTTCACATGAAATTCATGTGAAATTTACATGAAATTAACATGCTTTTCATGAGAAATTCACTACACACGAATTTTATGTGAACATTTCATGTGAATTTCACATGAAGGCTCAATTCACCCAAATTTCATGTGAACTCAGTCAATTAGTTTATTTGCTCAATTCAGGTGAAAATCATGTGAAATAATTTTGTCTGTGTATATAATAATATAATACATGTATATATAAATACAAAACCTTGATGGTTTCGTTAATATTTGAAGTTAAAAATAAAATGCATAGAAAATGTTTTCCAAACACAGTAATAAAGTCTTTCAAAATTTACTCAGTTTCAGCAATGAAAGTAGATGCATACAAAATGCCAAAAAACAACGTCTTTATTTATTTTCAAAGTTTGATATACACACATCATGGTTTTGTTAGTTCTACTATGAAAACTGCCATGTGAAGACATTGGTTTTTGTTTAGTTACGAAAGCTGTTTGTCGAGACTAGTCTTTTGGTCATTTACATGTAAGTTTTCAGCTAATTTGAAATTAGAAAGTAGTATTGATTTTTTTTTGGAACTTTTACATTATTAGCAATTTAATTTGATACTAAATGAAATTAGAATAGATATAATATTATTTAATTTGGTATTTTGCATACTAGGTGTAAAAAATACATGTACATCTATACTTTCAAAAAGGTAAAGGTGAAGTATAAGTTTATGTGTCCTGAAAATTCTTCTACTGCTGTTTGTTAAAAATGTGGAAAACATGTATTGCCAACATACCAGAGATACATGTATAAAAAACCCAATCAATGTAAAAGACCTCATACAAATAGAACACAGAAAAGGTTTACAAGTTTAATGTTATAAATGTAATAATTATTGTCCCACTATTTAAAACTGTGATTTATTATTATTTATTCATTCCTTTAAAGGCTTTCTCAAAATTGGCATTCAATTTTTCATAAAAACAAGAACAAAAATTCCCCCCCCCCCCAAAAAAAAAAAATTAAAAATTATTTAAGCTCAACTAAATAAACATTGATTAATCTATCTAATATAAATATGTAATTACTTTCATTTAAGTTTAACTGTCATAAAAATAGCCAGTATCAGGCTGGTTGGCAGGCTACTAACTCAGTTCTAATCTGTTTTAACAACTTTCATAAAAATAGCCAGTATCAGGCTGGTGGGCAGGCTACTAACTCAGTTCTAATCTGTTTTAACAACTTTCATAAAAATAGCCAGTATCAGGCTGGTGGGCAGGCTACTAACTCAGTTCTATCCTGTTTTAACATGTAACTCATACTTTTTTTAAGAAACTCAGACCTTTTTTTTAGGTACAATATATGTTTAATTGCGTAATATTTTATTCACCATGTTCACAGTGGCCAGGTTAAAAGGGGAGGGCCAAATTACTTTAAATCTCTGTCACATTTTTTGCACCAAAGTCAGGAATTTCTCTGCTTGTCTTGTTTTCACTTTCAGTTTACTTTATGTTGCTGGAGTATATAATGGCAACAACAAGTACATGTATTTAGCTGCATCTGTGTACAATGTTGTTTTGAGACCAGCAGCAGCCTGTCCTGTGGAGTGAGGGTTTTCTTGTTTTGGGACCAACAGCAGCCTGCCCCTTAGAGTGAGGGTTCCCTTGTTGTTTTGGGACCAGCAGCAGCCTGTCCCATGGAGTGAGGGTTTCCTTGTTGTTTTGGGACCAGCAGCAGCCTGTCCCGTGGAGTGAGGGTTCCCCTGTCATTTTGGGACCAGCAGCAGCCTGTTGTGGAGTGAGGGTTTCCTTGTTTTGGGACCAGCAGCAGCCTGCCCCATGGAGTGAGGGTTTCCTTGTTGTTTTGGGACCAGCAGCAGCCTGTCCAGTGGAGTGAGGGTTCCCTTGTTTTGGGACCAGCAGCAGCCTGTTCCGTGGAGTGAGGGTTCCCCTGTTGTTTTGGGACCAGCAGCAGCCTGTCCCGTGGAGTGAGGGTTCCCTTGTTTTGGGACCAGCAGCAGCCTGCCCTGTGGAGTGAGGGTTTCCTTGTTGTTTTGGGACCAGCAGCAGCCTGTCCCGTGGAGTGAGAGTTCCCCTGTTGTTTTGGGACCAGCAGCAGCCTGTCCCGTGGAGTGGGGGTTCCCTTGTTGTTTTGGGACCAGCAGCAGCCTGTCCAGTGGAGTGAGGGTTCCCTTGTTTTGGGACCAGCAGCAGCCTGTCCCATGGAGTGAGGGTTTCCTTGTTGTTTTGGGACCAGCAGCAGCCTGCCCCATGGAGTGAGGGTTTTCTTGTTTTTGGGACCATCAGCAGACTGCCCCATGGAGTGAGGGTTTCCTTGTTGTTTTTAGAAGACCCTAAATGGCTTTTAGCTGATATTTAGTGGTAACTATTTTACCTGTGCATAAAGATGTTTTGGGACCAGCTGCAGCCTCCCCCATGGTGTAAGGGTTTCCCTGTTGTTTTTGAAGACCCTAAGCAGAATTTTTTTATCTCTGACATACTCCCCATATCCATTCTGGTTATATTTACATGCAAATCAATCTTCACATGTAGGCAGAAGAAGTAAACTACGAACTACAGTGGTTTTCCAGCCCTTATGTTGGGTCTAAAATTCAGCCTCATTCCCAAAGAGAAAGGCTTGTGTAAATATTGATTTCTCGATTTTTTTCTAAATTGTATGGGCCCCTGACCCATTGCAAAAATGGTAGGAAACTCAATGACATGGTAACTCCATCATGTTGGAAGAGACACTGTGACTACACCATCTCCACCATGAAAAGTGGAAATATAAAAATTAGTATTGAAAAAAGTGTAATTGCAGCTAAAATGCATCTTAACTCACCACTGGTACTACATCGTCTTGTTATTTCCCAGAGGACCAGTCCAAAAGCATACACATCAACTGTTTTGAATGAGTCAAAATAATACACATTCAATGTTTCATCTAACAGCTCTGGTGCCATGTAACGTTTTGTCCCGACCTTGTTATTCCGACCAAGGTCAATCTTATTATTCTCCTGACAATGGGTTACGGCAAGACCCAGATCACCGATACAACAAGTCCCGTCCATTCGTACCAGGATATTTTTAGATTTGATGTCACGATGAGCTATTGCTGGTTTCCCTTGGTTACCAACAATTTCAGTATGTAAATGAACAAGTCCAGCTGCTGCTGATGTTGCCAATAGCAACATAGAATCATAATTTAAGACATTTCTCTGTAAATGATCATATAACGAACCATTTTCATGATATTGCATGATTAGCCATAGTTGGGTACACGAGTTTCTGCTTGTCATATCTGAGGCGTAATATCCCAGAATGTTATCATGCCGTAAGAGACAGGTATTGTAGATTTCAGTTTCTCTTGCCCAACTGGCCTCATCACGGGAGGAGAAGATCTTGACTGCTAAACTTTCTCCATAGTAGTTTCCACGCCATACTTCTCCATATCTGCCTTTTCCTGCAAAACAAGGAGAAGTGGACTATATTATAATTTACACTTATTTTTACCTTGTCCCTTGTAAGTTCATAAGATTGCAGTATACACTACTATGCTATTGAATGGGAGTTGAATTCACAGGGTCACATGATGCCCTGTGGCAGATATATTCATGCTTTTCACGATGAGAACGATTTACCAATGGATTAGACACTGCTTTGTATTAGTCAAACACACTGAGCCAGATCTGTATCATGCTAACTCACTAAAGCATAAGTCGCCCGAGATAGAAATGCCAACCTACTCAGACACATTATTCTGACCCAAGCCAATTAGATAGCGCTTAATCCTCCTAAATGCTGCATGCTTGGTAGTGACTACCAATTTTAAAGTCTTTGGTGTGACTCGGTCAGCAATTGAACACATTAACTCTCACAACTGAGAAGTGCATGCTACCCTGAACCACTGAGCTATTGTATAGTTTTGGAAAATCAGATTTAGTAATACAATGGAGTCCTATAAATGGTATATGTCAGAAAAAAAATGCAATAAACAGGAAATATCATTTAAGGAGGTAAACCTCATTGGAATGTTTGTATTCAGCATTTTACATCAATCTTATGTAAGCATCTAATTAACTTGGATTCATTTTATTCTGCTTCCAATGAAAGCTTGACAGGCTTTGATTAAACTGAATATAATACAAACATATCACTAATTTCATGAGTTATGTCCCTTACCCTAGGTTTACATCCTTAACGGGAAAATTCTATATTTTTTCCATGTCTAAGTGGAATATTGTCCTTTTCTCATGTGTAATAAGACACCTATTTGAGTGTTTAAGCAAAGGAAAGAGAATAATAGGATAACTAATTGGAAAGATTGAATATTAAAAATATTATCATGAGTGCCGAAGGACGCCTAGATTTAATGAGTTCCACTACAATTTAAATCCTCAAGCGTTCTTACAGATCTGTTTATACTACTTGATGAAATTTCATATTTTTCACAGTAGTCTATGGAAATAATCTGTAAAATCCTGAACGTTCTGAAATTTTAACAAAGGTATTATGTTATAGATATTCACAATCTGTAGAGCGTAATTTGTAGTCAAAATCTGTAGAAAATACAGAAAATCCATATAAGTAAACACCTCTGTTCTGGCTGAGTGATCATATTTTGGTTATTCACAATAACCAATTG
Organism: Perna viridis; assembly: GCA_037379345.1. Taxonomy (NCBI): domain Eukaryota; kingdom Metazoa; phylum Mollusca; class Bivalvia; order Mytilida; family Mytilidae; genus Perna; species Perna viridis. Next base: position 21,477,059 of record CM074523.1, read on the forward strand.
ATTATCCTTACTTTTAAATAAATTTTCTTCACAATTTGTCAATATTTTCAGCATGAATTTAAAATTCTGTGATTGGTGGTTTGATATCAAAGTTGTGACACTTTGGCGAGAGAAAGTCTGAGAGTGAAATTATCGTATTTATTTATTATCCTGTTAATAATCAAAATTTAATACACTAGGAATCTACGATAAAACACTGCTATCTATATAATAGAATGCTATAAGACAAATTCCTTAAGGGACATAACTCTTGAAATCAATGACATGTTTGTATCATATTCAATTTCATCCAAGTCTATAAAGCTTTCATTTGAATCAGAATAAAATCAATCAAAGTTACTTTGATACTTACATGACATTGATGTCAAATGCTGAATACAAACGTTCCAATGATTTGTAAGAGTTGTGTCCCTTCTATCTCCTAAGGATTTATTATCATTTTACCCATTTAGGTATAAATTTCAGTAAATATTTATGCAATGAAAAGGATACAATCCAATATGGTTTTGTTTTTGAGTTCTGATGCAATTAACATGATTAATTGGAATCAACTGTAAGTGGAAAAGAAGGCAGAACCATATGAATTCAAATTGGATACTCAAATTATCTTAATCAGATGCTGGTGTTATTAAATAACCCTGTATTTTCAATTAAATCAAAATTTGGTAATATTTAAAATGGCAATGTTCAAATGATCAGGGAGATGCAGCAAAATTATACCTGTGAGTTGGTCAATGAATGTTCAACCCCCTTTTCCAATTTCCCACTCATTGTATTATATGCAGTATGTTTAACCAAAACTCTAGATTATCTCCCCCAAAGCTTCTGCTAATAATTAACAAGGGGCTTCTACATTTATTTAGGCATTTATGAAACCTAACCTCCAATAAATCAATATATCAAATGATTTAGTAGTTGTTCTTACTAAATACATGAACAGACATACAGACCAACATGCTGTTACAGTTAAAGTACATGTACTAAAACAGTTACATCCAATTCAATTGGAGGGTTTAAATAGACCTAGGGTAAGGGACACAACTCTTACAAATCATTGGAACGTTTGTATTTACCATTTTACAGCAATCTCAGGTAAGCATCAAAGTAACTTGGACTATTTTCATTCTGTTTCAAAGGAAAGCCTGATAGGCTTTGGTGAAATTGAATATGATACCAACATATCACTGATTTCTTACCAATACATTCCAGTAATGTGACTTGTCTGGCGATAGTCCTCTGTACAAGGAAGGGAAGACCAGATCCTGAGCCAGATGTGCATGACTCATCTAAAATCTCCTATAAAAGATAACTGATTGATTGTGATATACAAATGTATCTTCATGCATTTCATGACAAGAACATGTGACCAATCAATAGGTATAAAAATGAAAGACATTTAATGATTGCTAATGAGAAAGTCAACCATCAAATGCTTCCACCTACCGGTCACCACATAGTCTTCAATGATGGGCGAAACCCATACTGTATAGGAAGCTGTAAAAGGCCCCAAAATAAATAATGTAAAACTATTCATAAAAGACAAAAAAAATTGACCTAATCTATAGATAAAATATAAAACGAATAAATATGTACATAAAAAAGCAACAACAACCACTGGACTATAGGTTCCTGGCTAGGAACAGGTAGACATTGCATTTTACTAGTAAGACACACTGAACTGGTTTTTCATTGTGAGTTAAGGTCACCATGGTTACAGAAGCAGCTCCCTTCATGCAAACTAATCAAAACTATATCTCCTATATGCCACCCGCAAGAAGCAATGACTATCAATTTTTTAAGTTTTTGAAATGAATCGGCTTTGGTTTAAACCCACCAACTCCCGCCCTCATGGCAAAAAACCTACCAAGACCACCAAAGCAGTCTCCTAAAAAGAAACACTAGTCATTATTTTCGTTCACGGTAACATATGCACATTTATTTTTAGATATCAGAGATGATTTTATGAGGTCAACAAACAAAGCAGAAATTGGCAAAATGGGAAGTAAATATACAGTAAAAAAATTGTAATGGTAAAATCCGGATTTGAAATAGCCGAAATCTGCCAAAAAACGAAAGAAAATCATCTTTCATTAAAGTTATTAAAGATAGGGATATTTTGATTCTTTTAAAAATACCATAAAAATATAAACAAAGTCCTCAAACAGGAAATTGATGTCTATCAGCCTGAACCAAATCCCACAATATGGTACACATTGGCTTACCTAAGTATCAAGTGGTTACAGAAAAAAACAGTACAAAAAATTGTGTACAGAAGAACAAATAGACACCTTAACCACTACCTAACAAGTGGTTATACCTTGAGAGTGCTATCTCCAACTTGAGTTGCTCTGATACCATATTCTTCAGGGAGTAACTCCTCCCTTACTCTGAGGTTCTCCTGACTCTCCTGTCTATTCTTCCTCATCCTCTTGAAACAATACCAAGCCACAGTAAGGGAAACAATTAGCACAAGAACTGGTACAATTATTGCAAGGACAAGCAGATAGTCGAACATCTGTTCTTCTTTCATTACTGAAAAAATAAAAATGTGTATGAGGAACTGATTGATACTGTAAAACATGTCTAAACCAAATCCTTTTTTCCTAAAATGTAATGGGAGAGCATATTGTTTTTGTTCTAACTTTTATAGTTTTTCTTTCCTGAATTTTATTGTCCAAATATCTTCTCAACAGCCAAACCAATTAAAACCAAACTTGGTACAAAAATAGGTCACCACATGCAGATGTGCAATCACTATCTGAATTTTCAAACATGGCTGCCATTTCAAAATGGCTGCTGTTTTAAGATGAAAAAAATCATACAAAATAGGAGAAAAATAGAGACTTGATATTTGGTTTAAAAACAAAAGGTCACCACAAAGGCTTCCATCAGCAATATTGAAATATTAAAAAAATGGCTGCCATTCCAAATGGTGATGGGTCAATAACCTAAATAAAACTTGAAAAAAAAAATGAAAAAAATTCATATAGACATAGAAACTGTTTTCAGAGCTCTTGTAACAATGGAAACATTAGGGGAACATCTGTGTTGGTGTTTTACACAATTAAAGCAAGTTTTTAATTGGTTTGGTTTAGACAGATTTTCAGTTATCATTTATCCAAGGTTCAAAATACATTCAAATTGATGTAGAGGAACTGTTCCTGGTAAAATGCAAAGCAATATTTGTCCTAACAACCTATGGCTACAAAGTTTCTTGAAATTTGGTGCAGTAGTTACTGATGAGTTATGCTTACTAAAGTGTGACAGACAGACAGACAGAGCAAATGCAATTCGTCTCCCCAAAATGTGTACAATAGAAATGTACAAAAATTGTCATCACTTTTAAGTAGCAGTCTTTGTACGAATCATGCAAGTTCTGTGAAATGTGATTCACTCCAAAAAATGCTACATATTTTCATTTTTGTTATTAAGCTGGTTCATAGGTCTATATGATGAAATGTATATGTATTTATTCTAATCTTTCTGCTCTTAAGAGATAATTCTCACCCAAAATCCAATAGTCTCCATTGTATTTTTGTGACATTTATAGAGTTATCTCCCTTAATTTTTAATTAAGTACATTCTATATGTTTTTTATTTCCTAAGAACGATGTTTATATGAAAAGCCACATGTTTCTTTGTGTTAACAATGACATTTTTAACAAAATATCAAAAATAAAAATATGTAGGCTTTCCATCCATGAATTACATTTTGCATGATTCTTATGTGGAGTGCTACTAAAAACTTCAGCTTAATTACAATCTAAAGACAACGAAACATTGTTAGTGAAATACCTAAGTTTTCTAAAGAACTTTGTTTTTACAACAATATTATCTCTTTCTTTTGACTAGACAATGTGGCAGGAATCTAATTAGACACGATAAAAGAATAAACCACACTTTAACATTGAAAACATTAGGTATTTTCCACTGAAATGATAACTTCTGTTAGTTGCATATTTTTTTCTGACAAATAGGCTATGGGATTAGCAGGAATTCACTGCACTGTGTATAAGATTTATCCTGATTGATTTTATTTATAATTTTTTTTTTTTTAACTTGCTCATAATTCTTATTCTTGGAAAGGAATCAAGTTCAGAAATTTATAGTTTATTTCTAATTTTGTTTGTTTTTGGAATTTTAAAACCTTATACATGTACCTGGTTTCTCTTGAAATTTAGGGATCACTTCAGGAGGGTCCATCGAATTACACATCTCCTCCCTACAGCACTTGACAGCAACAGGGCCTTTCACCCAGTTGTCGTCTCTGCGCCCCCTACATGTCATCATCTGTTTCTCCTTATCAAGCCCACAACCTCGCTTTATTATAAGAACATCATTGCTATAGTCAGCCATAACAAAGCACTGAAAAAATAGAAAAACCAAATAATATAGACTTAAGGAGGTAGACCAAGGTAAGGGACACCATTCTTACAAATCATTGGAACATTTGTATTCACCATTTTACATCAGTCTTGTGTAAGCATCAAAGTAACATGGACTGATTAGACAGGTTTTCAGATTATTCAGGGTTTGGTGTACCCATAACACACATGGTGGCCCATGTTTTTGTAAGTGACCTTCTTCACTTACTCTTTGAACCTATTCAAAATTTTAACCTATTGTTATTTTTTTCAATAAAATCAATAGATTTCCTATTGTACATTGTAAGGTTAAGATTTGGTGTATCCATAAATTAGATTTAAGTAGCACTCCAGCTAAGGATCATGCAAAATGTGATTCATGGGTCAAAAGACTACATATTTTTATTTTTGATATTTTGTTTGAAATGTCATAGTAAACAGAAATTAACATTTGGTTTTTCATATAACCCGTGTTCTTAGGAGATAAAAATTATATAGAATGCACTGTAGATTTCAAATTTAAGGGAGACAACTCTGTAAATGACGCTCTAATACAATAGAATCTACTGGAATTTCAATGTTGATTATCTTCTAAGAGTAGGCAGATTTGAATGAATAATTACACATTTCATAGTATAGACCCATAAAACAACTTAATTACAAAAATAAAAATATGAAGTCTTTTTTCGGGTGTATCACATTTTTCAGATTTTGCATGATTCTTACAAAGACAGCAACTTAAAAAAAAATCAGGTTTACAAAATCAGCAAACAAATATACTGAAAATAAAAAATAAGACCAAAATACATGGCCTAAATAGAAAATGTACCTTATAGCAGGTTTACTTATATTTTGACAGGTAATTGAAGCAAAAATATACAAAAAATGTTAGTGATTCTAATTTTGGCAAATGTTAATTGCAACATTGAGTACTGAAGACCAGAACTAATACTCTGATTACTGTTATACAGACTACATGTATATTGTATGGAAACAGAAAACAGAAACGACCTACATGTAGCAAACAGAATATAACATACATGTAATTACATGTAAAAACTAAAGAAAAGGAAAACAAGACACAATAAAATAAATAAAACACTTGTCTCTGATGAAGCAAACAGTAAGTGACATCAAGTGCTACATAATGTAATTATATTCATTATCATTCTTACCCCAACTTCATAAGTAGACAAACAGTAGTTCCGTCCTCCAGTGCAATATTCATCATTACAAACACACTTGAATTTCTTCATTCTCCTAATGGCGTCTTCAACCAGGGTAGAATTAGGTGGACGGAATCCTGGAAAGATGAATAAATACTAGAAAAACTTTACAAGCCCTACTTGATAACATATACCTTTTTATCTCAATATTAATTTGGATCAAAATCTGAAATAGGAGGTGCACAATAAGAACAGACGAACAGACATATATAAAGACAGTATATCCAACTCCCCTGCCATTCTAACTGACCCTTCACAAAGCAAAAATATACATGTAGATGTAATCACTTATATATAGAATTTTATACATGTACATGTACAAGCTTAGTGTACAGCAATACACTGTACAGACCTGTGTGTACTTACATAGTTAAGAAAGTACATTTTGATTGACTGTAGTCTTCCAATCTACAAATGTAGAATATGTACATGTACTAAAAACAAATGTACACTTTACCCTTTGCACTATATTACATGTACATGTAGTCATGGAGTAAATTTTCAAACCAACATAAATTGAATTTGAGCTCAATTTCCCATGCATTTCAATAAATAGTGAAAGAAGCCACAGAGTCCATACAGAAGTTTATAAGAACTACAGAGGACTCACAGTCCTCCCAAAAGATAAAAGAAGATCTATAAACTAGAGGCTCCCAAGAACTTCAATCGCTCACATGGTTCATTTTTCTCCATTCAAGGGCAATGGGATAACTATAACAAGGAGTCATCCTACAACTACATACCTTTTGTAGGCCTTATTGTTAAGATCATGTCATCAATTTTAAGATTTTTTTCTACCTAGTATAGTTTTAAAGATATTGGCTAAAAACTTCAAAAGATATCAAGGAAAATAGCTGTCACAAAGAGTCGTCCGACAGTAAAAACTTTAACCCCATGTTTTTTTCTAAACCTTATTGTAAAGATCATTTCATACGCAAGTTTTTCTTATTCTATCTACAATAGTTTTCAAAATTTGGTAATGGTCATTTTTTGGCTTTTCAAGGGCAACAACTCTGACAAGGAGTTGTCCTACAACTTTGTCCAAATGGAGACTTAAGTAGAGCTCTTCAAGCGTAAGAAGGACCATTCATTTCTCTAGCCTTAATAGTATACCTTGAAATAAGTGGTTTTACACTTGTGTACTATAAAGAGACATAGTGGCCATGTTTTATTTTAACAGATCAATAATCCAAATGCTATTTTTATGCAGGGTACCCTAAAAAACATTCATACTAATTTTCATTGAAATCTGTTAATAGTTTCAGAGAAAATACAGACAACAATGACAATGACATCTGACACTAAGTGATGGCAATAACTCACATGGTCCACTAGACCTGGTGAGCTCAAGAGGATTCTTTGTCCTTTTGGGGTTAGAAGAACTGAAGAGGTCGATCACAATGTCCTCAAAAGAGTTAAATGAAGGACTATAGAGAATATACAATCTGTGAAGAAAAAAATATCAGAATCAATCTATAGAAATACCAAAACATCTCAGACTTGTTTTTGTAAAAAAAAATACTAAAAATTGCACATGTAACCTCTACATGTGTGATTGCTACTATTGCTCTGGCACCTGGATGGTAAAACCAGATAAGTTTTGACAATCAATAATAAACAACAGACCATGACAGAGATGCCTGACCTGCAGATATACAGTACCAAGTGTAACCACAGACCATGACAGAGATACCTGACCTACAGATATACAGTACTTAGTGTAAACAAAGACCATGGCAGAGATGCCTGACCTGCAGATATACAGTACTTAGTGTAACTACAGACCATGACAGAGATGCCTGACCTACAGATATACAGTACTTAGTGTAACCACAGACCATGACAGAGATGCCTGATCTGCAGATATACAGTACTTAGTGCAACTACAGATCATGACAGAGATGCCTGACCTGCAGATATACAGTACTTAGTGTAACCACAGACCATGACAGAGATGCCTGATCTGCAGATATACAGTACTTAGTGCAACTACAGATCATGACAGAGATGCCTGACCTGCAGATATACAGTGTTAAGTGTAAAGCTTCTACAAATGGCAAACCTAGTCACTCAAAATCACTTTAAAAATTGTTTATTCACATCAGAAACACAGTTTTCCAAATTTTCATTAAGTGTACATATTGATATACAATGTACATGTAATAGAAGAATTAGAAAATGGTGAAATCCAGAAAAAAGTAGTAAGAAGACATAAAAGGTGATTTCAAGATACATGTACTAAGGAGGTGTAATTTTTGAAATCTAGATACCTGTGAGATACATGTACTTAGAAGGCTTAATGGTTAATTCAAGATACATATATGAAGAAGGCTTAAATGGTGAAATCAAGATGCATGTATCAAGAAGGCTTGATTGGTGAATTCAAGATACAAAATGTACATGTACTAAGAAGGCATAACTGGTGAATTCCATGCAGTTATACTTAGATGACATAATTAGTGAATTCCAGATACCTGTACAATGTACAATGTACATCAATGACACAATCAGTGATTCCAAGATAAATCTACTAACATGGTGTACTTGGAGAATTCTAGATATCAAACATGCATGTTAACCTGAAGTTCCTCATGTTTCAAGACCTATACGAAAAGTCATATGGGAGTAGATGGTCAGCAAGGTCTGTTTGATTGGTCAACCGTTGGCATGTCAGCAGGGTCTGTTTGTTTGGTCAACCGTTGGCATGTTAGCAAGGTCTGTTTCTCTGTTACTGAGAAATTTAGTAAATATGGAGAAAAAAAAAAACGGAAGAAGGTATAATCAAGAATTATAATAATTCTGTGAATAATACTTTAAAAGATTGGATTAATTTAAATATGACTTAATAAAGAGCTAATTTATCCATTAAACCTATAGTTCTAAATGAACAAAAAAAAAACAACTTCAGTTAGCCACAGACAGTAATATGCAACTCTTTCAATACTTTTACAAACCAAACATAATCTTTAAACTCTGGACCAGACAGCTAAAAATTTAAGAACATAACAATTTGTCATGCTACATGTACATGAACATTATTCAAAAAATATACATAAATACAGAATACAACTCCATGTTACAGAATAATTAAACTACATGTAAAATGTTAGGTACAACAGCAAATTATGGGATAGAACAGTTAAATTTGTATTAAATTACCAAAATTCAAAACTCAATAAATTTTCTTTTTGTTAAATAAACTATCTGCTCTGTTATTAAACACCTGTGGACTGAAGTTCTCATTACTTATAGTGGGTGGTATTGTTTGGCATGGATTAATTCATAGTGTGGAGTCTTGGAATGGATACATGTATGTGGAGTGCAATTTGAATAAAAACTGGATTTTCAATTCTACTAATATACATGTAGCTTAATATTTGTTTCTAGGAAGTGTGATAAACACTCTAACAGCATCAGATGTGGAGATGTGAAAAAAAAAATCTGGATATCGTAAATTTTAAGAAAAAAAGATAAAAAATCCGGGCAAGGGTAATTTCCAGGGGTGTTCAGGGAAGAAAATCTATCAATTAATTTCAATTGGCCATACTACCACTATTGACATCTACATCCACATGCATATCTGACAAATATCAATTAAAGAGTAATCAAAGGAACCAAGATTTGAGGGGAAATCAAAACATGGTAATCCAGAGAAGACAGGGCAAAAAGATACACACAACCATCATAAAAAAGTACAAAGAAACATCAGTAAATAAGCAGCTGGGACTCCACTAAAGAATGGAGGACATGGAACAGGTACACCAGTAGGGTAAGCTTACTTAAAGTTACCTTACCAAATTATACTAAAAGATTCCAATCCACACTTCCACTCCATACAACAACCTATGCCTGTTCATTTTAATCTATTTCATTATCCTTCTATCATCTTCCAAACACCTTCCTTAGAAAACTAAATCTTTAGGATTCTGTTCAGACAGGTTTTCAGATAATTAAAGGTTTAGTTTAGACAGGTTTTCTGATTATTCAGGGTTTTGTTTAGACTGATTTCACTGTACATTTACAGTAACCAAAAATACCTCTTATTGTTTTTAAAACAAAAATAATGTATTGGTTCACAAGCCTTCCTTCATCTTAAGTGAATAATTGATTGATTATGGTTTTTTGTCCTTTGGAAAATAATCCATACATGCTACACCAACCAACAGACCATGTTATGTGCTAGCCAGTCCAACACACTAACCCGAATCACCATTATACAAACTCCCAGAGGCAACAGACCACAGGTAGACATACTAGGCCGCTCGTGTACTACCTGATACCATTGTATCCCTTAAATTCTTGGTAGTGAAGAAGTGACTATGAGTTTTAAAGCCTTTTGTGTGACTTGATCGGGGTACAAATCCAAAATCTCCAACCAAAATTCATATTGGAGGGATGGTCAAAATTGCAAAAAAATGACAGAATTTCATCAGAACTTGCTAATAATGATTAAAAATGATGAATTTTCACAGTCAATTTCAAAGAAAATATGATGTAAAATAAAACTGTAATAATAAATTTGCATTACCCATATAATTTAGAACTGTTTTTTTTTTCTTTTCTTAAATATTGAACCTACATACACATGTAAATTTTAATCTTTAATATTTTCAGAGATAATGCATTCCTGTTTATAACCATTGAAACAATTAATGTGAGGGATTTTTATATAATTGCAAATTATTTTATTTAGGAATTCAATTATATCATACTTTTCACAGTAAATATATTAATTTTAACCAAAAACTTCCCACAAATCTTATATTTTATGTAGGGATATGATCTGTATATCAGTAGTTCTCCTCACTTCTTGTTATCAATAATAAAATATTGTTGAAAAGATGAAGATTAGTGTGTAAAATAGAACATGTGTAAGACATTTAATGCTCTTGACACATTTTGCAAAAACTTAACATTACTTAACGTCTTACAAGGCCAAAAAGAAGTCCCTCAAATCTTCATTTGAAAGATCTAAATTTTATTTGCAGCATAGAAAGAATATTATTCAGATGAATAAGTGCCCGAAACATATTTACTGATTTTGATGGAGATATCAATTAATAAAAAGAAATTATATATGGACTATACTCTGTGTATTCCTTCAGTAGGGAAGTTCCTGAAATGCACTGGTGATATAAGATTCAAAAACCCAACAGAAAAGGGGCATTTCCTTATCTGAATAATCAGCTGATTGATTGAGTGGTTTATTATGGTTTAACATCCAATATTTATTTCATGCATTTCAGGATGAAATGGTTGACATGCTGATGATTGACCAATCAAACAGACCCTGCTGACATGCTGATGGTTGACATCAAACAGACCCTGCTGACATGCTGATGGTTGACCAATCAAACCAACCTTGCTGATATGCTGATGGTTGACCAATCAAACAGACCCTGCTGACTTGCTAAGCCAGATCTTTATTGTGTTAGCTCACACGTGCAACAGCCTGCAGTTGCTATCCCAGTAGGATATTTTTTCTGACTGAGCCAATAAAATATTGACTACCAATTTCAAAAACTTGTGTGTGACTTGGTCAGGGATCAAACCAACAACCTCTAACACTCCAGGCCAGCATGCTAACCTGAGACTGCAGGGGATCAAACCAACAACCTCTAACACTCCAGGCCTGCATGCTAACCTGAGACAGCAGGGGATCAAACCAACAACCTCTAACACTCCAGGCCAGCATGCTAACCTGAGACTGCAGAGGATCAAACCAACAACCTCTAAAACTCCAGCCCAGCATACTAAGAATGAAGAAATAAACTTTGAATGGCCTTAGAATCAGGAATTTAAATTCCAATGTCTAGAAAACCAAAAAATTAATTTAGAATGACCTGAGGATCAAAAAATTAAAAATTGAATTGTTAAAAGGTTTTTTTTTTCTTTTTGATGATGGCATGTTTATACTTAGTTGTAAGGTTTTGTAATATCTTAATGTAACGGAATTAGATACATGTATGGTGCATAATTTGTCAAAGAGAAAACAACCTATCTGGGATAAAAATGTCAGCCAAAGGCCATCCTTTAGTTTTCAATGAAGGACAAGGAAACCCTCATGCCACAGGGCAGGCTGCAGCTGGCCCAAAAACATCATTATACACAAGTGCAGCAAAAGAGTTACCCCCATATACTCAAGTAACATAAAAAATAAATTTATGGTGAAAATGAAACAAGATATAGAGGCCAGAAATTCCTGACTTGTGTCAGGTGCAAAAAAACAAATATGTTAGGGTTAAAGTAGTTTGGCATGATCACAACCCCCCCCCCCTTTTAAATCTGGCCACTGTGGAAAAATATTACACAATTAAACACACCTAAAAATCAGTTCGAAAAGATCTGAGTCCCTTGTTACAACAGAAATAAAGAAACTGAATATAAATTACACAGATGTACATGTACAAACTAAAGACTACTAGCAGTCAACTGACATGCCAGCTCCAGACCAGTTTAAACCTACAAAAAGTTATGTCTCCAATGTATATAAAATCAATCCAAGTTCTTTCCATGCGGAGTTGAGAGTCATGGTACATCGTAAGTCATTAAATAAGGACACAACCCATGTCATGCCAAAAAATGTTTATGATACATACAACTTTGTGTATAATTACCCTATGTGCCACTATCTTGAATACTTATATTTTTTTAACATCCCCTTCAGAAAAACAATTATAACTATTATTAACAAGTTTTTTTGAGATTTTTGGTTGAAGATTTTATCATATCACTATATAGTCAGACATGTAACCAGTGAAGACTGTGATATAATGTCCCTATCTAAAGTTAACCTGTACATAGTGACCAGGATTTTGCTATCCTTTGAAAAATGCTTTCCAGCACCTTTGGCAAAAAATGAGGACTAATTTTAGGGCTAATTTAGGGCCAAAATTAGGAAAGTAACTAACACTGAGAAAATTTTGTATCTTTCTTTCATTTCTTATGTGAATTCCTGACAGGACACCTGATGAGTGGGATGAAGAAAACCTTTATAGACAATAAGGATGCACTGTCTTAAATACAAAACAAGCAGTCATTGAAAAAAAACCTGCAAGGATAATTTTCGAAACTCCTGAGACAGCTGTGAATTTACATGAAATTTTAGGAATTCACAGGAAAATAAGGACTTTTATAGGAATTCTCAACAAATTTAAAAGTTTTTTAGGGAATTTTAGCCAAACTGACTGCTGGACAGCTTGGTTATGAGGTACATGTACATGTACATGTAATTGTAGTTCCCATAAACCAGAAAAAATACTAATTAGATATATTGTACAGTGTGCATGTTTAAATCGTGTTTACAAGCCATTCTTACCTTCTATATGAATAGAACTCACAGTTTAATCTATAGTGCTATAAAGCAACCAACTATTTCAGTCAAATTTCACTTGCATTTCATGATCTATACATCCTGACTTGATTTTAATTCCCTCAATCTGAATTAATTCATGATAAATCTGGACCACAATGCAGCAATTTTCTCCCAACTATTGTAAACATTATGGTAATCAGCTCCACCCCCTTTTCTTCAGATTGCACAATACTCAAGAGAGTATAAAAAACATGATGCATACAAATTCACATGGGTTGGTTTAGAATTAATACATAATTTGCTTTTTTTAACTGATTAAGATGAGTAGCAAACTAATTCCCAATAAATTACAGATTTCTCAACACTCATTATATTATCATGAAGCTTCTCAAATTTAACACGATGTAGTGTCATAGTGCTCTTGAGAAGTTTTGTGAAAGCTAGTCTTTCTGGCACCAAGCTATTGTTAGTCGTCAATTTCAAACTTTAGTTGTGTATCTTTGTATGTGAATATTTGAAGAAGGTGCTCTTAAAACAAACTCCTTTTCTTTAGAGCCAAATTGAATTAGCTATTGTAAATGTCTATTGACTTTGGGACAATGAAAATCCATGACAAGAAATAGATACTTCATCTGAATAGAAATTGAATAAGCACAGGAAAAATTAACTGAGGTTCCCTACTGGGTAAAGCCTTAAATAAGGTACTGTGAAATCTATCTTAACTGAACCTGATTTAACCAAACAACTGCCTAAACAAGACTATTAGGGGACAACTATTAGATTTTGAGGAGGACTGTTAAATTTCACCGGGTTAGAATATTTGTTTTTGATATTTTGCGAGTCCAATATTTTTTTTCACTCTCATAATAATTGATCAAGATAATTTATTACCATGTCAATGTATAAAGTATCTGGACTGAGGTCAGAAAATTTATTTATTTTCTAGGAAGTGTAGGCCAAAATAATTATTATTGACTTTTAAGGGGTCAAAATATTCATTTCTATTTACCAGTAATTACATGTACAGTATATGAAAAGCATTACAATTTGTTCACAAAGGGAGATAACTTACTTTTTTCATATCAATTCATTCTATTGTAACTGAACTTTGACCTGTACCAAAATTCAGTAAGCTATATAGAATCATAACACACTAGGCCAAAAGTGATTATTACATGACAAAAATGATCTTTTGACTCCAGACAATTAAAAAGGATTTGTTGTCTAACTTTGAAATAGTACTGCACCATTAAGTCCAGTTAGCCATATGGAATTAGAACACAATAGTTTAAAAATCCAGTCAGCCATAAGGAATTAAGACCTAAACCCAATTATCACAAGTACATGCAGCATGACAAAATGTTCTGTAAAATGATCTTTTGATTCCAGACAATTAAATTGCATTGATTGTCTAACAATTTATGAAATACCTTGACTTGAAATGGCATGGGTAAATACAATGTAACTGCAGTGTTCTCCCCATATTTTTTAAATAGCACAGTGCTTACTGGCATAGCACGGCTCTTTTGGCCTTCATCCAGTACAGTGCCTACAGTGCATTCTAACTAAAATCAATTATTGATAGCGCAATGCTAAGAAATCATAGCCCTGCAAAGTTTAATGGCCTGGGAAGAACACCAAACTCCACATATATTCATATCTATAGGTATCTTTTCTACATTTACATACATGTAGTGCTGACATACATGTAGTTGTGACAGTGTACATGAAGTATTGACATACATGTAGTACTGTAAAAAACTATTGTTGGTGGGAAACTAATTTTCATGGTTTTTTATGGGTAGGCCAAACTAGGAAATTTGGTTCACAACGAAAAAGATTTACTTTGATGGGTGCATTAAAAACCTTAAAACCATGAATTCAAGAATCTATCAACATGTGTTCCTTTCTTTATCCATTAAAATTGGTATCCACCAATTAAAGTACTTTCACAATAACTGGTCAGAGAAGTGCACATGTATCCATAACTACGTTTTGTATGGGCACCATTTACATGTACATACATGTAGTAACTGGTTAGAGAACTCCACAAGTATGCATACATGAACCTATACATATCTTTCCTACATGTACATGTCGTAATTGGTTAAAGATCTGCCCATATATTCATAACTATGGGCATCTTTTCTCCATGTACATGTATATACATGTAGAAACTAATCAGACATCAGCACATGTACATGTATTCATAACTACAAATGTATAGGCATCTTTTCTACATGCATATATTGTACATGTAATACATGTAATGACTGGTTGGAAAACTGTACATATATTCATAACTATAGGCATCTTTACTCTTATAGCCCAGTATTTTCTATCTCAGGCCAGAGGTTAATCAAAAGATTTTCTAAAAAAGGGGAGCTCAGGCTATCATATGCACATTTGTGCCTTAATTCTACTAAATTATTAAAAAGGGGAGGTTCTAACCCCTGGACCCCCTTCCTCACATCTAACCCCTGGAACCCCCCCTTCCTCATATCTAACCCCTGGAACCCCCATCCTCACATCTAACCCCTGGACCCCTCCCCCTCCTCACAACTTTCCCCTGGACCCCCCTTACTCACATCTAACCCCTGGACCCTCCTTCCTTGCATCTAACCCCTGGACCCCCTCCCTCATATCTAACCCCTGGACCCCACTTCCTCACACCTAACCCCTGAACCCTCCCTCCTCACATCTAACCCCTGAACCCCTTCCTCACACCTAACCCCTGAACCCTCCCTCCTTACATCTAACCCCTGGACCCCTTACCTCACACCTAACCCCTGGACCCCCTTCCTCACATCTAACTCCTGGACTTCCCCCTTTCCTCACATCTAACTCCTGGACCTCCCTTCCTCTCACCTAACCCCTGGACCCCACTTCCTCACATCAAACCCCTGGACCCCCCATTCCTCACATTGATCTGCTACTTTCAGTCTACTCCTGCAATATCCAATGATAATGTTTCATCAAAATGTTCTGTATTTTTCATCAATGCAGATTAGTTAAAATTAAAACCAGTTTGAAATTTTCCCTATTTTCACCTCAAAGCATAAAATTTAGTTAGTCTCGCTTTCCAGTATTTATTTGCATATATTTTGCAAATAAAATTGTCCAGTTCTCAACCATATTTGCTAATCTTCTATTTGAAGTTTAAAATACACGTAATTGATGTGTCAAACTTGAGTTAGAACCACTTGAGAAAGTTTCGATATTGAAAATTTAAAAATCAATTATGAAGCTACAGAAAGTGTAAACACTTTTTTATGTTGTATTTCTGAATATTCCCATCCACTCAGATCAAAGTAGAAACCTAGGCCCTCTAGTTAACTACGCAGAAAATTTTGAATTGAAAAGATTCTTAAGAGTATTGTGTTTTGAAATTCGGGACAAGCCACAAGTAGAGTGTACCACTCCTAAAACATCTGTTGTATCTTGTTAAAAAACCAGCACTGTCCTAGTTTATTCAGTGTTAAAAAATCAAAGTTAGGCCAAAAAATAAATAAGTTGATTCTCATCCCTTCTTGCCCCCTTAAAAAATGACAAAAATAAAAAAAAACTTCGGGAGGAAATTTAAAAATCAAAACATTTACTATTATTGAAATTTTAAAAAAAAACTTTAATTTCAAGATTATATTTCATTTTCACAGTTTGAAGTATTTGGACTGAGGTCAAAAAAATTATTTCTTTTTTAAGTGTACATGTAAGTCAGAATACTGATTTTCAACTTTTTCAGGGTTAGAAAAAAAATGCTAGTACCCATTCAGATTTCCTTTAAGGTGTACAAATGTAATTCTGTACAAATATTTCGTTAAGGAGTAATCAAGGGAACCAAGGTTATAGCGGTAATCAAAAGAATGTAATCCAGGGACAAAGACCCGACATGGAAAACAGACATACACAACAAACATACAGTATCTAAAATCATACATACAAAGTAACAAAAGCAAATGAGCAACTCGGACTCTAAAAACTGGGAGCATGGACCAGGTGCACCGGTAGGGTAAGCGTCCTCTGTTATTCTCGAAACACCAACCGAGTTGCTCATAAAAAGTCAAGTCCAAGGTAGACAAACGAGGCAAGGAAAACTATGACCCATTGAATAAATCTGTTTTCATGGTGCAGATGGATACACCATAACGATCCACGAGTTCATGATGACGACCATAGAACTTCTGTAGTGATGACTTCAATCTTGTAGAAACATAACCCTGTTCCCGGAAGCCTATTTGTTAAGAGTTCTAGTGCGATACAAAGTCTGCGTAGTTTCGGCAAGCTCTGTTAAATCATTCTTAAATTCACAGGGAAACTGATGAAATCAATCACACTCAGCTGGTAAGAGATTGGTAGAAGTGTCAATCCTTTGTTACTGCCCTGAATGCCAAAAGGTACATGTACACATGTAATTGAGAAAATAGCAAGATATTGGAGGAAATGCCAATACTTTGTAGTGCCCTACATACAAAATGGCAAAGAAAGCAACGAAATTCATTAAAGGGGAGATAACTCTTTATTTTCTGTAGAATATTGTTTTCTAGTCAGAAAACTTTAAATTCATTTTATGAGCCATCCATTGTGGATTTAAGAAAATACATGTATTTATACTTTTTAATATACATATGATATAAATATTACAAAGGAACAGAATATTCAGTGGGATAAAATTGACCCTCTGTCACCCATATCATAGGATCTGCCTGATTTTTACATGGACTGCCTCTTATATGTAAGTATATCAGTCTTCGTAAGAATCATGCAAATTTCATGTAATATGTAATACATGTACACTCCAAAAAAGGCCGCAAACTTTCTCTTCTTAATTTTAAGCTGTTTGTGTGGGTCGACATGTACATGTATATGTATATGATGAAATGTATATAAAATAATTTTTTCCAATGGTTTTGATCTTGATCATGAGATAGTTCAGTTTGAAAATACAACAGTTATATTGTATTCCATTTACAGAGTAATCACCCTAAATTTACAATTATATGTAAATACATTCTACATTTTGTACATGTATTTTCTAAGACCAAGGACTATAGGAAAAACCAAGTTACAAGTAATTTCTGTTAACTGTAACATTTTAAAAAAACCGAACAGGGTCCAACTTTCCAGGCATCCTGGACAAGTACAAACAAGGGGGACCGAGGCTTATGATTACGCCAAAGTACCTTAACACTGCCACATTTTTAGCGTCTGTCCCAAGTTATGAATTTCTGGCCTCTGTATGTCCTGTTTTGTTTTCACCTGCAGTTTATTTTTAAGTTACTTGAGTATATAGGGACAACTGTTCTGCTGTAACTTTGTATAATGATGTTTTGGGGCCAGCTGCAGCCTGCCCTGTGGTGTAAGGATTTCCAATGGGTGGCCTTGGACTGATATTTTCATCCCAGTGGGGTTGTCTCTTTGATATCTACACCACCCTTATTCTCATTATATATTACTTGAATTTGGAATTATTTTGAGCTTAAATAAATAAGTGATTTTTTTTCTTTTTTTATAAATCTGTTACGCCTACTAAGGGGGTTAGTCATTTGGTAATAACTAAAGGGAGTTACATAAATAAAGTAAGTTTTCCTTGCCTTTTGTTATCCTACTAACCTTACCCCTTAGCCATGCTGACGTGACTAATACCCTGAGTAAGGGTTAACCTTACCCCTTAGCCATGCTGATGTGACTAATACCCTGAGTAAGGTTTAACCTTACCCCTTAGCCATGCTGACATGACTAGTACCCTGAGTAAGGGTTAACCTTAACCCTTAGCCATGCTGACATGACTAATACCCTGAGTAAGGTTAACCTTACCCCTCAGCCATGCTGACATGACTAATACCCTTAGTAAGGGTTAGATTTACAAATTATTTTTTTGAAATTTTCTAAATCAAAAATAATTCCTACTTCAAATAATACCTTGTTGTAAGTTGACTATTATGCCCCACTTTCCCTTTGGCAAGTAGAAGGCTTGAATTTTTAAAGGATTTATTAAGTTTGGTAAGCAAATTTCCAGTTAATCAATTAGTTTTCCTCTTGTGGAAACTTAAAATTTTGAAAAATCCTACAACACTGCACAATATCAAAAATAAAAACATGTGCACATGTAGGCTTTCTGCATGATTCTTAGCTGGAGTGCTACTTAAAAACACTGCATTATAAGAACTGTTTACAAATATCACAGATAAAAGACTATTATCCTTCTTCAATACAAAACAACTCTTTTTTTTAATATGTAGGCTTTCCAACTATGTATGACATTTTGCATTATTCTTAGCTGGAGTGTTAATTAAAAAAAAACTAATACAAAAATATGTGAAAAAAAAAAGCTTTAACTAGCTTACCTGAATCCAAAATCTCTAACTACTGTACGTAAAATGTAATTAAAAGAATCACCAATAATCTCCAATTACTACACACAGTGTATAGAGCGTGAAATTGTCGTCATGCACAAAAATCTGACTCAGAAATTTTCACACATGCAAATGTAATAAAGTACCATATTACAAAACCAATGCATGTTGATGCATAATGCAGTTGTTTTGTTTACAGAATGTCTAAACAAAAATACCACAATTCATTCAAACACACAAGCTGTGTACTACATCAACTCTAGATTCAACAAGAAAAAAAATGTTAAAATGATGTACTCTCATTCCATTCCCAAACAATTTTATACAACTGTGAAATTTACATTTTATTTTTCCAGGTGTCACTTATATTCGGAGGAAATGTACATTTAAATTTAATCCAACAGCTGTGGTACCACAGTAATAATTGAAAACTATTTAAACTTTTGAATTGTGCATCCAAATAAATCAACACTTTATCATAGTTATAAAGAGAATCTACACTTCACAAAACCATGATGTGAGGAACTTCATGTTGAATTTTGGGATTAAATGAAAGTTTCTGAAGTGTGTAAATAAAAGAAGGGTTGAAAGTTTCATTCTGATCATGACATTAGACAAAACACCAATGACCAAGCAGAGAATCTATTCATACTTGGGTGGCAATTATAATTTGTTTGCACTTAGGCCAAATATAAAAAAAAAAACTTAAGTGTTTTTATTTTTTATCGAAGGGAAATCAAAGGAACCAAGATTTACAAATGACAATCAAAAGATAACTGTATATTAATCCAAGAATAAAGGCTGAACAGGGAAAAACACATTCTAAACACAGAACTGAACCAATATAAAGTGCACGAAGTAATAAAAATAAATAGCAACCGAGTCTCGACTAAAAACTGGGAACATCGAACAGGTGTACTAGTACATGTAAGTCTTGTATTATAATGTACATGTCATGTGCAAGTTGAACAACTAAATGTTACTAAAATAATTCAAAATTAAACTGGTTCACTTCTGGACAGTTTAACAGTAAAAAACTATATATATGTACAGTAAACCAACTTATTTTTGCAACAACTGTAAACGTATTAATTGCTGATTTACACAGATTCTCTCAAGTGAGTATATTTGCGTGTATCAATTTTCACAGATTCCCTCAAGTGAGTATATTTGCGTGTATCAATTTTCACAGATTCTCTCAAGTGAGTATATTTGCGTGTATCAATTTTCACAGATTCTCTCAAGTGAGTATATTTGCGTGTATCAATTTTCTCAGATTCTCTCAAGTGAGTATATTTGCGTGTATCAATTTTTGCGGATTTAAGAAATTGATATGCATTATATAGTGTTAAAAATCAATTTCACATGCACTATTTTTTTCACAGTTTTCTGTCCAGGAAAGATTTATTTCCGTGTTTTTAATCAAATAATTGCTTGAACATATAAAGATAGTGCCTAAGTATGCTTTTTCGCAACTTTTTATTTTTGTGAAAATTCTACGTCTGCAAAAGTCTTGAAAAAAAATCGCTCACGAAAATTTGTTGGTTTACAGTAATTTTGACTTTATGTGCAAACAAATACATGTACATGTACATATTTCATGTTATATAATAATGTTATTTGTATAAATTTGAAAAGATACAAATCTTAACATAGTGTTTTCCCCAAAAACTTGTGAAGGCCTGGGGCTTTATGTATTTTGAGGGCACTAAACTGTTGTGCATTTTTTTTTAATTATAAAACCTATAACAAATAACCTCATCTTAGTAAGATATTGTAAAAGTATAATAAAAGGGAGCCAACACTATAGAAGTACAATTTGTATACATTTATATTTAAAAATTGCAAATGTCAAGGTAGAAAATTACAAAATAAAACTACAACTGAAAGCTGGATTAGGCCAATTGGGGCACAGTGTAAAATTTATAATGAAGGCAGCATGGTTCAGCACCATGCTAAATTGGTCTCAGGAAATCTCCAATATTTAAACCTATAATAAATGTTGGCTTGGCCTTTCTTATTTTACTAACCAAATGATACTTTGTGGTAGTTAGCCTGACCCTATTCAACATGAACACCTGGATTTAAACCGCTGAATAAATATTCATGATTTTACTTTTAATTCTAATATCAATAAAACTTATTAAAACTGTTCCATTAATCCCTGTCTAAACACTGTCAAAATACAAGAAAAACATACTTTCCAATCTACAAATTTCAAATAAAAAGCAGTGATGAAAGTGTTTCTAAATTGAATTTCTTGGTCTCCAAGTAAAGTAAGTGGATCCTAATAGGTTCTTATCACATTTAGTGTGAACCAGATTAAGGGTTCTTAACCCTCATGTAACCCCATCCAAGTATTGGTGAGAAAAATTATTTCTGTAAATATCTGATCCCATGACTACACAATTTTCAATCCAGACCATAAAACTTTTAAACACTGTACTGTGTATAGGAGGTTGCGAAAATAGAGAGCTTTGCTGTGGGGCGAATTACTGTGGTACATGTAACTTAAGTGTCAGTCTCTGTTAGAATCGGACAGTGAGTAAAACACAGTTTAAAAAAAAACCATGATTTTGAAAGTTTCATTTGACTTAAGTTGCACCATCAGAATCAGGAAATAATAAACAGCTGCACTGAAGAGCGCAAGATACGTCCGTCCATAAGAATAGCTGATGGTATAAATTTTAGAAAACAATAACCTGATTTCTGATTACCAAAAAATTAGTCTGTATATATAGTGAGCAAAGTTTTTTCTTCAGTTATTCAAAAAGTATAAATGATCTTACAACTGTTTGACATGATGAAAGTATACAATAGCATTTAAAAGGGATTCTTTGTTTTTGAACTAGATAAAACTTTAACAAACTACAGATTTGAAAACTGGACAAATAATTCATTATGTAAAAATATTATTATGAGGTAAGACCTACAGTTAATAGTACAATTCCTTCTACTTCTACTGTAAGGAAGTCCATATTGCCTTGTGGTCAGAATAATAAGTTTCTAGGGTACCACTCCGATAATTGTCAGTATTCATAAAAATCAAATCTATTGTAGAATTGAAGTTGTTTGTTAGTCCCACTATAATACAGCTTTTCAAAAACTGTAAGTAAGCAGCAACCTTATGTCGTGGTAATTACATCAGATTTGACAACAACATAGATTTTTAAGTGAAAAAAGTTCCGTAACTCTGGAATGACAAATCAATAATTCTTCAAAGGGAGCGTTCTTCTGTGAATATTAATATTGTGCTAAAATTTCATTTGAATCCGTAAAAGCGAATTTGAGTGATGGACGGAAGGACCAATGGACGGATGGACGGACAATGGTATACCATTATACAACCATAATCTAGCATGTCTGTAAAACTGTATGCAAAATTTCAAGAATAGTATCAGTACAGCTGAGTTATTACATCAGATTTGACAACAATATAAATTTTTAAGTGAATACAGTTCCGTACTCTGGAGCGACAAATAAAAAATTCTTCAAAATTGAAAGGGAGCTTTCTTCTGTTAATATTAATATTGTGCTAAAATTTCATTTTAATCCGTAAAAGCGAATTTGAGTTATCGTGCGACATGTGGACAACGGAATACCATAATACATCCCTTCTATATAGACGGGCGTATAAAAAGACAATATTTCAGTATCATTTTTGAAAACTGAGTTACAATTTCATTGCAATGCACTGAAAATAAACAATTCAAGGTCCATTACACTGTCAAAAACCTATCTCATGTTTCTAACATTCTATTGAAAAAAATTCTGAGCAAATCCAGCGATGCAGAGACTAAAGTTGAGTGAAGTTATATAATGTCAGATCAGGACCTAGATTGTCCTTAGTAAATATAAAGACATAAAAATAAATAAGATTTGCTTGTCCTCCAGGCAAGTATAACTTAACTTTTACTTGCATGAATGGTTCACTTTTTCCAGGACAACTTTTAACGTTCTATCCTGATGCATGTTTCTGATTTTCACCATTTTGCCTAATTCTTGCAAGTAAATGTACCTACAATTAAAGCTTGCCTTCCAATCTGACTCCTGCAAGATGAAGACCTCTTTTGTAATAAATGATCAGGAACAACTTTCTGCCTTACATTGTAGTTTAAGGAGGTAGACCAAGGGTAAGGGACATAACTCTTGAAAACAGTGATACATGTATGTTAGTGACATTAATTTTGCCAAAGCCTATCAAGCTTTCAATTGAAACAGAATGAAATCAGACCAAGTTACTTTGATGCTTACATGGGATTGATGTAAAATGCAGAGTACAAACATTCCAATGATTTGTAAGATTTTTGTCCCTTACCCTAGCTCTACCTCCTTAAATGGCATTTTCCCTTCTCAATTTACTACCACAATGCCCCAAAGAGATTTTGTTCATGAGGCTGTTCCCCTTTTGTAAATTTCCCAATCAGTTAGAAAAATTTAAAACTCAAAATTATTCTAAATAAGATCAAATGTTTTCCCATATAGAACCAAATAGTGCTGAATTATATGGTGTTTTCAAATGTTCTCCTGTGTTACCCATTATAAAATTAACAATTCTAACAAAATTAAAACTCTTGATTGTGTATATGTGCAATGTACATGTACATGTACAGTTATTCAAAATTTCCCAATCTGACATTTTTCACAATAAAAGAAGGAGTATTTGTTTTTTAAAAAAGCCAGAATTAAAACTGAAGATACATACATGTAACTGGTACAAGTACATGTTAATCATTAAAGTAGTAAGGTCTCACTAACCACTTCTAAAGTTTCCATTACTTTACATGTTAAACAAGTAATTTTCAATGTTTCACTGTGAATTCCCAGAACAAATGACACCTTACCGTTGCATACCATTGCTGAGCTTGGAACAATAAGGCTTTCAAAATCATTATTCTAAAGGTATGATGACCATAGAAATTCTTCACAAAATTTACATGCATAAAAAAATACTGAAAATCAACATTTTTACCTTTTCTGCTAACTGACAGCATGGAGGCAAATTACACATGTAAACAATATTCATACACTTTTGTAGTAAATTACAAATATGATTTTAAAGTACACATTCTCAGATTTATTTTGACTACTTTTGATCAGAATACACACAAATAATGCAATAACAACGCATATTTCTAGGTTCAGTGTGTTTTTGGTACTACATAGGGGTGGCCGTTTGACCAGCGAGTGATTAGTGAGACCTACAATGTAAGTACATGTACATTTTAAACCTTGGGCCCTGTGCAGGTCCGGGTGTCAAAAGAATAGGCCTGCAGCAGCGCTAAGCTTGTCGTAATAGGCCACTACATAGTGCTCAGAAACCTAGCCGGGGGCTAGGTGCTCTGCCCACAAAGCAACTGGGATGTGTGCCCCAGGTGGTGGAATGGGGTACCCCTGGCGTGTTACATGCTGGGGTTGTCAGGCTATAATACGGAAAACCTGACCGCAAACCATAGTGGTGCACCATGTTGGGAAAGATGCCACGTTCCTCGCACGTTAAAGAACCCTGCTGTGGTATTCGGTAGGAGTAGGAACCTTTGCACTCCGCCACAGGAGGCTAAATTGCCCGACCTTACCCATCCCCCCTTTTTCCAGTGGCAATCAAAATTTGTCGACCCTATTATCCGTGTGTCCCATCCTTTTTTTTTTTCATTTCATGTTCATTTTATCATCCATTTCATGTTCATCGTCTGAATATAGCTGAAATATTGCTGCTCGGACGTTAAACCCCAACAAACAAACAAACAAACAAATTTTAAACCTTGGTAAACAATCTGTGACCTGTCTAAAGAAATCCAATTTTACAGTCCAAAATGGGTTCAGTTTAGACAGACATTACTATATCTACACGTAATTATTCCATTTCTAAATTTAAAAATTCAAAATTTTACTTTTCAATGAAAAATTTTAATCCTTAATAAAAATTGGTTGAATTTTGCCATAATCAGATTATATGCGCATCAGTGAAAGGCAATGGTTATGGCACTTTTCTGCTTCTTTCCGCCATGTTTCATATTTGTCAAATTGTAAAGAAAACAAGTTCATCGTGGAGATTTTACAAAAAAATTCGGTCTTATTCAATTTAGATGTCACCCTGAATGTTTTGTATTTAACCAAACCCCAGGTGTTCCATGTAAAAAGTCAATGAAAAATCTTGTAAAAATCACGCCTCTAAAAATTAATTACTTTATAGGATTCTAGTATGTTCACTGATAGGAGTTAAAATTTAAATTGTTCAGCTGGAGTGTGAAATGACAGAAGATTTTATTTAACTTATACTGAGATATAAAATTCAGAAAGGTGATAGCTAATTGGTGTACCATTGTAGCACCACTACTTCCATGGAGGAGATTGGAGGAAGAAATATTACTGAGATATAACATTCAGAAAGATGATAGCTAATCGGTGTACCACTGTAGCACCACTACAACATGTACTTCTACGGAGGAGGTGCAGGTGGGGGTTAACTTTCTATCAAGATGTATATACATATATGTACGTATACTTGCCATTGGAATGGCCTGTTTTATTTTTTACACATCAGTTTAAATAATTAGATCATACATTGTACATGTAAATTATCAACATAAATATTGATGTTTATGGGTAGCACATGTAATGAGGGGTAAAACCAAAATACATACATGTACATGTATCAATGTGTTATAATTTGATGGTTTAACATTTAATCACAATTACAAAATGTATTAGGTCACTGATTACAAAATGAAAACCACTTCCGCAAGTTTTTTACATTTGTCGTAATCTGTGATGGATGCGACAGCATTAATCATGATTGATTTTTGTATTGACAATCACGGTTTGGTCACGAAACTCGCTAGTCCTGTGATCGACCATGATGACGATCTGTGATGAAATTTGTGATGCGATACAGCAAGTTTCGTGATGTAACCCACAAACGCATGACAATATGGTTGACGATCTTATTCTGAGTTCACTGTTTTCAAACATTACCTAGATTTTTTTTTTGAATATATAAGTATGTGTACAACTAACATTCAGTTTTTTGTTTAACCTGTGTTCATAGGACATAAAAATAATATAGAATGCATTGCAGATTTCAAAATTAAGGGAAATAACTCTGTAAATGACACTCGAATACAATAGAATCTATTGGATTTTCAATGTTGATTATCTCCTAAGAGTGGGCAGACTTTAATGAATAATTACACACTTTATAAAACAGAAAAATAAACCAACTTAATTACAAAAATAAAAATATGTAGCCTTTTTTGACAGTGTTCTCCCCAAGCCATTATAGCACTGTACTTTGCAGCGCTATTTCTTAGCACTGTACTATCAGTTATTAATTTTAGTTAGAATGCACTATGGGCACTTTGCTATAATTTTGGAAGTAGACAAAAAGAGCTGTACTATGAAAGTAAGCATTGTGCTATTTGAAAATTATGGGGAGAACACTGTTGGGGTGTAGTACATTTCTCAGATTTTGCACGATTCTTACAAAGACAGCTACTTAAACCTGTGACTGAGATCAGCAGAAAAACTAAACTTAACTTTATGATGATATTCAAAATCATAAAGCAAATGTACAAATGAATCAACTGACCTTTAACCTATCATACATGTAACTTGGCATGGCTTTTAATAATGTCTTTAATTCATGATTATGGTATGAATGTAAATTAAGTATAATTCAAACAGCATGTGTAAAAATTAAAACACAAAAAAAATTGAAGTTACACCAAGCACTGAGCTCAAGTTTCCCCAATAAGCAGGTGTAACATGTAAACAATATCTTTAAACATCCTACTTTTTAAGCATATCAAGTGCTAGCAAGTTGCATCAAATATTTGTGCAGTTGCTTATTACCAAAAATTTAAGATCGTGATACCCTGGCTATTTGACCTTAGTGTGTCAGTTACCATATGGTTTTGGCAATTTGGTCAGGTATATTTGACAAAAAAGTATGCAACAAATTATTTGCTTTACATGATTGGAGCTTTCAAAGTGTCATTTACAAGCATCAGTGTTGAATATCATACACATCTTGAACATGCTAATCAATTTTTAGGCCAAGGCTTTTTAAAATTTGTTCATTAATACAAGTTTTTACAAAAATAAAACATGAAGCTTATGTTACACTCATGGTCACACTAGGTACATGTACATGCAAACATATACATATAGTACATGACATGTACAATGTAGTTCATGTAGAATACCAACAAATTTGCTTACAATATACATTTGTGTTCATGCATGAACATGTACAATGTACATCTACACGTATTAAGCCACATTACCAAAATAAAAAATCAGTTTGTCCAGGTTTGAAACCCTGAGCAGTTGGAGCCATACACCATTGTAACTTGTTTATACATTGTACATGTAGCTTTGAATTTGGTTGGAATTAAATATCAGACAGTGTTCTAGGATTCTACTTTCCCGTCACCTAAGGCAAGTGCAATTTTGGTGTGGGAAAGTTGATTATTATGCGCCCACTTTCCCTTTGGTGAGTAGAAGGATTGTCAAATTTAGAAAGTAGCCTTCAAGTGTGGGGAAGTTAATCTGTATTTAGAGTTTCGCTGTGGAAACCTTATATTTTTAAAAATCCTAGATCGCTGATCAGAAACATTATAAGAAATTGACCATTATAACAGTGGCCTCTTTTCAGCCACAATTCATAAAAGTTCCAGTTACAACCTCCAAAATCAACCCCAACCTTTCTCTGGGGTAGAGCATGGTGTTGTACATTACAATACAGTCCTTTTCTTCAAATGACTAGTTTGATAATAATACAAGTACAGGACTGTTTAGTATTCAACTAGACCGAAACAAGATATGTACACATCATTTCACTAATTCAAAAGAGCCCCACAACTCCTTATTGTCTGAACATTAGGAAAATGCAAGTTTCAGGTCCATTTTATACCTCTAATCCATAATTGGTTAGTCATAACCTACAAAATAAATCCCAGCATTTCTTTGCCTTTGGTGGTATGGCATCTTTTGTTACAATTTCAAAGCAATCTATTTACTTCATGCACATGTACTTACAAATGTATTATCTTTGACATCAGGAAAAAGTTTGTCCCTTGCTCATTCCTCAACAGTTTAAGTCATAAATACAATGTAACACCAAAACTGAATCCAACTTTGACCTTTGGGGTACAGAATAGTGTGGAAAAGAGTATCATAACTACATGTACATGTATACTCATGAAATTTATTTCCATGAAAAGCTTGTTTTGGTCTCTTATTAGTCTCCTAATCAAGAACATTATGGGGGCCATATGTTGATAACCCCCAAATAAATACCAAGCTTCCTCTTTTTGTTGTTAGGAACCTCGTTATAAAACTTAATAAAGATGAACAAACTAATGTTCAAGTTAATGCCCGAAAACCAAGTGTTTACAGACAACAACAGGGATGACTGTATTATACAATTATAAACTAAGGACCGCAAACATTGTAACCAAATTAAAAATCAATCCATTCACCAGGAGCTGAATTTTTTAGAATGAAAATTGTCTTTATCATTATATTTATCAATTAAAAATCAAATCACATTCTTTGTATCTAAATATACATGTAGCTAATAAAAATAGTACATGTATGAATATCTTCAAAGGGAAATATTAAACTAACAATTTTTGTTGTTGCAAGACAATTGATTTACAAGTATAGTATGTACACTGTACATGTAAGATGAACATGTAGTCCATTCAAAATCATCATGTGAGTCAATGGTGAATGTACTGTAATTGTTCTGTTTAGATAACATCATAGTTTCTATAATTATAATATCAACAATGTAGATCTCAGTCATCCTGAATAAAAAATATGCTGGGGTGGTCAGGCCATAAGACAAAAGACCTAACCGCAAATATAGTTGTGCACCATGTTGGGAAAGATGCTATGTTCCTCAGGAAGAGCTTTGGCTTCGCCACAGGAGGCTAAATTGTCCCACCCTACCCACCTCTCCCAATTTCCAGAGGCAAGCAAAACTCGTTGACCCTATTATCCTTGTGTCCCATTCCATGTTTTTCTCATTTCATCATTTTATGTTCATTTTATCATCCATTTAATGTTCATCATCTGGATATACATGTATTAAATGTAGCTGAAATATTGCTCTTCAGCATTAAACACCAACAATCAATCAATCTAATTTGTGTATGTTTGAAAACATTGTAATGAGCAGTAGAGTTACTTTATGTCCATACCAGAGGAAACCTTTAAAATCAAACATTCATTTTTTTTTCTCTCCAAGTGTTTCAACCTCAGTAACTGACAGTTTGCTTATTCCCTTCAATATTGTATAAAATTGTTAATTTGTGATCCCTAAAAGCACGTCTTAATGCTCAGAACTTTCCCTTTCTGTGTGTCTGCAAAGGTGTCATCAAATCATGTGATCATTCTGATCAGTTACACATGTACCTTTCTGTTTTGTGGTGAGGATCTAAAGGAGTTGGATTTAAATGAATATTTAGTTGGTAATTGCTATGAAATCAAAGTTTATTTTCCAACTTTAAGTGAGTTTTTATTTGTGAAGTTACCAAACCTTTTTTATATTTCCTCTATCCTTATCTCAAAGCATCAAAAATCATAATGCAGAAATACAGAAAATTAAGTAAAAAATAGACATCTTTTGATATACATATACATGTACAATGTAAAATGTACATGTATATCTTAATCTTGACTATACATTGT